>CM016562.1:32629515-32726946 GCA_003412495.2 Echium plantagineum
CGAGTGGAGCGTCGTATACAAAATCGAGCGGAGTCGTATTTATATAATCAATTATATTTAGTGGGATAAAGCTTAATTAAGTAAGCTAGTCGATTATACTTATTAAAGATTAAAGACCATACTACAAGTCTACAATTGAAGAGAAAAGCGCACATATAAGTAAGTATACATAAATGTATTTAACTATTTTCCAGTCTTAGCCATAAGTCTTGTAGGATACAAAAATACTTATTGCTAATAATTTGCTATCTCAACATAAAAAAGAAAAAACCCATTAGGAAAGAAAAATGAATATATATAGTTAGATAAATCTCTAACAAACTGACATTAAAATAAAAAGCATAATTTGTATTGCCTGGCTCCAATCTGTCTGCCTCATTCTAATCAAGCTGAAATATTTGAGGCCTTAAGCTTGAGTTCAACCATTAACAAGAGCCTTCACCATTTTGATCCAGCCACTCGCCTGATGATGTCCCATTAATGTTGTCATGTTTCTTCATATTTATTTATATATAGAGATATATATTTGGAGAAAGAGGGAAGAGGAAGAAAATGGAGAGGGATAAGTGAAGAGAGACACATACGAACAAGTGAGTTAATGAAGAGGAAAATTGGGTTATAAAGAATAGAGAGGCAATAATATATTATTTGTCCGTGCGGTTTGTCTTCTTATCAGTCGGCTGCTAAGTTTTTGACATTTTCATGTCTATAATATTTTGTGCAGTTTCTGTCCTAATTAATGCACCAAGTAGAAGACGAATTCATATTATCATTGGTTTGGTTAATAATTTAATACTTCCTCTATTTCAAATAGTTGATTGTTTAAAAAAAATTTAATTTTCACAATAGTTGATTGTTTACTAAATTCAATGTATTTTTGTAACGCCCCACCCCAGAAACCGGGTCGAAACGTTATGGACTTGTCTCACAAACCACCACTGGTCTCTCCAACACGTTTTGTCCCATTATGGACTAAATTCATATTAATGTTTAATTTTGTCGTTAAACATTAATTTTTCTTTTAAATATGTCTCATGATTTACATGATCAACATGATACCTCACAAACTAAATATTTAAACCTCTTCGTAAAAACTCGAGTTCTATAGGCTAGTATTAAGCTAACGGTATTAACACAAGATTTGCATTGGGGAAATATGATTATCCGTTCTTGTAGGTTAAGAGCAATAATATTCTGTGTTACTCGGTCAATATCAAATGTCTTTAATTATAATCTTTCTAATTTTGAGTGGACTCTTTTGTTTATTGAAATAGTATAGAACTGGAGTTAGAAGAATGTAAACGATGGAGTGATGAATAAGCCATATAGGTATTATATATATTGAGATAAAAACACTCCGATTTCGTAACGTATCGAGCATATTATGTCTAACCCTATCATTAATCTCATGATGTGAAACTGATTAAAAGATAAAATCAAAGGCCGGAGAAAACTACCTTTTTAACTTTCTCTTTGTTTGGTTTACCACTAACCGAAATAACCTAGCTTTTATTTTACATAAGTTAAACAGATAACTCTTTCTTTTCATTCCACTAACAATTAAATCGAATCCGATCCGTAGTTAATCCATAAAAGAAAATTATTAAAATGATTTAAATAATATGTGTAAGTTGCATTTTAGTATCTTTAACCTGGTATCATGATATCAGGTTCGAGTCTTTTTCCAAGAGGTCTCAAGTTCAATTTTTGCAGAGCAGTATATTTAAACATACAGCGTTTCCGGGGCTGTCTTTGCATTATTTCAGCACCCACTCTGTGGGCCACTCTGTGGGATTCAAAGCTGTTTATTTGGAGCTTAGACTCTCATCATTTGCTTAGTTTAGAAATGTTATATATATTTCCTATCGTGTAACTAAATAGTTGCATTTTAGTCTCACGGTCTCGCTAAATAGTTGCATTTTAGTCTCACGGTCTCGCTAAATAGTTGCTCGGTCAGCGAAAATGATTTTGATAGTTCATACAAAAGGTGTCGTTTAGTCCCGAAATCAATGTTGGCGTTAAAACTAAACGAAATCTCAATTAGACCTGAATTTTAAGACAAACTCAAAATTTTAGTGTTAAGTTCAAGAAAATATATGATTAGTTATCAGTTTTGGACATATCAAAATTGAAAATTGTAGTTTTGAAAATTATAGTTTTGTTACTATTAAAAAGTTCCCAAAAAAATGAATAAGTGTGTTATTTCAAGTTTGCCCTTCTTTTAAAATGAAATTTAATTTAAATTTGACATTTTAGGGGATAAATTAAAAAAAAAAGATAGTTTGGACCCTGTTTTGAAAAGAAACAATATTTGGAAGGCCCCCTGCAAGCGTGTAGATACTTTAGGGGGCCAAAGAAAAATAAGCCATCAAAATTCCAATACTTAATATCTAGACCTCAAAATATTACTATTACATTCATATCTATCACTTATTTTTTGATGCTTAAATTTAATTTTTAAAATCGTTCCGACAAAATAAAAGCAACTGGGAAGAACTTTCCTAAAAAATAACCAAGAAGGTGTGTGATCGAACTACTGTTAAATAAATTGTGAATTTGTGACGGTTCATTTTTGCATTGGTAGCTATCATGCTCCAATTCAAACACAACATCATTCCATTATAGACATTTATATTTTAATGCTCCATTACCGCTTTTCCTGTCTATTCAAGTTTTTCTTATAGTTTGTTTCCGTAATATATGTTCTAAAATAATATTTCTATGTTATTTATATACGATAACTTTTACTTCTTAAATGAGTAGATTAATTATAATCTTTTATTTATTATTTGTGATATTATTGTAATATTATACATTATTGTTAATTTACTAAAAAAAATTGAACATATACAGTCTTTGCAACGAGAAAAAATTCTTCTTATGTATATTTTTCTTTATGAACAATACAAAAGCTTGCGAATTTAAGGACATCAAAGTAAATACATAATGAAGAATTAATTGCTGGAATTATTCCAGTAAGTGTGGCCCTGGTGCAGTTTGGTCCCCGTTGCGGAAATGGTCCTTAAAAGTGTGTATAATGATGCATTTTGATCCCGTTCCGTTAACATTGACGGTTTTCGACATGAACAGTGAACTTTTGGGGCAAAAATAAAACTTTAGAGAACTTTGTTACCTTAACGAAACTGGGGGACAAAATGACTAAACCACCCTTTGATACACTTTTTTTCTTTTTACGATTTTTTTTCAAAAGTTTTAGTTTTTTTTTTCGATTGTTTTTCCTAGTAAAAGAATGTTCGATTTCGGTCATTGTTTTAGCAAAGAGTTTCGATTTTTGGAAAAAAATGTTCGAAATAAAAAAGTTCGGTTTTTCGTAGTTTTATGAAAAATAACTGTCAAAATAAAAAATTAAAGATTTTTGCCGAAACCAAAACTTTCATCTAAGACAACTACTAATATCGAATTCTTTTCACTAGGAAAAAAATTGAAAAAAAGGTATATCAAAATATCGGGGGTAATAGTCATTTTGTCCTCCAAGTTTTATTAAGGTAACCAACATCAAAAGTTTCATTTTTATCCCAAAACTTCACTATTCACGCCGAAAACCATCAATGTTAATGGACCAGGACAAAAGTACATTATTATACATACTTTCGGGAACCATTTTCGCAACAATATCAATTTTAGATACCAAACTATACCAAACATCATTTACTGAGATCATTTTATCAATTAACGCTATAAATGAACTCTAAGTATCGGAAGACAAACCAACATATTCTTAATATTTAAGATAAGAGCAGGGCCGGCCCTTACCCATGGCGGGGGAGCGCAATCGCACTAGGCCCCCGATTTATAGGGGCCCCAAAATTTCTACAGAATTTTCTACGAAACATACGAAAATTTTCATTTTTGAAATTATGAAAACGAAATGTTTGTATTTCGAAATTAATTTTTTTCGTAGAATAAGTTCAAGTTTTCAATTTTATTAGACATATATGAACTAAAGGTATTTGTTTAAAAAGAGTTTATTAATGATTAAAATAATTATTCATAACCTTTTGCCAATATACATATATAACATATAACTCACACGTTTAACATGTTAGATAATTACAATTGTCTATTTGTTTTTAGATCTAACTATTAGATATTCTTACAAATAACATTAAATGATGTAAATATTTTCCATACAATATCATTTGTTAACATATATAGCATTGATTTCAAAATATTTTATTTTATTTTTAGAGTAGTTCAACTTATATATACTACAGTAATATTTATGTTTATTCAATTTTTTTTAACATATACGTATAATTTATTTTGACTTTTTACATTTTTACATCGTTTCTTAAATGTTTCCATAATGTAATAACATGGGTTAATTCTCTGATTTAAAATATAATAATAAATTATATAACTTTAATAACTCGTTTTGTTTTATTTAAAACTCGTTAGTAGTTTGGTCGTTCGGTCAATTTGAGTCCTAATCGAGTCAAGCCCGTATAAGGGCCTTGTGATCACTATTTAAAATTTTACTCCTATGTTTTACGTAAGTTTATCGAGTCATCCATCGAGTGGTGACTCTGTTACCGCGTTGATATCGAGCCTAACCTCAGGGGGCCTGAGTGGGTCGTTGCACATAATGTTTCCGAAACGTTTCTTAATTTTATAATTTCGAAACTATATTCGTAAAACAAACTTTGAACCATGGACAAAACTACTGCTTATTAAAAGTATTCTTATAGCTAGTGATCAATTAAATCAAAATTTGAGGGAAAAAATGTAGTTTCAAGTGATCAAAATATAGTGTCAAGAGAACTTGATAATATAAACATATTATGCCAAATGAACTCGATAATGAAAATTTAGCTTACAAAAATGAATCTTTTCCACATTTTGATTTTCACAACCCTAGAACTTGGGAAAATCTTGACCATGAAACGGGAGATATTTTAGTTGATAATGGATTTGAAGATACCGTTTGTGTAACAATTTTGCATCAAATAATGTTAAGATATTTTTTGTGTAATTTTTAATATTCATTTCAATGATAAAAATGAATCCTCGAAAAAAAATTTGCCGAGGGCCCCATTTTCAATTTTCGCACTAGGCCCCGAAAATCTTTAGACCGGCCTGGATAAGAGACAAAATTAACATTATTATTTCATCCGATTCACAAGAACATTGGCATGTTGGCTTTGGATCAGAGGAACATTATTTATCCTATAATATAATAGAGACATGGACGCCTATAACGTACGTAACTGTACAAATTAAAGATTATATATTTGAAGAAATGTTCAGGCCAGGACTATATATATATGGTAAATGATAATGTCAGACCAACTTTTGTATCGTCAGAATAAAATTATGTTTAATTTCTTTTATGCCTTTTGTTTCTGTGATTTATAATTATAATATTGATTGTTAATGGTAAAATATTTATATTTCTATATGACTAATGTAAACATGAATACATATTATAATTAACAATTGAAATTTTGATGAAAGTAGAGTTTGATTAAAAGGATATAAAAGGAATTAAACATAATTTTGCTTTGGCAATATGAAAATTGCTTTAATATTTATCGCTAGGCTATATATATATTATTCATGTTGTATATATGTTTCACATAGATCACTTAAACAACTTTTATAATTATCAGTAAATAAATCATTTAATAACCTATATCTTTTGACACCTTTCCTTTAATACTTAAATCATGATAGATGAATGTATATTCAAATTAAGTTAAAATTGAATCAAATGATGTGAATAACAAACGATCTTCACACTTATTATTTAAATCAATAATATATAAAATTGTATCACACGCACACTTAACTTTTATAACGGGATTCACTCTGATAGAAGAAAGTGTTCATAAGAAAATCGAACTCATACAATTACAAACTCATCTGCTTTAGGTCATCCTTATTAGACGCACACATTAGTTTAATTATTTTCTAATCCCACGTATATGTCCAAATGTCGCAGACGATTGAATTTTGAGCAACAATGAGTTGCGAGTTCATCAATAAGAAGTGTGTATATGGTATAAGTAAAATAGAAGTGTTCTTAGTACATTTATGTATCATTGAAAAGCAGGAAGCTAATATATTCAATGACATGATAATTATATCTTGAAATTTGCATGACCATGATTACATTATTATACAACTAGCTACGTGTTTGAGTTAATCGAATAGCCTAGTGATGAAAAAGGTTTTTGTCAGTGACTAAAAGGTCGTGGGTTTGATACTCACCTCATCCCTAATTTACGAAAAAAAGAAAAAAACTAATTAGGTGTTTAAAACGCTAAGATACGTATAAATAGGTGTTTGATTATAAGTTTATACTGTACTAAAGAAGAAAAAATTGTACAAATGTGCTTTATTATATAGTGTTCCATTGAACGAGTACATTATTTGTCGGTCCAAAATTTAATGAGTGTAGACTGATGATATTATGAAATATTCAGATTAAAACTAATTTTTGATCAATGCTTCACATTATTCTTGAAGTTGACGTTTTAATCATAAAAATTACTCAACAATTATATAATGAAATATTCAGATTAAAACTAATTTTTGAACATAATGCTTTAAATTAAATGTTATGTTATCAGTTTTTAGAGAAACTAATAATGGCTAATTATTTAAATCAAAAATATTAATTATACGACATTAATGAAATTAATTGAGTGCGAATATTGAACTTTGCTGAGAGTGTAATGTGGATGAGACAGAGCCACTATCATTGACGATAAACAAATCGTAAAGTGCCTTATACGTCAATGATTCCCAACTTCGTAAGAAGTAATCGAATGCTTCTGTTGAACAAAACACACCCCCACTACTTCATGCTACTTTAACACATTTATCAATTGATAACAATTTATCTCATACTTTATTCTAGAATAGACGGCAAAAATAATATAATTATTAATTTTTATAAAATATTTTCAGTTCATTAATTATATTTCAAAACATTATTTTCAGTCACCTATGTCTAAAAATGTTTCAGTCCATCACCTAATCTTTCAATTCATTGTTAATAATATTATGGGTGAGGTACGTGACGTCAGTAAGGTTATTTTTTATCATTTCATTTAATATGTTTTAAAGTTCAAAAATCAAAAGAAAAATCTGAAATAACTCATCTTCAATTTTGAATATGAAATAACCAACTCCCGACACGCAATTAAAAATAATTAACGCGCGAGACTAAGTAGGATATATTTTCAAATGAACATTGACGTTTGAAATATATGTGATGGACGAAAATATTTTATAAACATAGGTGAATGCTGCAGTTATTAGCACTTTCTCTAACGGTACTTTAATTAGTAATTAAATATTCATTATTCGTAATACTATTATATTGATACTTTACTTCTAATTTACGAGGGAAAAAACATAAGATGTGGACATTTTCCTTTGAGTTCCTTTATATCATATCCATCTATTTCTTTCTAATTACCATTCTAGCAAAATATGCTTTAACTAAAATCAATACAATTTTATATACAAACTCCTAAATGATTGGTCAATCAAAATTGATTGACATACAAATTATCTATATGAATTGAAAATTTTAGTTACATTATTAAATAAAATAAAATAGGAAAATTATTCGAAAAAGTGCATTGAAATTATCATAGGAACAAAAACAGTGCATATTATGTTGAGATCATGATATAAGTGTTTTTTATCTCTATCTTTAAAATTAGTCTGCAAAAACAAACAAAAATCCATTTCCTTTTTTGAGTATTAGTTGGACAAAGTTAAAGGATTTGAATGATTTTAGGTGCGACTTCAATTCATTGAAAGTGAATATTGCTAGATAGAGTATAATTTCCGTTTCTTGGAAAAACTTAAGTAGCAGAAAATGTGTATATAGGACGTCAAATTATTTGAGTGAACCAAAAAGAATAAAACAAATCAAATAAACGGAAAGTCCATTTTGGCACTGTAAACCTGTGATCAACTGATCATGGTCTTATCATGATTGATGAATGGCTATTTTAATTTGATCATTGCACTAGTATAGAAGAACACATTGCTAAAATAGTTTTTTTTTTTTTTTGATAATTAGCGATGAATTGTGACTACAAAGATATTACAAACATGAATACAGAAATTGCTAACTAATAGAAAGTTAGAGTATAATATGAGACAAATATGTCTCCAACAAGGTTCGAACCCATGACCTCTTACATGAAAGGTTGGGCCAGATGCAACAAGGTTCGAACCCATAACACATTGCTAAAATAGTTAAGGTTATTATTTGGGACCTTAGTTTGGGACCAACTTGCACTTTTATATCACTGAAAGTAAATTACTATCGTGATACATTATTGGGGACTAAGGTATAATTTATTGTCATTAATCGAGAATCATTTTGGAAATTAACTAAAGTATAGAAACTCACCATAATAAACATTGAAGCAAAATCTAATAATTGGCAAAATATAACATCTATAATATAAATATCAAGCACAAATGTGGAGTGTTTGAGCTTGTTAATAAGGTGACTGTTTCATTCTTTTATCAAGCACAAATGTTAACTTATTTTATCAAAACGGACTTGTTTGTAAAGTATGTACTAACTTTATTTTTTTTGAACGAGTGACATGAATTTTCATATTTATCATTTTATCCCAATTTATATCCCATTATACTAATCTACCAATTTTAAGATATTAATCTTGATAGAAAGTTATGATCTGATTATCTTTTTCTTTTGATTTCTCTAAGGAATTATCAATTCATCAATAATAATTTTTATATTGATATAGAATTAATTGTCTAACTTATGTATTCAATTAATTTATACATTAAGAGAAATTTTAATAAAGTTTATTTTAATAAAATTGTTACCGATCCGTTAATTTTGTGTCTAGTATTTTGCTTCTAGATGACACATGTTATGTTAATGTTTTTTATAATATCATTGGCTATACTGCGTCAAGTTTAATTTACCAAATATTGGCTTTGGGCCTAGCAAATTTGACCATTGGTGTTTCCCTAAACGATGTGTCTATCTTTGGTGTTGTATCATGTATGTGAACCAAACTGATAAATGTTTGGTTCTTCTTTGCACGTGTTCGCACGCATTTTGCTCGGTAAGTGTCGAGATCAGCTTCAATTATTTTTTAATTTTAAAGGAAGTATAACTGGATAATTTAATAACCTAAAGAAAATTTTACAAGATTATACTCACACTTCTATCGCCAATTCACCACAAAAAAAAGGTTTAACAATGAATTCGGTTAAAGAGTTTGATGTTTTCATATTGACGTGAGTTTTATCATCAATAACCAATTATTTATTATTTTAACAAATATATGAATCCATATTAGAAAATTCACATTTATATATCTTTCATAATATTATTGTTGTCATAAACTTTTTTTACTATTCTTTAGTTTCATTAATCTATGTGCAAATGGCTAAAATGACAATTAAAAAAGAACGGAAGTAGTAGAGACGTTTTCCTTTTATGGAAATCCCTTTATTGATTCTTCTTTAGTTTAAAAAAAGTTGAGTAAAAACTTAATTTGTGAGACAAGTAGTCGGCATTCTAGAAGCAAAGCTTCCCGATACAAATTATTCTAAAAATTTGTGCAAAACAAAATGTCTCTAAAAATTTGTGCAAAACAAAATGTCTCTAAAAAAAGGGGTCGAGGGAGTAACTAGTAACTACTATCAAATTCGTGATCATCTAATACTTCCTCCGTCCCTAAATGATTGGCACATTTTGACTTTTCATGGTCAACAAAATACACTTTAAAACATAAATATCTCCTATTCTACATATGAAAAAAAAAATTATAAAAAGTTGATAGTTCAAAAATATATATTGAGCCGAATCTAACAAGATCCCATATGACTATTATTTCCTATTGTTTAATGAGAATTATTGATCAAAATTTTGAAAGTAGGACCATGTAAAGTCAAAACGTACCAATCATTTAGGGACGGATGGAATAGTATTTTACAAAAGTTTGAAGTCTTGTCCTCTAATTCTTTATCAATTAAAGTATGCCATCAGGCCCAAATAGTATTTGATATGAACACTTCAATCGAAACTTGATGATTTCGTCGCAAAAATCCAATGATGGATTGATAGGATGCTGATAATCGATCGAATGAGGACATAGCCTTAAAAAAATGTTCCAAAATGATGGGAGTAGTCAAGTAGTCTTAACTAATACTTGTAGGGAAACACATGAGTACATAACCTCTTCCTGGAGCAATTTTATGCTCAAATCCATGCCACTGGTAAAGGCAATGATCTACAAAGCTGTGAAATTCTAGACTCCATAGTAAGGAAAATGTAAAGAATGTCGTGCACCTAACACCAGATGATGACGACGACAATTTGACGATGACATAACTTAATAGGACTTAGTAGCCGGAGGCTATAGATGGATTCTACTATAAGAGAAGAATCTTCATTCTTAACTAAGCCGAGACTCAAAATTTATACCAGTTTGGAATGGAAAAGAGGGAGTCCATGAGAATAATTGAAACTACTTAATTTAAAACATCATGCTTAGAAGGCCAGCCGGCACTCGACACTTGGGAGAATTATTGTTGGTCTTTTGCATCCCTAGGCATCGCTGTGGGAAATTCTATGGCAGAGGATACTGGTAGTGGTGAGAAATCTGTACCGAATAACTCTCCTTGCTTGACTTCAGGAATAACTCGGGGGATTTCTGCCAGCATTTGCACTACTTCCCTCATTGTTGGACGTTCCACAGCAAGGTCTTCAACACAGAGCATTGCGACATAAAATACATGCATAACCTCTGTCAATGGAGCAGTTGGGAGTCTGCAATCAAGAATTTTAAGAACTCCTTCCTTTTTACCATCGGTCATTTTTCTCACCCATTGGACAATGTCAACGCCATCACCAAACTCCCCTACAGGCTTTTTTCCAGTTACTAGTTCTAGTAGAACAACACCAAAACTGTACACATCACTCTTCTCATCAACTTTCAATGTGTAGGCATATTCTGCAACAGGAAAAAATTAATCTCAGCCGACGTAACATAGCTATAGATGTGGTATTGATCATCGAACATATATTTATTACTCAGATGAAAAAGAAAGCTGGTCCACGTTATTTGCTAGTCAGATGCAAGAATAGATCTTCTAATCGAATTTAAAAGCAAACAAATTAATTTTCTATAACTGCAGCCTATTAATAACTAGTCGGACAATCCATCAGAGAATTCACCGCAGCACTCATGTTTCAAATCGTTAGTTAGGATTTGTCAGCCAAAAAGGGTGATAATAATAATTATAGTAAACACAGATGAGGTCATCTTTGCATCTGCTGCTAACTCTCGTTCCCAAATGTATCGTGTTGATATGTAACTAAATTGTTTAAATCCATAAAGCCTAATGTAGAGACTGATTAGAATCTCAAATAATTGAGGAGATCTGCTAGGATGAACCATAGATCCATTAAGCCAATAGCATGGGGACGTAGGACAACATAACTCGGATAGTTGTTTTGACCTACATGGCTACACATGAACAATCATGGAGAAAGTTGGTTCAATTTTATTCTATCATTTAAAACCATCGGAAGTAGTAACTAAACAAAGCTCTAGCATAGGAAAGGCGGGTACCTGGGGCAATGTATCCATAAGAACCAGCAATAGCAGACATGCATTCTGATGTCCCTGAGTCTTGCAAGAACTTTGCAAGTCCAAAATCTGCCACATGGGCTTCAAAGTTGGAGTCGAGGAGGATATTGTTTGATTTGACATCACGATGAATGATCAAAGGTGAACAGTCGTGATGAAGATAACAAATACCCTTTGCTGCCTCAACAGCTATCTGGCATCTTGTCTCCCAATGCAAATAACCCCCTTTCTTCCCGTGGAGCATTTCACCTAAACTTCCGTTGGGCATGAACTCATAAACCAGCAAGTTGGTTTCATGATTTGAACAGAATCCCAACAAGCGAACTATGTGCCTGTGCCTGATCCTCCCCAGAGTCTGTATTTCAGCTTTGAACCCATGATCATGTGAAGACCCACGACTAATTGCTGCCAACCTTTTCACAGCTACATGTTCCCCATTTGGCATTACCCCTTTGTAGACAATTCCAGCACCTCCTTTCCCAATAATATTATCCTCCTTCAAGCTGTCTAGAACATCATTACAGGAGAAATCCAGGTGCTGAAAAGCAGTAAGCTTCCACGCACGAGCCTCGCTCGCCTTCTTCAGTGATCGGGTCTTGATAATTGCTCCTATAGCAAATAGGATTGAGCACAACAAAAGAGCAATAACAAGTAGAAGTTTCGTAGGAGGAGAGTGTGAACTCTTTCCATGAAGTTCCCGAGATCCTCCAACAACACCGTCTTTACAAGGCCCCAAATACGGGCCACAAAGATCAGTGTTACCAACAAACGAAGTGGAATTGAAATAACTAAACTGTCCAGTTCCTGGAACCAAACCAGATAATTTATTGTATGAAAAATCAACAGAAGTTAAACTCTGCATACTAGACACTGCACCTGGAATGCCCCCAACTAAGTGATTCCTAGATAGGTTCAAGTAATTCAAGATCCTCATACTTGTAATCTCAGTTGGAATCTCACCAGAAAGCTGGTTCCTACTGAGATCGACATATGTCAACAACTTACACTTGCTTATTTCAGCTGTAATGGGACCTGAAAAGTTGTTGCTGCTAAAATCTATCTTAGATAACTGCTGCAACTTCCCAATTTCACGTGGAATTTGTCCGGACAACTTGTTCCCATCAAGCAAAAGCTTCTGAAGTCCAACAAAACCCCCAATACTACTCGGTAATGGCCCGGATAAAAAGTTATTCGACAACCTAATCTGCCCTAAACCTGGAGATGTCATATTAGTCCCCGGAAATGGACCATTCAACAGATTATCTTGAAGTTCTACTTGAGTAAGCCCAGGCAAGCTAAACAACCCCTCAGGAATTGAGCCATTCAGATAATTATCTCCCAACCGTATTCGGCTCAATGACTCACATTTGCCTAAAGAATCTGGAATAGGACCAAACAGAAAGTTCCCCAATATGATCAAAGTTTGCATTTTATTTCCCCTACACAAATTTTCAGGTAACTTTCCAGTTAACTTATTTGTGCTAAGATCAAGAATCTGCAAGTTCCCATTAGAGCCCAACCCTTGGGGAATACTACCAGTGAAGTTATTTTCCCACAGCTGCAACACTTGAAGCTCAGGCAACTCTGCAATAAACTGAGGAATCGAACCATAAAGCTTGTTTCTGAATAGATTAAGCAAAGTAAGATTCTTGAGCTCGGCAAATGTTTTTGGTATGCCACCAGTAAATTCATTATTCGACAAATCCATAGATTTCAAACTCTTCAAACTACCCAACTCAGGAGTCAACTCACCACTAAACCCATTCACTTGCAGAAACAACGTGTCAAGCTTCTGCAACTTCCCCAACTCAGCAGGTACTTCTCCAGACAACCCACAACTAGCTGCATCAATCCTAACCAACTCAGACAAATTCCCAATTTCCGAAGGTAACCCACCAGAAAACACATTGAAATACCCGACATACAATTCTTTCAACCGGCTCAAGTTCCCAATTTCCTTTGGAATTTCTCCAGTCAACTCATTCCCAGAAACAGCAAAGTACTCCAACAACTTCATGGAACCATATTCTTTAGGAATACTTCCAGAAAAGTAGTTACCACCAAGGTGAAGGTGGCGAAGATTCACAAGCTTGTGAATTTCAATTGGTAAATTTCCAGTCAAGTTGTTGTTGTAAAGATCAAGCACTTGCAAGAACCTGCAACGTATGAATGACAAGAAATATAATTAAAAATAACAGATATCAGAAAAGCAAATCGTTTAATATCCAGCTGATGACTATGTAATGCAGGTAAGCCATCCGCGAGTGCAACAGAGTTCATTTTTTTTCTTTTCAGGATCTTAAGCTCGATGTCATGTAAAGTACGAAATCTTGCAACTGATATTCGTTGAGTATGAGTATGGTGTAAACAGTCGTGCAAACTTATTGCCCTCGGTATACATGAGCCGCACACAACGTAAATGAATACTACACAATAAATACAATTATACATATTGCATAATACTACTTTCCCTTCAATTTCCATGATGTTTTCATTTTTTTCATGTCAAACTTTGAGCATCAATTGATTGTTTATTTTACTATGAAAAAATGCTGTTCCCGAGTTAATCAAGAGTGGAGTACAAACACTTTCTATAAACATAAACATAAGAACAACTACAGTTCATTAATGTGGCATTCATTAATTGCATTAATGGTATACATTATCAAAATTAATTCCAATATGGTACAATTAAAAAAATTAGAAAAAAGAAATATACTGAAATTATTCTATAAACTTATTTAGGTTAAATGTACCAAAATCTGCTAAACAAATTAAAACAGATCACTATATGGTAAAAATAAGCTTACATAATTGTTATTAATAAGTTATTTTTTTGAAAAATGGTAGTACATATATTTCAAATGAATCAAAAAAGACAAAAACATATACTAATAAAATGATAAAATATGTATTTTTTACGGAGTATCATTAATGAATAACAAAAAAGTAAATAAACCACAAATTTCCAACCAAGTTTTAACACATGAGATAATTATAAACATACAAATATATTTTCAATTTATTATTAGTGAAATAAAAAAGTAAGAGCTTCAAAATCAAAATGTAACTAAAATTGGGTGGAGTATGAAAATTTAAACAGTGATTGGGTCATACAAAAGTTAGTCAACTGAGTGTAAAGTTTATTTTACGAGAACAAAAGCTAAAAGGTAAAATAAAAAGAAAGTTAAACCTTAGTTGGGTAAGCTCATTTGGGAAGTTTGAGGAGAAGACATTGTTGGAAAGGTTCAAGAACTTGAGGTTGGGCAATAGTGCGAGCTCCGGGGGGATAATGCCGGAGAACTGGTTTCCGGCGAGGGAGAGGGTGGTGAGGTAGGTGAGGGAGGAGATGTTGGGGTTGAGAGTGGCGGTGAGGTTGAGGTTGGAGAGGTCGAGTGTGGTCACATACTGGTGGGGATGGGTGCACGTGACGCCGAACCAGGTGCAGTAGGGGGTGGTGGTGGTCCATGAGGAGAGGGCGTTTGATGGGTCATTCGAAATGGAGGATCTTATGGAGAGGAGTGCTTGGGTTTCTTGAATGTGGGTGGGGGTGGGGGTGGAGGTAGAGGTAGGGGTGGTGGGGTGGAGGAGGAGGAGGAGGAAGGGGAGGAGGGAGAGGGGGAGGAAGTGCATTATTGTCTGTGTTGATTTGGTTGAGTTTGGTTTTGTGGGGATTTATTTGAACACAATGGGGACCAGTGGGGAGGGGGAGGGAGTGAGGAGGGGGTGGGGTGGGGTGGGGTGGGGGGGGGGTGGATAGTGGCAGACTGGAGAAGCAGACAAAAAAAATTAGGACAGTTTGATGGACTGCAATGACATGTTGGCATCAAAATTTGAAGTTACAGCATGATAGGCATGTGAGTAGACAAATTTTAGCATTCTTTCATTCTATTATTGCAATGCATACTAACTTTATTACAATTAGACAAATTTTAGTCCATCTACTTTATTTTGATTTTTTGTTATTTGCATGTCGTAAACTGAGCTTTATTTATGAATTTGGTAAAACCAAAAATACTTATGAAAAAAGATTGATAGTTTGCTTGTAGTAATTATTAGGTAAAAAGATCATTCAAAACGAAAGGGACAGGGGGGTGGGGGGGATATTAGGAACAATTTGTTGCCTATCAAACTCATTTACTTACCTACTGCATCTGAAAGATTGAATTGACGAGGTAGTATATCCACAACCATATATTTAGGAGTGGAATTTCCAGTTCGCTCTCATGGTTAGTGAGTAGTGCTGGCATCAACTCGTTACTTCCTTGAGCACCCGATTTAAGTACTCGGCTTAATGAATTATTTGATATTTAATGAGTCGAGTACGAGGGCTACGAGCTAAGGTTATATTCGTTTGAAAATTTCGACACGCTTGACATTTACTCTGTCTATTAATAATTATCACATAAATTAATAATTTTTTTGTTTTTGTTAAAAATAATTATCTATAACAAAAATTTGTAAAATTGATTATCTATATCTCAAATCATTATGATTTATGTAATTTATTAATGTTCCTGTAAAAAGTAAGGTGGTTTTCCATTTTTCCTTAATACGTCAAGTAATAAACAGGTCGAGTCGGATAGTTAGTTGAACGAATTCGGTACCACCCGACTCGCTATCTTATCGAGTCCAGATACTCTAACCGACTCGACTCCGCTCGCTTTTGCACTACTCATGTTGTCCTCTATATGTAAGTGTAGTTTTGAAAGTTTGATTTTAAGGAAAAATAGTCATTTCGCCCCTTTCATAGCTTAGATTTGGTAAGACGTAGTGAATAGTGATGCAATAATAATAATAGGTGAAGCCTATTTCCATACCTTTCAAAAACAATAATATTTTCTCTTTTTACCTCGAGCAAACACATGCACAATAAACGTCCTATATATAATAACTATCCACTAAATGTTACTATAAGTCTTGATTTTCTTACATTAAATATAAAAATCTCAATTACTTATTTACACAATTTGTCAAACATCTTCTTTTAAATATACATTTTCATTATTCAAATCAAACTTCAATTAAATTTTTAATTATATCATAAAAACTGTAAGTATCTGATACTATAAAATACAAATCAATTTTGGAAATTACTTATTACGAGTTTTGGAGGGTTCTCATATACAAATTCAATGGAGACATGTTCCTAGGTAAAAGGCTCAAAGTCCCATAACCCAATGCTCCACCATCCCCATAAAACTAGCTTTGAATAGCAATACCAATGAAATTTACCTAGAACATTGTTTCTTTTGTCCTCCATTACTAGCTTTCCATAGTGCCCATAAAAAATGAATACTACAACTACACCACTTCTTTAATCGACCTACTATTTTGGAATTACTTAGTAGGAGGGAGGGAGGGAGGAGGGGAGGGGAGGGGGGGGGGGGGGGGGGGGGGGGGGTTATATTCTAATGATCCACCTTGGAATTATTTCTATGGAGGTATGGATCAGTGTTATAATTTATACAATTGTTTGATGTCCAAATAATATTAGCACTCAATATGATGAACTGCTCACACATTGCCGAATGTGCAGTTGCGCCTGATGGAAGGTAACGAGGATGTCAGATTTAAACCATCCGAAAACATGGACCTTCGGGGAAGAATGGGGGTGGGGACAGGGGCGATAGGCATCTTCTCGCCTCTTATACAATTTCAAACTACAAAACGGAAGCACCTAGACATAATTGTAATGTTCAAGAACTAACAACTGCATCTTGGCATGGTATACATTAACAAATAAAATTCAGACATGATCACCTTAACCATTCATTCCTAAAGTACAAGAAAATTGGCTCAGACTTGCCAAGCCCACAGAGAGTATATGCTACACGCCTACACCATACATTTTCTAACCTGAGAGGAGATCTACCTGGGGATTTGAGTTTACATACAACGAACGGGGATCAGTCCTCATCCTGTGTCCATATCTTGATCGTCCTATCATTTCCAAGTGCACCAGACGCGATCATGTTCCGCGTAGGATGACATGATACTGATATCACGGCGTCAGTGTGACCTTCTAGTTTTTGAACTACCTTTCTAGACTGAAGCTCCCACAAGTACACACAATTATCCTCAGAGCCACTGACAATACACTTCCCATTTGTTGTAGAAAATGCAGACGATATGCAAAACTTGGAATTGGCATGGCCTTTGTAAGTTTTCAGAAACTTTCCGGTGGAGAAATTCCAAAGCCTCTGCAATAATACAACATTCTTGAGATTATGACGAAGTACACCTCACACACAAAATTTCATAAAGGTAATCTCTCAAACAATATCAAAACCGCAAAGAATTAATTCATGTCCTGCAGAATAAACATTTACCGAGCGTGACATTCCACATATTCAGCAGGAACACTAGTAACGATAGATAAGAAAGATAATAAAGTTCATCATCCAGATAGGTAGAAGAACAAATCCTAAAGTTAACCAAATATGACTACATGAGAAGGCATATCTCCTAAACCTAACTAAATATGAGAAGGGATGTATTTGTTAACTATATGGCTCTCATCACAAATTTAGATTAACATTATTTTTGCTCACAAGTGAAAAACATTGCCCATTGTAGAATGTATATCCACACACGGGTTCACAATTATAAGGTTCAAAGCTAATGCAACTGGTAACAAGTTCATGGATATGATAGTCCAAATAGAGGTAACACCCTTGTTGAGTTAATTCAAATAGGAGTTTTAAACAGAGCTTCATAGTTCATGCTTTAAATAGAATCTGATTCCTTGAAGAGAGCAAACTGCACATCGAGGGTAAGGTGGTGTACCAGAAACTATAATGTTCCTTAATAATGAAAGATTACTCCACTCAACTGAACACGACTCAATGCCTCTTCAAGAGGCTCCCACCTAAGAGGGGGGTTAGATAGTACACAACCTTACCCTTGTGAACATACAATTCATGCTGCGCTTTAGTTGAATCAAGATCCAAAGTTCAAGAATACACTTAACAAGAGTGACTGTAATTGACCCGTGGGTGGCACAATAATTGGTGGATATACATTGCATTTCAGTCTGGGACGACCAGGTACTGAAACATTATATCATGCTGTGCTTAAGTTGAATCCATCAGGATACGATCTTCAAGAATATACTTAAAAAATCAGGAGCATCAGAAATACTATAATTGTTAGAAATAGAGTTCACTTATCCATATAAGCCTTTTCCTATCACATCTGTCAAAACTTAGGGCAATAGAAATGAGTACATAACCTAAATCTCCAATGATATTATCTTCATTACAATCATATCAATAATGCATGCTAGTCCTACAACAAGTACATTGTCGTGAACCACTTTATACTAACTAGCTAAGCCTCCAAACTTTACAACTACATGGTTCCACATGACAAGTATGACAAACTAATTTCTTAAGCCACAATGAGTACCTCTACCATACTCCAGAACAAATTAATTCTACAGAAATCATAAACTAATTGCTCAAATTACATTAAATAAAACAAACATTTAACAATGCATATAATACTTCTCTCCAATGTATTATCCATCTCATAAACTATTAGACAGTCTTTCATCAGTCTAGACTATATGCTCTACGCTAACTCTCTAAACCTTCAGACTCGACAACTCCATTGAGAAATATAACAATAAAATTCCTTAAGACCACAATGCGTAGCTCTACTGAATGTATGAAAAACATGAACTTTTTTCTCAAACCAAACAACTATTAGAGAATAATGAGATACCAAACACACATAAAACTGAAATCGCACCAATGTATTATCCAAAGTGCGTAGAAGAATAAACTTCGAACCTGAAGTAAACTTAGCAAAACTAACTAAACCTTCATACATACCAACTCCAAGGTTTCACATGACAAAGATAACAAAGTAATTTCTTAATACCCCAATGAGTACCTCTACTGAATTGCAGAACCAATTAATTCTACTAAAAACATGAACTTTTTTCTCAAACCAAAAAACAACTATCAAATAATCAAATTCCAGCACACTCAAAAACTTAAATCTCACCTATGTGTTGTCCAAAGTGCCAACTATAATCAAAACTAACAATAGACCTCTCCTAATCAATCATACCAATAATCCAAGCCTGTCCTTACACTAGTAGAAAAAATTTCACTAGTCTATACAAACTAACCGAGCCTTCAGGCTTAATAACTCAATGGTTTCATATGACAAAGATTACAAAATTGTTCCTTAAAACCAAAATGAGTATACTAAACTTCAGAACCAATGAATTCTACAAAAACATAATTTTTTTCTCAAACCAAACAACTATTATCAAATTCCAAAACATAGAAAACTGAAATCTCACCAATGTATTATCCAAAGTTCCCACAAGAATAAACTTCGAATTGGGTGAGAACTTGACAAAACTAACAGGAGGGCTCTCCTCATCAATCAAAGTCTTGACACAATGCCCAGTAGAAGCATCCCAAATTCTACACAACCCATCATAGCTACTCGAAACAATTAGCTTCCCATCCCTATCAAAGCTTACAGCAGTGACAGGGTCCGAATGTGCGGGCAACACCCTCACACACTTCCCACTCCTCACATCCCAAATCCTGACAGTCTCATCAAAGGAACCCGAGGCGAGCGTATTGGACTGGGGGTTGAAGCTGACGCAGAAGACGTAATTGGTGTGGCCGGTGAGGGTCTTGATGTGGGAGCCCGTGGAGATGTCCCAGAGGCGGACGGTGCGGTCGTCGGAGGCGGTGGCGAGGAATCGGGAATCGGAGGAGAAGGAGAGGTCGGAGACCCCCTTTTCGTGGCCGGAGAATGAGTGGAGGAGGAGTGGAGGGGAGGAGGAGGGTGTGGTCGTGGAGTAGAGGAGGGCGGTTTTGTCGGCGGATGCAGAGGCGAGAAGATGGCCGTTGTCGGAGAATTTGAGGGAGGAGATGGCACGTTTGTGGCCTGTTAGGGTGTGTTTGAGAGTGTATGGGGTGAAGGTGGGGTCTGAGGATGGTGGCGCCGGAGCTTCTTCTGATTGAGCAACAGCTGTTGGTAGTGGCGACGGTGCTACTTCTGGTGGTGGTGGTGGTGGTGGGGAGGGATCAGACATGGTTGAAGGGGTGATGGAGAGATTTTTCAAGAAAGGGTTTACGAGAAAAAGAGGTTTTGTGTGATAGAACTGTCGATTTTAATTTTCTCAACGATCCGTAATTTAAGTTTTATGTAACGTTGGAGTTTATGTAAGAAAGGGAGATTAAGCTGATCTGTTATACACACCCAAATAGTGGGTTATTGTTGCGTAAAATGACAATTTTGTCCGCCTATTTGGAAGTGTAATAAGTGAGGAAATTAAATGGGGGGATAAAATGGTCATTTAGTGAAATAGTAATCCACTATTTGGGTGTGTATAGTGGATCCCGAGATTAAGGTTGGTGTATTTTCTTTTCTTTTTTGATAGATAGGGAGAAATGCAAATATTTAAAATAAAATAAAAGTTATTATGGCAAGAAGAGCTCTAACAGGTACAATTTCAGCAAAATAGTTATAGAACATTGCGTAAAATAAATATAGAAATAACTTATGGTCACTAGTAAGAGCATTTTCCACTAGGCTATTCGATTAACTCAACTTAACGTAACACTTAAAACTTCTGGCTTCTTGAACTGCCAAAAAACCATCAAGTATAATCGCCTTCTCCAGTACTCGGTAACTCCCCGTAAAGCTAACATGAGATATTAACTGGTTGTTACCATTAGCTTGTGCACAAGTCTAATATAAAACGCATAAGAAGATCATGGTGGTGCTTGAAGAACTCAAAAAGTAACCAAATGGATGACCGTTGATGACATGAGCAGACGAGATGCACAATGAACTCGTGATCGGTGTCACATAAAATCCAACTATAAATTATGTGATTTGGAGTATTTTATTACTACTATAGGTTTATGCACAACTTCAGTCACTTTAAAATCATCCTCCGTATTTAACTATTTGTAGTAATCTACGATTTATAATTTGTGATTAGTTAATAAATATTATGTGTAAAATATATCTAATACTATTTATTTTATCTCAACTAAATTTATATAAAAACTCTAAAACAAGGTTTCTTGCCCGATTGTCATAAATTATCACTTTATTTTTTATGTATTACATATAATATCAGTTCTTTTATAGGGTGCGCCTGAAGCCCTGAACCATTAGTCATTTTTTAGTACTCATGAGTACTTTTTCAACATTAAATAGAAAAATAATTATAGTACCTTGACACTACTATGAGTAACATGGGTAATATGTAAATATTTTACATAATTAAAATACATTTCCACCTCTTAGTATGTGGAGTCCAGATGAGATCTGGTTAATCCCGTGTTACACCCCACCCCACCCCACCCTCTACTTCTACGCTTGCCTCTGAACTTTTATCAACATCTCTCCTTTTCACCTACGCCATAGCCCACACCCATCGTCACCCTCAGTCATAGTTCGAACACCAAGGCTACAAAAATAACACATTTGTTAAGAATCCATAATCGTTATACTTGAGCATCTAGCAATTAGTTTGTATCAATTGTCAAAGAAGGGTCAATATCAGAGAAAAATAGCAATTTGCACATCTTATTATTAGTTTGTACAAAGAAACACAAAAGCATATGCATTTCACCTATTAGAATAGTGTGGAAAGATTCGAAACTCACCTCATCGCTACTTAAAAAGAATAGTGTGGAAAGATATATAGATGTGCTTTGGAGTGGTGTATATACTGATTTTTCAAAACTAGCTCAAATCTATTACAACAAACCTTCAACATTGGATTTTGAAAGATAAATAAATACTTACTTTGATTAATATTGAACAAAGTTGTTATTCGTAGGTGTCCCGTCAATCCGAACTCTATGAGTGACGGTAGGATAGAGGTGCATTACAAGATAGCGGGGGAGGGATGGAGTTGATGAAAGTTTAGGGATAAGTGTAGCGGTCAAATCTAGGGCACCTAAAAAATTAATACTACAGAACCACATAACGAATAAAACAATTCTTCAAAAGGCAACCGGCCAAAAAGCCACAAACCATTTTAGAAAATGAAAATAGATATATTTTATATGAGTGATCATTGTACAAATATCTATAAAAATTAAATAATTTTATAAAAGCTTCTCCTATAATTAATGAAAATATATGGCTTCAAAAAGAACTTTTAACTCTTCCCTTCTTTATTAATATATCGAATAGACTTAGAAATATTATTTGGTTTGGCACAATTGTAAAATCTAGTTTATCCAATATTTCCATTTAAAAAACATAGTTCCCTTTTCATAATACAATATGTCCAATTATTGAGATATGGAAGTGAAATATATTATTCTCTTTTAGCAACTTACTTTGAATATACTCATGTAATAATATTAATATTATACAAATTTCAATGATAAAAAAGTTTTGAGCATCTTCTTACTCATGTCAAACTTCTATTTTTATTAGGCTACTTAATACCATATTAAGTCATTTCAAAACCATTCATTAAAAGATTTCGTCAAATATTGACTAAAAGAATTTTGAATTTTTATCTTTTCATGTCAAAATTTTACACTCATTTGTGTTTTATCTCAGATTCATAATGTTTTATTTTTTCTTTTATATCTTATCAGGGAAGAAAGACGAGTTTAAATATGATTTAATGTTTGTTGTTATAAGTATCGTTTGCGTTTTCTTTAAATCTTACATCCCGAGGATGATTTTTGTCAAACCTCTGAAGTTACATTTAATTGTCTTTAGTTTATATTTTTTGATTTTATAAATGAATTTGTTAAGTTCATTTTGTTGAAATGTATATTAGCCCCATATCGGCCTCTTGAAATATGTACAAATGATTGCTTAATGTAATGAAATGAACTATAAAAAATAACACGCACAACAAATAGTAATAATTAAGAACAACAAAAAAAAGTAATTTTAAAGAATAATTTTAATCATAAATAATATCTCAATTACTCTGTATACTTGAAATAATGACAATGAATTTTATCATGAAAATATTATTTCAAGAAATTTTTTCAAGAAACACATAATTTAAAGAGCAAAACTTCAATATCAAATAATTGAATCAAATAAAAAATGTTTTAGATAGATTAAGACCTTATTTTATTTGCAAGAAATCGGAAGATTAGAAAGTACCCTTCTCTTCTATTCAACCCCATTTATCAGTTTCCTATCCAGAAACTACCCAAATTATCACACAATCATATTTCATTTTCTCCTTTCAAGGTACCATTTAATCTCTCCATTTATCTTTATATTTTTCGATTAATTTTTTGTTCCCTGAATATTTATTGGGGTTTTAACTGATTTGAGATTGATCTTTAGTCCGTGGATCTTTACCTCTTTATGAATTCATTTTATGATAAATTCTTAGTTTTTATATTTTCTTGATACCCTTTTGGTTTTCTTGATGAAGAAATATCGGGTTTGGATTCTTTTTTTATTGCTTGGCTGTTTTATTTTTACTTTAGTATGCTGGGAGTAGAAGATTTAGATGATGGGTGTGATGTTCTTTTGGGGGTTTGTTCAGTAGTTGATTAATTTTGTTGTATTTACAATCTGAGATGTCACTATAAGCGTCATTTTGATGGGAAATCAATTCTCTTGGGATTCATTTTTGAGATTTGTTTTGGGGATTTTGAGAACTAAGTATGTGTTTGTTCCATGGTGTCCGGATGCATCGAAAGGAGGGGGTTGAAATATATGATCCGAGATTTGAACTTAATTCGACAAGGATCAGTATGTTCGACCGTGCTAGGTGTTTTCTTGGTTCATTTTGCTTTAATATAAACAGTATGCGCCCATCACATAATATTTATGCCGGTGTTAGTTAATAAGGTTGATTTTGTTTGTGGCTGTGCCTTTGTTCAAGATATATCATTGTGTTTTGGTGTGTGGAGTCATAGGATTACTAGATTGTCCTTCCAATATGGTTGTTCATGTCATTATTGCTCGAGTTTCATCCAGAGTTATATGCCTTATGATTTACTGAATCGTGAATAAATTTGACTCTGTTCTTCAACACATACATGTCTCTATCACTTGTAGCTTGCTTTCTAGAGGAATATGAGAAGACCTCATGATGTTGGTCTGCTTCCCAAGAATATTGCTGTTCTCATATGTTGAGTCTGTGATTCTATGGCGTTACGATTCTTTGTGCAGTTGCTCACTATTAGAATTTTCCTTCTGTTTAGATCATGAATAAAATTGCGCATCCACTTGAGCTTGAGAATGAAATGGGATTACATCCTATGATTTTCACATCCTTTAGATTTGATTTTTTTTAATAAAAATAACTGCGATTTTTTTAATGCAATATGGATTAAAACTAGTTGCATTATCAAACTAAGTAGAATCAGTGAACTTAGCACCTTTATATGTGTCGAAGTCAACAGTTCCTTAAAATGCAAGAAGTTTTTATTGGTTAATTATATTTCCTTTAATCGATAATACAAAGTTTTCCATATTACTGTCCTGTAGAATAAGTATAACCTATCTGCTAGACAAATCTTACTCACTTTGTGCATATCCGAGATCCTCTTTTACTACTGAGTCGTTTATATGATGGCAAGTAGTCTCCACATTTTTGTTTCTTTTTCCTATCTCATGGTTATAACTTATAACCAGGAATTTTATAACTTACTAATTCATGACTTTTATCATTTGGTATTCTTTATTTCATGTAGGTTGTCTTGAGTTTAAACGGCAAATTGCTGAACTACATTAGTGTTATGGAACTGAAAACTATTAAGGATGCCTTTGACCGTGTTACAAAGAAGCAAAAGCTCTCTTCTTCCAAGTCTCACGAATTAATTGAACAGATTTCCCATGAAATAGAAGAAGCATTATCAAGAATAAACTCGGTCAATGAGATCGCTTCCCCAAATGATCACAAGTTTATTCTAAGTGATCTAAACAATAAATTGAAAGAAATTTCTCCGGTCAGCCAGCTGGAAAGCACTCAGAAAGAACTGAATATTGCGTTGACTAAATACCCAAAGCTACTTGAGAAGTCCTTCGCTACTGATATATCCAAGGCATATAGAAATGTTGATTTTGACATTCACTCAGTTAACCAAATCATTGCTAGCCATTTTTATCGGGAAGGGCAGTTTGAAATTGGTGACTGTTTTATAGAAGAAACTGGGGAATTGGATGCTGGTACCCAGAAATCTGCGTTCGCAGAAATGTATCAAATACTTGAAGCCATTAAGTCTCATAACCTGGAGCCTGCTCTAAAATGGGCATCTTGCAACCGTGAACAGCTCAAACAAAATGGATCAGATCTGGAATTGAAGCTTCACCAACAGCAGTTTTTAGACATTTTGCAAAAAGGGGGAAGAGATGAAGCCCTGCAGTACATTAGAACCTTTTTATCTCCTTTTGCCGACATTTATATGGCAGAAATCCGGAAGCTGATGGCTTCTTTGTTATGGGCGGATAGACTAAATGTCTCTCCATATTCTGATCTTTTGTCCCCTCTTCAGTGGAATAAGTTGGCCGAGGAGGTCACTTGTCAGTTCTGCAATCTTCTGGGTCATTCCTACCGTAGTCCATTGGGTGTGACAATTGCTGCTGGTGTCCAGGGGTTACCAACCCTTCTTAAGCTGATGAATGTGATGACTGGAAAGAAACATGAGTGGCAGACCATGAAACAGTTACCTGTTCCGCTAGATCTCGACAAGGAGTTCCAGTTCCATTCTATATTTGTGTGCCCTGTTAGCCGGGATCAAGCAAGCGAAGAAAATCCGCCCATGCTTCTTTCTTGTGGGCATGTTCTCTGCAAGCAGTCTATCACAAAGCTGTCCAAAAACAACAGCACTCGGCCTTTCAAGTGTCCTTACTGCCCATTCGAAGTTGAAGTAGGTCAGTGTAAGCAATTGCGTTTATAATACTGTAATTGGTAAACATGTAAACTGGTTATTTTCACGTCTTTGTGACATTATTTCTTTCTCGCTGCTTGCTGCTCCCTGCTTTATTTCCTAGTAGCTTAGAAGTAAAGCATATCCTTATGTCTTTAAGAACACTAGTGTTCTGTGATGTACTGCTCTGGTGTAAAATTGTAAATGTATATCCTTTATTCATCAAAACTAAGTTGGATTAATGGTTGGAAGAAAGAAACATGAAACTTTCCACCGAAACAAGCATTTTCTCTGTGGTGAAGTGTTGAAGGGCCCTCTTTAATTTGCAGGATATACATCGTTTCATTAGTATGTTTGCTAATATTGAAAGAGTAACATGCCTTACCCTGAAAGTGAATTCTGTGTGCAACACTGTTGGCTTTCCACTTACATACATAGCCATCGGTGAGTTGAAATGAATATTATACCTTTACATTTCAGAAATAGAAATTTATTCCCTTTATTATTCATTCTTTATAGTTCCCTCACCACCGCAACCACCACCACTATCACGAGAACTCCCTCCTTTTTTAACCTACCAAGTTGGCCACAACTATGATTTCTCTACAATCCTAGCTATTATCATTTTCTTCTTCTTCTTCTTCAAAATCGCTCCATAATCCCCTCCCTTATTGTTTACGCATCCCCCTTTGTTTGGCTAGGAAGTCTTCCATGAGAAGGAAATAATTTGGTTGCCAAGATTGTGGTGTTGGTGGTGATGGAGGTTTTTGAAGCAGTGATGGTGGTGGATGAATTAGTATATTAAAAGAATATATATAGGGGGAGGATTTATATTGGTGGTAGTGGTTGTGGTGAGGGGAAAGATAAAGAATAAAGATTGTTATAACGGAAGCATATTTAGATAAGGATTAATGACACATTCGATCATACACAGTTTCACACCATTCTCTGTTTGATCACACATGTTTCGAAATGTCCCGTTTGATCATTGTATGTTTAAAAAAGTGACCCATCATGCCACTCCTTTCATTACGTTGTTAATTCATCCGTTAACTACCATCACATGAGGGGTAAAATAGTCATTTCATATCAATTTGAGGAATTTAAATTGGACTAATGACTACTTCAATCATACATGTTTCCGACCATTCTCCATTTGATCAAACATGTTTCCGACCATTCTCCATTTGATCAAACATGTTCCAGAATGACTCATTTGATCATACATGTTTCAATAATCGACTCATTTGATCATACATGTTTCAAAAAATGGTTTGAAACATGTATGATCAAATGAGTCAATTTTTGAAACATGTGTGACCAAATGAATTATTTTGAAACATGTATGATCAAATGAAAAATGGTTTGAAACATGTATGATCGAATGAGCCATTAGTCCAATTTAAATTCCTCAAAATTGATGTGAAATGACTATTTTACCCCTCACGTGATGGTAGTTAACGGATGAATTAATTGAATAATGGAAGGAGTGGCCTGATGGGTCACTTTTTTATACATGCATGATCAAATGGGACATTTCGAAACATGTTACATGTGTGATCAAACGGTGAATGATATGAAACATGTATGATCAAATGTGTTCCTTTAGATAAACACAAACGTGAATCTAAGACAATGAATTAACGGAAAGGTGCATAAAATAAGAACACTGAATATTAACGTGGTATCTCTAACAATATGCAAGAACTAATCCACGAACAGAGCCACCAGAAACCAGGGGCGAACCTAGGGCAGGTTGGCCCTTTCCAACAAAAAATTAAGTAGCTTAGTTGGTAGAGATCTCCTCCCCAATAAGGAGCTTGCATGGGGGTACAAACTTATTTGGCCTTCAAATCCTCACACCTTTTGTTTAGTTAAGTCATTTTTTTCTTCTAAATTTGCCCCCCACATTTTATCTTCTTGAAATTGCCCCCCTCCCCTCCCCTATCATTTTATCCTCGTTTTATTCCATCTATAAATTTCACTATAATGAGAAACAGATAATCAAAGTATGATCACAAATATGTTATCGTAATACCAGATGAATAAAATTAATGAGAATAATAGTCCTAGAATAGAACTCTAAGACATATTATTGTAGAACATAATATAGATATGAGCTCAGTCTAGCTCCTAGTGTGTTATATATAAAAAAAAAGGTATAATATTCCCTCCATCCCTAAATGATGGAGCCATTTCAATTTTCACGGTCACCGTGATTCGACTTAAAACGTAATTATCTCTAATTCTACATGCGTAATTACAAAAAATTATTATTTCAAAAATATATATTGAATGGATCTAACAAGATCTCGTTTGACTATATAATTTGTAATCGACTAATGAGAATCTATGATCTAAGTTTTCAAATTTTGACCAAAAAAATTGAAGTAATCCTCTCATTTATGGATGGAGGAGTAGTTATTTCACACAAAAATAATAAAAAATTATATCCATTTACCCAAATATCATGAATTGACCATATTATTTATTCAAATTTCAAACCAATTACCAAGACCTTATTTTTTTTTACCTATCATCCTATCACACAGTCCTCTTTCTCATCTCATCTAAAAAAGGCACAATGATAACTTATAGTCAGAATTAAAATAGTATGGAAATTTGTAAAATATTAGGTGATTTAAAGAGTAACATGCATACAACACCAAAATATGTCGAAATGTCTTTGGAGTTTTGTAGATACGAGAGGTTAGATATGATACGAAGACCTTTATTGAGGTAAGATAGGCACCAAGTGGATGCCAATAGGCAATAGTAGTCCGCCTAAAGCCAAACTCAACCGAACAAGTACATATAGATAGATACATATATACCTTCTTGATAAATATGCAATAGCAGGGGCTACTGGATCAGACTTTACCCAAAAAAGAGCATACATCCAAACAAATAGCACGAGATATACTTGTGAAGAATTGACTCAAGATCACTTCGTTGCATAATTGTTCTTCAATGAATACGATATAATCATTTGAAATGGTCACAGTAAGTGAGTCATTATTATACTTTGATCTTCTTAAGTGAGGTCGATGTGCAAATGGTCCATGTAAATGTGTAATTGAAGAGGAGAAGGTCCCTAAATTAACTGTTTCTTTAGTTGTTGACGAAAAAAGATAATCTAAGTCTATTTTGGAGTTAAATTACTAATTTATTTAAAAAGTATTTTGGAGCAAAAACATAACTTCTATTTTAAAGTGTAAGTAGTATTTGAGATAATCTTAGCGTAGGAAGAGAGGAAAAGGTAGGGATGATGACATAAAATTTAAAATACTATTATTTGTTTAAAATATTTATCAAAATTATAAAAATGCCTCAACGATAAGTTTTGATCGTTATAATTAACGAAATCATTAATTTAAAAACTATTTTCACACTAACTACATACTTTATCGGAATCATTTTAATAATTACCTTTAATTAATACACATAGATAGGTAAGGCAACGTTTATTCTTGATTATCGCGAAAGTTGTATGAGTATTTCTTCTGATCTTTGGAGTAATTAATAAAGGTTACGTTGTCTGTGGTGTCGTAACTTGGCCAAGGAATTTAAATGACAAAATTACTAATTGAAGAAGATCAAAGTGCCTTTTTCTTTTTAAAAAGAAATCATAATAAATTAATTGATGCTCAACCTCCTCGATTACAGTCAATTGGGAATTCATCGATTAATAGTGCATACAATGAAAATGGTATTAGAGTCAGATCTATTGTTAAAGTCACATGTAAACATCATGTATAATGTCCAAGTGAATCAAGTTACTCGTATGAGAGGATTTAAAAAAACCGTTCCATACAATAAATAATATATAAGATCCTGATTACTCTTCCTATTACCAACTAATTTAGGATGATCCCGTAAACTAACAAATTTTATGGGGGGAAATTTATTAGGGTACGTAATATGAGGTGATGTATTTGGACATTACAAAACTAAAATATATGTGCATGCATGTTTCTACATACCATATGCATGTCTATATATATGTTACTGTACTTACTGCGATAGAGTGCGATGCACAAGTGATGATCACCCTAATAAGTTATTTAATCAAACTAACAAACAGTAGTAAACTATTAGGTAGATTTCAAACACTTTATTTTTCTTGTATGCATTCGAAAAATAAAGTGGGTTAAAGAAGAGCGGAAAGTGAAATGAAACAGGGTATGCCCCATACCCACAGAAACACAACTTTACCTTTCCTAAATGCAATCATATTATTTAGGCAATGGCCCCGATCATCATTGCTAGATCTTACTCTAAATTTTCAATTGTTTATGGAGACAAAATTGTTGAAACAGTCCTTTATAGTGTCGCAAGGTTGTAGTTGGTCTTCGAATTGGTAACAAGTGATTAGAGGTTAAATGTAGGGCAAAAAAGAATTTAAGACTTTGACTCAACACTTAGCTTATTATATATGTTCACGTAACACTATGGCTCAACACTTTAGCTTATGAGTAAAGTTAAGTGTTCAAATTTTCTTTTTATTTCAAATTTGACCTCTAATCGTGTGTTGGTGTTAAAAATTAACAAAATAGTTAATTTGAGGACTAATTTGCAATTTTTGCTATTTTTAGGGACCAAATTGTAATGGTAACACTATTGAGGACCAAATTACAACTTCATAACACTATCAAAAACTATTTCAATAATTTTTTCTTTATAAGGTTAATATGTTATTTTAATTCATAGGTGAGTACAAAATTCAATTTTGAACGACTAAAAGGGCAAGGCTACATAATCAATTGAACAAAAAATATGTTGGAATCATAATTCTTTATACATGGCAAACTAATTATGTAGTGCCACATATAACTTTATAATATTCACATTTAGGGTGATTGATTCGACGCTTCTAATTAGGTTTTAAGTAAAAGGTTTATAATTATTTATCATTTTGATCATCTAATTGGATCACTCAAATAATAACCATAACATCTCAATCAACTATTTTCGTCAAATTTCTCCATTAATTGAAGTACGGCTAGGAGTCTTTTCTTGTATGAAGTATATTTTAAACAAAACTTGTCTATTATAGTTTACTTAGTTGATATGATTTACTAATTATTACGCCAGCCCAAAGTCTATCCAGTATACTATATAAATAAGAGTTATTGCTCCTCAATTACCAAAATATATTTTAAACTATAGAATAGAAACTACAAAATATCATAATCTTCATCTCTACAACACCTTCTTGAATATCAAACTTAGGGTTATCTTCCTTCTCCTCCACGCCTCCCATCATAATATTGTTGTTAACTTTCACGGCCTCCATCTATATAGGTCATCACATATTTTTATCATGTACTCTATTAGCTAGTTTATTGTCTGAATATTCTCATTCACTCACTCATAAAAAAAGTGGAAATTTCATTACAATAGTCTATCTCATCATTAAAGTCGTTATTAATCTAGACATGTGCTAATCACGTAATTATTCTAGAATAAATATATAATTTAATGATTACTATAAAACAAAAAAGGATACAAAAATTTATCCCTAGAAGAAATCATATGCATATCATGAGACCAAACTAACGAAGAGATCGGCACACAATGAGTGAATAAGACTTCTATCATATAGTAAGCGAATGAGTACATTTATAACAGTAGTGAAATGTAATCTATGATAAATGGACATATACATTTTTAAAGACTTTGGTCATGTATGAGAGGTTAAAATCTACATTTTTAAAGGTTGTTTAATCTCTCTCCCACCTGAGTCAAATGCTTCTTGGGCAAATGAGTTGCCAATCGACGAATGTACCATAGTAACAGTCATGCTAGAAAGATGACCAATAAGACACGCAATAGCAATCTCTAATATTTCAATAAAGTTTTGCCTTCACCTGAATTGAAAAATCCACGATATAGGATAATGTCTAACCCAGCCATCTTGCGACTTGCCACTAGTTAATCTATGTCCATAAAAATGAAATCTACAATCTTTGAAGTTGTGTTTGTACTAATGAAGGAATGAACAAAAAGGGGATGGCCCAAATTACCCTTCTCTAATATTAATAGTATCAATTTGATCAAAAAATTTAATTTAACCGCGCTGTATTTGACGGAAATAGTTGATTGACATTTTTTAGGTAGATCATTTTTACTATTCTTTTTATATTTTTTTTATTTAGTCAGTAATCAGATTGGGTTATTGGTAAATATATGTGACTGAAATGATAAATAAATAAATTTTGAATGATGTTTTATGTCATTTGCCTTAAAATTAAAGTCTTAAAAATATTTTTGCATGGGTCATTGACACATCGATCACTCATATTTCATAACGTTCAACATTCGATCACTCATGTTTCATATTGACATTTTTAATTACTCATGTTTCAATATCATGTCTCAGTTAGTTTGTAGATTGACTTTTTAGTTAAACTAAATTTTTAACCAAACAGATCCTTAATTCGGAGGGATAAAATAGTCAATTAACTTATACTATAAAAAGTAAGATATATTGAAAACTATACCCTTTATATTTCCATAAAAGTTGGCATGTATAAAATTCCAAGTGATTGTAACCTATTAACAACTTACACAATATAAATTTGTAATTTCTCAATATTAAGGGGTCATATATGATCCCTTTTGCCCCTTGCCACCACCCACTCCCTCCAAAATAGGGCGACGTTGCGAACTTCTTTTCTATATATCTAATCATTGAGTTTTTTCGCTTTCTATTTACTTCACGTTTATTAATTAGGTTAGTGGAGTCCAAATGTTTCACCTAACAACACAATAAATGTATAGACTAACATGAGCAAAAGAAAAAGACATCCATTTTGCTCAACAGAGTAAGCACAACTATACCATAAACGAATCGAACCATATCAAATTTCATGAAAAATTAACATAATTCAGAAATAGCGATTTCAAAGTTTCACTTGATTTAAGTTCAAATGTACAAAAAATCCGTAGTTTGATTCAAAAAAACTGAAAAATTCGAGATTTGTTTAGAATGGTTTGCAGCTCGAATTAAAATTAAAATATCCATAATAAATTAAAAGAAAAATAGAAAAGAAATATAAATGAACATCATCCAAACCTAATTGAATCTATAGCTCAAATTCGTCCAATCGTAAAATGAAGTTAGAATTTGCATTGATTCAAATTACATCGAACCAAACTTTTTGAATCAAAAACAAACTTCTATATTTTACATGATAAACAATACGCAAGTGTCTCTGATTGTTCCGTACCTTGGTTGAGACAATAGGCGTACCTTTACACGTACATACACCATAAGCCTTTATATATTCCTATATTATCACCTTCCCTCATTGCATCTAAACAATCCACCCAAACCATCTTCAACAAACTTACTCCATTGTTTATTTTGTCCCTCCCTAAAAAACAGAATCCAATAACCATTTTCACCCTTTTCTCTCTTTATATAACCCAACAATAAATCAAGATTTCCTCCAACCCTAAATGAGGGAAGGGAGGAGATTCATATATAATAACCATAATCATCAAATCATCAATCAATCAAGAAACACACACATACATATATAAAGTATAATGTCAATGGAAAGTGAAAGTTTTCCACCCCCTCCATTTATTCATCACAACAATTCAGATGCTTCTCGGCCTTCTTTAGGATTCCCATTAGGCACTGCTCTTTTACTGATAGTCATATTCAGTTTGAGTGGCGTCTTCTCTTGCTGCTACCAATGGGACAAGCTTCGTTCGTTTCGACGATCTTTGTCTCATCAAACTACTGATGATATTGAAGCTCAAACTCATCATCCTCATGGACCCGACAAGCTTAAACCTAGTAATATGGTCAGTACTTAATTTCGCTAATTTAACTTATAAGTTAAGCAACAAAAGACTTCAAAGTCAAGTTTATTACAACTTTACTTTGGTTGAGTAAACATGTCCTAATAAAATCGAATTTTAGTACATGAGTTACGGCTAAAATGAACGGACAACAGAGAGTAGCCTAAAATCTTATAATAATGATCGTTTTACGAGAAGATTTTGTGTTTGATGTGCAGGATTTGAAGCAAAAAGTGGAAAAGGAGAGCTATACAGTGTTGATGCCTGGAGATGAAGTGCCAAAATTTATTGCAATGCCATGTCCATGTCAGCCATTGAGAGCTGAAGGAAACATTCAGCTAGTAGAGGTCCAAAAATCGCCCAAATCACCACATACACCAATCCCTTTGTATTAATAACTACACTATAATATTAATATGGTAGTCTTAGGGAATTTGTATATACAGAGCATGAGTGAGATTTGCATTAATTTCTAGTTAAATTTTCCTCTGTAAATTCCTGATTTAGAGATTATTCCATCTCATAAAATTGATGTATTTCATTTCCTTTGGAACATATTCATATCCTCGTCACAATGTTGATGATTCGTTTGTTATAAGAACCAATTTTTCATAAAAGATCATCTGTAACAAATGTTGAACTAAAATTAAGACTAATTGTTTCTTATACTACCTCCATTAAATCTGTTCAAATCAAATACGGAGTAGTTACATGATTAAAGAGGGTCCATATATTTTGTCTAAAATAACTTATAATTGTATGATAAATTCAAAATATTCAATTGAACTCTTCATTTTCGCCCCTTGGTCTCCTGAAGCTCCATTAGTGCTTTGGACGCGGTTGAGTTATATATACTCTCTCCATTATTTTTTTTGTTATCCTTTTTAGTCATTTGCACATTATATGAAAGAAAATAAAGTCTCAAAAAGTAAATTGTAAATGTAAAGTGTTAATTAATTAATATATATATATATATATATATATATAATTGGTTGGTTGATAACTTTATATAAAAAAAAGTAATCAAAAAGTGCATTGAAAATGTACAATTACAATTAATTATGTTAGAGAAAAAAACTTTAAAAAAAAACATAAAAAGTTAACACTAAAAAGACAACGAGAAAATGGAAGGAAAAATAAATTTAATTAATTGTGATATCAGAGTATTTCTACTAAATGTCATGTTGGGAAGAAATATGAGAAATATGATACTTACTCTCATCGCCAATTAATTAACATATTGTAAGAGTCTATTAGGTAGTTAGTAATTTTTCTATTCCTTATTTAAAATATATTGGACTCGTACTTTCATCGCCAATTGACAAAAAAAGTAGCCCTTTTTTATACATACATTTATAAAATTGATATAGGCACTGATGAGAGACATACTCTAATACTTTCTTTCATTCTTCTTTGAAAAATGATGAATTAGTCATTCTAAAAGTTCTCTCTACACTCTTGACTAAAGTACATCGCAAACACTCAATAGTACTTTGATGTTTTATCAGTTGAGCTATGTATAGAATATGGCGGGTTTCAATCATTTCTGATAGACTTAATTATGTTGTGCCAATCAACACCTGAAACCGGTTTGGTTCCACCCAAATGCGGTCTACTTTTATCCACTGTACTATTCGTACTGGTTCCGTGATGATAGTTGTAGTTTCCAGTACAACATTCACTTTCTCCCATTTTTCTACGATTTTCCACTAACTTAGTGCATCATGCCATCATCCTTTCTGGTTATCAACCTACTTTTTTTCCTTTATTTATTTGCGGGTATATTTTTCTTGGACTTTTGAGCAAAAAGTTGTTTATTAACAATTAATTAATTATCGTAATCTTAAATTTTGGTAAAGCAAAAATGAAAACTGTACTTAGTGATAATGAGGTCCCTCCACTTTAAAGGGGGATAAATTGCTTGTGTAACTTATCATCATTTTGTAGACGACCTTAAATTATACTCCTATGATGTATAGGTTTTCGGTCTTTTAGTCCTCTCATGGGACATGGCTGCTCCGCTCTTGTAGGTCTATAACTATTGATGTTTGGTTTGATGAATGAAATTATGAATCACTAGCTTTTAGACCATTTATATTATTTTGATGAATAAATTGTTTCAACTACTTAATTCATTTAAAGGTGTATTAACCGATTTACAGGTGTTGAATCGATCAATATATTTAATAAGGAGAAAATAAAATGTACAATTATTCAACACTATTATACTAGTGATGTCGGGTTATGGACCTCTACTCAAAGGATCTTACACCTTGGAGTTCAACAATCACTGCAATTCTATTTTGAAGTATATAAAGTTATTGTGCACTTTTAAATTTATAGGAGGTATGGTGTACATTCGGAATTTTATAAGGGTGTAAATTGTGCGAAAATTTATAACTTTTCCGTTTTTTAACGTAATATTTAGACTAAAGTTCTTGTGTTTTTATCATATTGTTTAACATTTCAATGTGTATTTTTCACAAGCTTTTTATATTATCCTTATCAAAGTAGTAGGCTCTTGTTAAAATTTATGATATTCCAATATAAAAATTGTGAGTTTCGAAGGCTAATTAATGACAACTCCAACAGTCCAACACACATATATCATTTGAACAAAAGTTTACATTTTGAGACATTGATTTTGAGTTCACATTTTTATATTAACTCCACAAAATAAGAGTAGAATTATATTTTTCGTATCGTAAATAAAGTAAATTGATGGTAAATAATACTTCCTCTGCCCCTAAATCTAATAGCTATTTGCCCAAAACAGAAATCTCTTTTTGTGTATTCATTTTATCAAATTAAGTAAGAGAATGTGGAAGAAAAATTAAAATTATAAGAGAAATTTGAATTTTCGTCAAACCTTGTACAAAAATAAATAAGTATTAGATAAAGAAATGAGGAGAGTACGTTATATAAACAGAGCCATACTTACAGTAGTAAATATGCTAGAGAATTGAAGCATAAAAATAAAGTGAAGTGAATAGGCAGAAATAAAAGAGGCACACAGTTTTAGGTAGTCCCAAATAGTGAAAGATGGATATGTGATTCTCAAATGTCAAATATAGAATTTAGGTACAAATCATTCGGAAAGACATCTTGTTTCCACTAAATTTCAGGTGGGGTTGCTCATTGGTGCTCCTCACCATTAAAACACGCCTTACTTTCGATCCTCATTCGTGTCGCTTACAAAATCAACAAGAATTCGTTTGGAGTTTATGGATTTACAGGACGCTGGCATATTTCATCGAGAAAGTTTCCCAAACCTCGAATATCGCTTTTATTTATTTTTAGTTAAGTCTATGTATTTTATGAATGTTTCTATCATGCTCTGTAAATTGGAGTATCTTTCAGTTCTTTAGATTTGTTTAACTTGTATAAACTGTTGTATTAATTTTAATTATAAAAAAAATGAACAAGAATCTAATTGCTTATATGCATAAATATATACACACCAATCGTGATATTCCGATTTTTAGTTCATGTTCTTACATTAACTCCATAAATATATATGTAATATTTCGAGTTTACTTTTCTTTTAAAATGAAATTTAATTTAAAATTAACGTTTTATGGTGTAAAATGAGACCACTGTAATATAGAGTATAAGTTGTGGCTTACGATATACTATTAGGCTGTCGTTTGAAACATAACACAACCCAAACTTGCAAGTTGTGTAGTTGGAATACAAGTTGATTTAATTGGCCTTCACCCATGGGTTGAGGAGGCATAAATTAATAAATTTATTCGAATCCGTTTAGATTTATTCCAATATTATTGAGTATATATAGTAGTCAAACTAATATTCGAATGTGATTTGCTCATTGTATTCGGTTATGATATTGATGTGCTCTTATGAGATGAGATTGTTTAACATTTGTGTAGTCCCATATGTTGGCATCTTTGGTAACAAGAGCCTAGTGAGGTCATTTTTGTGCTCATTAGTTCTTATCAGCTGTCTTCACTGGGATTTCCACCTAAAAACACGATATTTATTTGCAATTAAATACTCATAGACATATATACACCCGATAATCATAATTTTAAATATGTTTGAGCTTGACAAGACAACTTGTTCTAATGACAAAGTATGTTGACACCATTAGCAGAGGTCTCGGGTTCGCGTCCTCTTGCTAGCAAAAAGAAAGAGGTTCGAGCGATCTTAATCGCTCACTAGTTTGAAAGCTACTTTGAAGTTACGAATTTATGTTGAATTGATGAATATAATGGTTACAATGTTTTTAATAAAAAAATTTAAAAGAAAAAAGAAAAAAGATTATACAGTATATATGTTTGAGCTGGTATTGTGCTTCAATTGTTCTCAAATGTATTCGAACTGGCATTGTACTTCAATTGTTCTCTATTGTGATAAAAGTTGGGGACAATGTCCCTCAATTATCCACTAATGTGGATAGTCTTATTTTGGTATCTTGTTCTTAAATTGTACAGGGTATTATTTATTGTTGTTTCAAGTGACATTCAATACTGAAGCAGTAGTAGATAACACAAAATGTGAAAATTGTAGTACTCCCTCTGTCTCTAAATGATTAATACATTTTGACTTTTGTGGTCAAACTTTAAAAATTTGATTAAGAATTCTCATTCAACGATAAGAAATAATATAGTCATGTGAGATCTTGTTAGATTCGTCTCAATATATATTTGAAATATCAACTTGTTATGATTTTTTCGCATGTAAAATAAGAGATATTTACATTCTAAATCTTGTTTTGTTGATCATAAAAGTCAAAATGTACCAATCATTTAGGGGTGGAAGGAGTATTATTTATTACCCTGCCCTCTTCATAAATACTCACTCCGTTTCAATATGCTTGACTGTTTAGAAATTTCGTCATGTTTCAAAATATTTGATTGTTTACATTTCTAATGAACTTTTTACACCTATTTTCTTTTTTTTTGTCCCTATAAAGTACATTTTGTCCCTAATAAAGTACCACTCCAACACCTTTATTTGAGGACATATTAGTAATCTTGCGTCAATCCTTAATAAAATACTTTTCCCCCAAACAATCAAACATATCGAAAATTCGAAACGGAGGGAGTACTTATGAACTTTGGGAAGATAAAAAAGTTGGAAAGTACAAAGTACAAAATTGAAAAATGATGATTTTAGATTTTTAAGGGGTATGGATTTATGCATATAGGGGTTAAATGGGGAAAGATTGACAAATATGTTTTGGAAATTGGAGGATGTCAATTTTAAATAAAAGGATTAATTTTACTAGAACGTCTAAAGATATGAAAGAAGAGAGTATATAATACTAACAGGTTTAAAATAATTGAGATATACCTTTATGGCTACTTGTACTCTTTTTATTTAGTTAGCATGTAACCCTCATTTATTCATGAGTGAACGTTAACTTAAAAATAATGACCAGATTAAATAAAATATTAAATCGCACTTGTACTGGGTGTGTACCGTTTAGCGGGTGCTAATCAGTGCCTATATAGGTTTTTTTTTTTTTTTGTAAATTAGCGATAGAAGTGCTTATATAGTTGTGCAATCTCTTGTCATCAAATTTGACTTTGGTATTTGGGTCATGAGTCATGACTGTTGAGTGTTGATGGAAATAAAATGTAGCCTATAGGCTATAGCCCTGTAGGCTCTAGCCCAATACGCCCACATGTAACCCAAACCCAAAGCGCTAACTGGGCGTTTGTAAACTATGAAATTCCGAATATCATTTCATAGCAATTATATTTTGAATTTTTTTCCACTTCCCCCCAAATCTTGATATTATATTCTCGAAATCGATATCCACCTGGTGTTTGATGAAATGTCCAATAGAAAACCCAAAGCTAAAGAAACACCCACCACCATACTAAGAAGATCCCCAAGGTTCCTTTCAACCAATTCACCAGAGACATTGAATCCCAAGACGCCCAAGGTGAAGCACGAAGCTATTCGCACTTTACGCTCAAGATCTACGCCGCTTAGTTCCTCATCGAAATCCAAGTCTTCGAATAAAAATTTGGATACATCAGCAGGAGATGAAGTTTGTCGGAATACTAAGGGGAGAGTTTCTGTAGCGATTAACCCGGTAGGATTGAGAAGGTCTATGAGATTGAGTGAAACATTGAATCCCAAGACGCCCAATGTGAAGCCCGAAGCTATTTGCACTTTACTTTCAAGATCTACTCCGCTTAGTTGCTCATCGAAATCCATGTCTTCGAATAAAAATTTGGATACATCAGCAAGAGATGAAGTTTGTAGGAATACTAAGGGGAGAGTTTCTTTATCGATTAATCGGGTGGGATTGAGAAGGTCTATGAGATTGAGTGAAATCAAGCACCAACCAGAATTGTTGAAAAGTGGAGTTGCGAGTGAGGGGGGCAGAGTTTTGCGGAGAGTGGGTAAGAGTGTGGGTTCTTGTAGTATATTCTTGAGCAAAACTAGGGAGAAACAGAGTCTTCAGAAGAGGGATTTGGGGATTAATGATGGAAACTTTAGGGAAAATTTGAAGAGAAGGGTGGGTTTCGCCAGTGAAAAGGCTAAATTGGGTGTTGATCTGTGTAATGAATTCGAGGCGATGATTGAGAAGAGGGTGACTCGTAGTGCTAGTCGTAGGAATGGGTGTGAGCACGAGAAGAGTAACCGCAATGCTACGTTTCATGGAGCTAAAAATCCTGATTCGTCCAAGAATTTTAACGAAGAGGAGTTAACTAATGAAAAGACACAACGGGGTGTGAATTTGGTTGCGGGAACTTTTGTAAGTGAAGAGAACGAAAATAATGTTTGTCGGGGGAAAGAGTTGATTGGGAAAAAGAGGAAGCTAAACCAATGCCAGAACAAAAAAGATTGTGCGAAAGGATGGAGTGGAGAACAAGAACATGCATTGCAAAGAGCTTATTTTGCTGCAAAGCCTACACCTCAATTCTGGAAGAAAGTCGCCAAAATGGTAACTTTACTTCGTACTAATTATCTTGTGTATGAATACTTTCTGCATCAATTTAAGCAATTTTGTGATCTCTTTTCAGAGAGATTATTAATCCTGGCCGACGTACTTGCAATTTGGAGAGTTACGATGATGTGCTTTTTCTACACTAGAATTGTTTAGTAAAATAGCATGAAAATGGCTCTTCTAAATTTTAGTCTAAAGATATAACATGTGAGCATCTGTTGTTATGATAACGAGTGAGCATCTGTTGTTATGATCAAATTGATGGAAATCAGACAAGTTTGGTTATTGTTTCAGTAAAGAAATAGGAAAAGAGTTTCTTTGCTGGGAATGAGAAGACTGGCTTTTTCCTTCAGTTAACAACAATAAAATTCTAATTTCAAAGTGGTAAATTGTGGATATCAGAAATCCGCTTTGATTTATGTGGATGAGTCCTTTTGGGGATAGACTATATGATGGTCCTAGATTGGGAAAAAAAATACTATGTTAGGAATTTGTGCTGTAGCTTGACAAAATACTTCGTTTTGTGTTTCTCAGAACCAGCTCATTCGTATTATGTTCAGTTTCTTTCAGAGTCCAGACTAATGAAGTATGCATGCACCATTTCTGAGATATGGGACCATACTTGGGGGTCATAATTGAAAAGTGACGGCGAGGATGATTTTCACTCGTGAATAGCCTTTCTGAGTTTCCATTTATGTCAGACTCTATGTGTTCTTGAAAGTCTTAGAGACTTATTTTCGATGCAACAAAGTGGTAGTTATCTATCATTATAATAATATGCGTTATTGGAGATTTGACTACATGTAAATGTAAAAGACCGAACTCCCGAGTTTCCCTGAACACCAACCTGGGAGTATATGCATGCATAGAATCATAAGTTCCTCCATGTCAAATCTCAGTTAGCTGGAAACACTATATTCATTCACACCCACTAGTCTATCTTATACTGTTTGGTTAGCGATATGTCTTTTGCGTGTGGTTGCTGTGACCTGACTGATGAACAGTATATCTGTTTCAGGTACCTGGAAAATCTGCACAGGAATGTTTTGACAAGATACATTCTGCTCACTTAACTCCTCCACTAGCTCAGCCAAGATCAAGGGCCAAAAAGATATCCCCATCACCCCTCTCATTCTTAGCAAGTAAATTGCTTTATTCACCAGAACCGAAAAGTAAAAGACCACATTACCGTCATCTAGCTCAGAAGACGGTGAGGCACTTATTGCAAAAACAATGTACCAATGACCGAGATGAAGGAGCAGATTTTTTTGCTATCTTTGAGGCTACAGCTGATCCATTTAATGGAGCCTCTCAACAGGCAACTTCATCTTGCACTCCTGAGAAACACAAAGGAGGTTCAAGCTCTCACAACAGGTGTAATGATACATCTTCAGCAGATAGAAAGCATATGTCATCTAGATCATGTTTGGCAAGCCCCCCAGTTTTGAAGCAGATTAAAAACAAGGCATTACATGAGAAATATATTGATCAGTTACATCGCAGAGATGCTAAGAGGAAGGCAGCATTATTGAGGGCTGCAAGACAGGTTGCAGGTCAAAATAATAAGCCTGGAATTCAAGATGGAAAGATAGATGCCTTAAAGGCAGCTAGAAATGCTTTATGTTTTGATGCAAATGATGCTATCAATCAGCTTCACCAGGCGCAGAAGGCAATAGTGGACATTGATGATTTTTCTGACGATGATCATCTAGAACTCAGTGATGATGGAGAAAATCTCAGTGATGATAGAGACAGTTGACCTTGAAATTTTCTCTCCTAGAAACTAATTTTACTGATTGTTCATCCGTAGAAACTCCTAATGTTAGCCACTTAACCTTGTAACAACACGTCTCCTTGAAGATATAAGCATTCTGGTACAAAATCTGTACTTGTATTTTTAATAAAGCTTTTAGTATCATGTGAATATGTGATCCTGAAGATCTAATCTTGTAAAGTCTGCTGCCTTTTTCTTCTGACAGAACTAATGTTAACATTGGTCCTATTTAAGTATATGTTAGTTTGCAAAGCATGATTTGTGCTGTATATATTTTTGAAAAGTCCAGTTATTGTTGTACTTTTGTGTACAAATCTTCGATGAACCCTTGCTTACATAAAACATTACAGATTTACAGGTATACAATTATTACAACTTATATGGTCCTGTTATTGTTAGTTGTCAGACCACTGCGCAGAGCATCATCATCATGCTAGCGAGTTCAATCACGTTCGAGAATGGCATGAAAATGCTGGCGGTTTCAGTGGAAGAACCTATCTGTATTTTTAATGGAGATAGAGTTTATGGATGTGAACATGGAAGAAGTTGTACTACTTTCACTTATATATATGAGAATATCATGTTGAAGATATTGCAAATTGTGATTTTTTATTGAAATTTCATGTTCAGATTTCTGTGTCAAATAATAGAAGCATGGACAAAGGTGAAAAAGTCAGGAATGGGTACAAACTAATTCGTTCGAAGATATATCATTCAGCATTAATATTAACATGTCCCTGTGCCTAGAAGAAGCTCCATTTTCGATTTCTTGTAATGTAATGGTCATAAATAAATATATACAATTATCCAATCATCTTCCTTCATGGCATTTTCATAGTCAATCATTGTTATTTTGCATGTGGAAAGAACAGGCAAAAGGTCGTTATGGAGTCACATGATGGCAATAGCCAATATGGCATGGAGAATATATTATTTAAGTAAATAAATATGTCCAAGTAGTATTAAAATGTAACTACTCTAAATCAAAATGGCATCAACTCCCCTATAAATTATAATAGGGGTTGAAATTACTGAAACTGACACTTTTCAGCTCCCCTAAATAGTTTGACTCCTTATAAATTATTCACTCACCCTCAAATTTGTACCATCCCTATTTTATAATTATAATTATTATGGTTCAATTAATTGTGAATAATAGGGGATCTGCTAAAGAATAACTAGTCCTAAAAATAGAAAAGTGGCAATTGAGAGTGAATTATAGAGGAAAATTTAGGGGAGCTATGTACATCAGCTCCCCTATAAGTTATAATAGGGGTTCAACTTTCTAAAACTGACACCTTTTTACCCTCCCTAAAATAGCTTGGCTCCCTATAAATTATTCACTCACCCTCAAATTTGTACCCTCCCTATTCTCTAGTTATAATTATTATGATTCAATTAGTTGTGAGTAATAGAGGATCTGCTAAAGAGCAATTAGTACCAAAAATAGAAAAGTAACAATTTTTTTTTTTTTTTTTGATAATTAGCGATGAATTGTGATTACAATGATATTACAAACATGAATACAGAAATTGCTAACTAATAGAAAGTTAGAGTATAATATGAGACAAATATGTCTCCAACAAGGTTCGAACCCATGACCTCTTACATGAAAGGTTGGGCCGGATGCCACTAGGCTATTGAGCCATCGGCATGGATTGATCTTGAGAAATAGAAAAATGAATGATTGGAGCTGATGTACATGCTCTAAGAGCACTCACATCAGCACCATAAAAGTTAAAATAAAGGATGAAAAAACTAAAAATTGTTAAAATGTTGATTTTTCAGCTTTCCTATAATAGGTCGGACCCCCAAAAAATTATTCACACAAGTTGTTCACTCCTCAAACTTATACTCTCCCTATGGGGAAGTTAATTTGTTTTCTCCTCCGGTTTTTCTCTTTTTTCATTTTATAAAAAATAAATAGAAAATAATTAAATATTTTTCATTCAACATCCATATATAATATATTATTTTATATTTTTTAAAATTTAGTTTTATCCTAAATAGTTTATATAATATCTAAAATATCTCTTTTTTAAATTTGAAGTGAATAATAGGGAAGTTGCTAAAGTATTCATATAAAACGTAAACCCCAAAAACAAAATAAAAAAGTGACAATTGAGAGTGTATTTTAAGGTAAATTGAGGAAAGCTGATGTGAGTGATCTTAGAGAATTCACATCAGCTCCCATAAAAAGTTAAAATAAGGGATGAAAAAAAAAAGTTAAAATATTATTTTTTCAGCTTCATTAAAATAGACTACAACCCCTAAATAATTATTTACACACAATATGCACTCCCCAACTTTATATCTTTCAGATGTGGAAGTTATTTTTTTTTTCTTCACTCATTTTTCCTTTTTTCATTTATATAAAAAATAAATATAAAATAATTAAATATTTTTATCATATATAAATATAAATCAAATATATCTTTTATTATAGATCCATATGTAATATATATTATTACATGCTTTTAAAAATTCATTATTTTTATCATAAATATCTAATACGATATGTAAAATATTTATTTCTTAAGTTTGAAGTGAATAATAGGGAAGCTACTAAAGTACGTATATGAAAAGTAAGTCCCCAAGATAAAAAAAAAAGTGACGGTTAAGAGTGTTAAAATGGTTTTTCTAAAATGTGCTCTTAAGGCACAGTTTAAGAAGTTAAGGGAACACAATTGATAATTAGTTGCATTTGAAATTTGAAAGTTATCTTGTATGCTTATGAATGTTACCTTATATGCTTGTGAATGTTAAACTTTATTTTCATAATTGGATAAAAGTTAATTGGATAAAGAGAACAAATTTGCACAAGCTGGTTTTTCATAAAATACACTCTCAACCGTCATTTTTTCTAGTTTTGGGGTTTACTTTTTATATAAATATGTTAACAGCTTCCCTATTATTCACTTCAAACTTAAAAAATAGATGTTTCACATATCGTATAAAATATTTAAGATAAAACTAAATTTTGAAAAATATAAAATAATATATTATATATGGATGTTGAATGAAAGATATTTTTAATTTATATTTATATAATGAAAAATGTAATTATTTTCTATTTATTTTATATAAATAAAAAATAAAAAATGGGATGAGAAAACAAAATAATAGGGAGATTATAAATTTGACAAGTGAACAGCTTATATGAATAATTTTTTGTGAGTCTAACCTATTATAGAGAAGGTGAAAAAGCAACCTTTTAACCATTTTTAATTTTTTAATTAACTAACATAGAAACATGGCATTAGTATATGTATTAATTAACCATTTTTAGTTTTTTAATTAACTAACATAGAAACGTGGCATTAGTATATGTATTAATTACTTGAATTAGAGAAAAAAAATGAATTAATAAATTCGTTACTACTGTATTAATTAAATTGAATTAGAGGATGTTATATTTTTCTAGGACCTACCGAAAATCATTTTGATGTCATTAGTACTGTACTCCATTAATTAACTTGAATTAGAGGATGTTACATTTTTCTACGACCTACCGAAAATGATTTTTGATTCTTTTTGAAATTTTTAAGTAGGCTAACATGAAGGATCTAGATTCTAGAAGCTCACCAATGACATCAATAAGAAGCATGTCCAGTTTTGTATATTTTCCAAGCTTAGTACAAAAATTAAAAATGGAACTCTAAATGTACATAATTTAAATTTTCAATAGTTCATTTTAATTAATTGAAATGAATAAGACTTACGAGATTATATAAAATGATATATTCGATCTCTATTTGATGTCAAATCGTTAATAATAGAATTAAATTTGTATTATTAGTATATTCTTCTGGATGAATAAAATTGTCAAGTCACTCAAGTAGATTGAAATCAATTTCAATTTCGAAAACTCCTATCGGTTGATGCTACTAACACATGCACCGTTAACAAAATTTGATATGGAGATGAAACATTGGATAACAGTTAGCATGATTAAAAAATTAATTATATTATAATTGAAAATACTTGAAAAATTAAACCGTTGAAATTGAATTACTTCATTTACTTGAATCATTTTGACTTTTTATGTCAAGAAAAAAAAATGAATTAATAAATTTGCTCTTCTGTGTAGTTATGTACCAAGAAAGTCTAACGAAGGTAATGAAGGTTGTTCTCTTATAGTGTTGTGGTCTCTCATTGTTAATTAAAGTAGAAACATATACTAATGTCATGTTTCTATGTTAGTTATCCTTATTCCTAACTTTCTACAAGTACAATTCGATGATTCTATAATTACTATAGTGTTAAAATTGTGAAATTGTCACAACTTTGTTAATTTAATTATGTTGTAAATTATCAATTATAGCTTATTAAATATAATATTTTTAATAGTCAATTATCATTCATAAATTATTATTGATATTATTATTAATTTATAAATAAATTTAAGAAAATTTCAGAAACCCTTTAAATTGAAGGCCTAGTGCCATCGCAGCTCAATTTATGATAAGGGTCGGCCCTTTTTTCTTTTTTAAAAAGGGGATTACCCTTTGTTTTTATTAATACAACTAATCCATTACAATCACCAAACATCAGTACAATTCGTAAACTCGTAAATTCAAGGAAAGAGGCGATTAGCATCAAACTAGTGAGAGAAATTCTTCTCTCTGACCACTTCCTTGCTAGCAAGAGGGCTCGAACCCGAGACCCCCGCTAGAGGTGTCAGCATGCTTGCCACTAGAGCAAGATGTCTTGACATAAGGGTCGGCCCTGTGAACAAGAATGCAGCATTACGCTGCTGAAATCACTGAGATAAAGATAATTGACTTCAAAGATTATTAATATCCCCTTAAATTTTTATTTTTTTATTTTTTCCAGAAATACATTAATGAAAAAGTAGTTTTGGTGCGTCACTTAATTAGTGAAATTAATTTAATATTAATATCGTTTCCCCACACGTCTAATCTTCCAATCCTATAACGCGCTTCACTCAATTTGTCTGCATCCTCAAGGAGATGAAGAAAAAGCGGGAATTAACCTCAAAAAATACCAACTCAAATTGACTGTCAACTTGATCATTCAGCTTCCCAATCCAAAACAACTTTAAGGATACTACTACAACAAATAAAACTGTCAAGTACTGACGCAATTTTGAGTTCCTATACTCCGTAATTAAAAGTTTATGGAGTATAAAAAAATTGAACTCAAATAACATTGTATATATTGATGAATTATTATTTGTAAATTTAAACTATGTTTGTAGTTTGTTTAAGAAAATATTTCCTATTAAATTGTAGAAGAATGTGTAAGCATTTCGGTTGAGGTATTGATTAGGTTCCTCGTTAAATTTGTATCATCTATGTGTGTGTCGGGTAAATGTTTTTGACTGATGGTAGCTTCAATATTGAGAATACATTACAATTGTTTTTCACATATTAAGGAGAAATTTTGATCATCAATTACTAATTATACATTATTCTAACAAGTACAAATTTATATAGCGAGATTTATTTTTGAATATAATTTCATAATATTATCTTATTATAATTTTATAATATACGTATATTTTATGTAGAATTGATGACAAAATTCTACCTCAATATACGTAAACGTCAATTATGTAAAAATAAATTAAAACACATAAATTCGTTGCAATAATATTCTTGAGTTGTCTCAATAAATCTGTACAAACCGACGCCGAAAAAGATAAACCCCTTGTGGACCCTTGGATCAATCATCCACCATGCCTACCACTCCATCCAACGGCCCAAATCCATTCAGTTGCCACATGCCTATCAACTGTTGACCCCTCTTTACAGCCCCACCTCCACCCAATCCCCCCTCTCTGTGGGCCCCTCAACATGCATAAATTGGACTTCTACTACAAGTGTCTCCTACTCAATTACAAATCAACAATACCTCCCCCCTCCCTCCCTACATGCTTCATAAATTGTGTCCCAAAAAGATTGTCCAATTTCAGCTTTTGAATGGAGAAAACAAATAATCAAGTGATGGTTAATTCTAGTAAGGTGAAATTGATGTGTAGTTATGGTGGAAGAATTCAACCAAGGGTTAACAATGCTGCTCAGCTCACATACGTAGGCGGAGACACCAAACTGTTGACCGTTGACCGAAAAGTCAAATTCTCCGAAATGGTTGTAAAGTTGACTTCTTTATGCAACATAGTCATGGAATTTTGTGTCAAGTATCAGTTGCCTGGAGATGATTTAGACGCATTGGTTTCGATTTTGGACGATGATGACGTGGAGCACATGATGTTTGAGTACGATAATCTCCTGAAGGATCCGACAAGATCAGCTAGGATAAGGTTGTTTCTGTTTGGTGTCGGAAAGGGACCGGAGAAGAGTCCCGGGTCGGATTTTCCTTTGAACCCGGATTATTTGTTCGGGTTTGATAAAGCGTTTGATCCCGGGTTGAATAATGGGACAACGAGTAATGGTGACAATCATATTGGGACAAATGTGAGGGGGCACGGTGCACGTGATGGTCACGTGCCTAGCGGGGCGTATGGAGGTCCTCGGATGGGCAACTGGGCAGCTTCAGTACAGGATCAGAAGATGGGTGTGAATAATCATCAGTTGAGTTGAGGTTAAGGAGGGCTTAAGGCTAATCAGAATAATGCTTCAAGTTTATCGGGTAGTTTTTGGTAATCAAGTAATTAAGGGCACATAATTATTGTTAGTACTATGTAATTATGCTTTTACATGGTGAGATTTTGTTTAATTTTTATTGTTTGAAGTGAGTTTTGGATTATAAAATTATTAGACCTATGATTTTATATGATATTTTGTAAATACTCTTTTGATTATATTTGATCAATCGTTGGTTTAGAGTAGTTATGTGTTTAACATGACTACATGAGTATGATCTATCGTAAAGATTTGGAGACCGTCGTATTTTTATAATTGATTCTATTTTATGACATAAGAGTTGGTTAGTTATTCATATAGTCGACTTCATTTCGTGAAACAATTACTCGGTATTATTCAGAATATTCCTGAATTTTGAAAGAAATTTGAAGGAAAGTTGATAAATTTGAAGTGGAGGATGACGAGAATATAGGTTGAGTTTATTTGCGTGAGGTAATGTTTCCCTATTGGTAGGCGGAGTTGTCGATATCATGACTGCTTTTATGTCGTTTTGGATACTAAAAATCTTTTTGAAGGGATCCAATATGTCGATATCTTTGATAGTAGCTAGTACGGGATATAAGGTCAAGTCACAACCATAGCTCCGATCATGAATTTATTTATCATTTAGATAATTCATTTAGTATCGCTCCATGTTAATAATTTTCTTTTTTCTATTTTGTAAATTATTGATGAAAGTACCTTTTATATAAAAGTTGAGTCAGATGTCACTAGGTTATTGGGTCATTGACGTTGCATGTTAATCATCTATGTACAAAAAAACGTCTCACGTGACTGCTTCCTTCATTGTTTTCCCCACTTGATATTATGTGAAACCGAGGTAGACATCAAAATAGAAAGTAATATTGATCAAGCACATTCATTCGATTAAAACTTTCATAAAAATAAAATTCCAACCCTGAAGAGTTTATTGTCAACTTCTTTTAGATATGAATCTATTTGATTCAGAAGGGAATAACTCACATTAATTCGAATTAGCAAAAGCAATGTCTCCTTACATAATATGAATTCCGAACACAAGAATCTATGTCAAGCATCCGTGACTGAATGGTTAAAACACCCAACAAATGAGCAATTTGAAGACCTATTGACACTAATAACTGATTGCAGAGTTGATCATTTGGACCTTTCATTCGGACCTTTCAATTCATATATGTGAATCTGAGACCTATGAATGGGATATTCCAACCCGGCTGCCCATCTTTAATTAAAGTTTGAAGGAATGCTTGCAAATAAAATTAACTTTTTCTAATTTGAGTCAACTTTGTAAATATATAAATGAGAGAATTAAAGAAATAATTGAGTGAGACATTTTATTACATACATGGAGAAAATGAGTTCATATTCTTAAAAAATATTATTATATGGTGAACAAAAAAAATAATGTTATCATGTCCAATTCGCACTGTTACATTTTATTTCTTATGAATGTACTTTTATTTGCTTCCAAGGGACATATCTAGGTGAATGGAAGTGGTGATTCAGATATATATATATATATATATATATATATATATATATATATATATAATGTACTTTTATTTGCTTCCAAGGGACATATCTAGGTGAATGGAAGTGGTGATTCAGATATATTTGCTTCCAAGGGACATATCTAGGTGAATGGAAGTGGTGATTCAGATATATATATATATATATATATATATATATTAGTTTTTCCATATTTGATAAGCAAATGAAGAATTTTAAAGAAGAATATTGAACTTGGGTGAATATTTAATAACTAAATGAAGTCATATAGATTCATGAAGTAAAAAATTTGAGGATCTGGTAATAGAAGATAGCCTTAAAAATTATTTGAAGTTGTCAAGCTTTGAATCACCAACCTCTTGTTTAGTTACAAGTTTGTTACTAACTGAACTAAAACGACTTTACCATATTTCGAGGTGTTTCTTTCTATTAAACTGAAATTTCACCTAAATAAATGAAGCTTAGGAGGCAACTCGACATATTAATAATTTTAAAAAATAATTTGAAATTTAACCCAAAAAAGGGAACAATAACATAATAAACCTACAAAAGAATACTGGTTTGTTTACATTGTTTGAATGAGGGTCACATACTGGGAGCCACTATCTCCATAATTTGCATTGTTTTCGGCGTTTGAAACACCAAGAATAACATTTGGATATTTTCTTATATATGTCTGATTTTCATCTTCATAATAGTCTTCTGTTTCCAGTTCAGGTTTTGGACGGCAATTGAAATAGGGATTCCAATTAAATACAACAATGAAAAGTTTACAAAATGCCTAAACAGAAACGAAATCTACGCAATTTCTACTCCAATGAGATTAAAAGTTGCGAAAACGATTAGGTAATCCAAGGAAACTAAAGTTGAAATGGACATAAATTACTGTTTAGTTGCTGCTAATCTCTGAATTGACATGAACGTTGTTGCAACTGAAGAAGACACATTAGTTTTCGATGCAAACGTAAATCATCCAGTTAAAATGTAGTTCTAGAAGAGAAGCTCCAGACAATAGAATATATTATTACAGTTTATTTGAACCAGAAGGACCGAATCAAATGTTTAAGAGATAATGATATGATACCATGAGAATGTAACTATAAATGTAACATATAGACAAGCAAGAGAGACGAAAACCAGCTCATCAAACGAATCGAAATCGAGTTTAACTTATGAATGATACCAGCTAAAACCGGATTTCACAATGTAAAGCGACAGGCATATACAACTTTCGACTTCGGAAATGACAATCTCAATATGCAAATGCTCAAATTAGCTGTTAAGCTTTTTTTTTTTGTCCATTTCCACCCCTTTATCTGCCCCCTTTCTCTTCCAACATCAATTCTAGGAGAATTCCTAGCTAGTTTAGTTAAGTTATATTTTCTCTGCAGATTTTAATAGTTAGTATTTCGTAAGTGAAACTAAATTATGAAGCATGCTACTAATAATCCCAATCTGGAGACAGTTATTGACATAGGAAAGCCGGTGAACTTCACAGGAGGGCTTGAGTTTACGAACCTGACATACACAGTAGTGGCAAAGAAGAGGGAAGGGGAGGGGTGGGTGAACAAAGATGTAAACTTACTAAACGCAATCACTGGTTATGCACCAAAAGGGTGCATTACTGCGGTTATGGGTCCTAGTGGTGCAGGTAAATCGACGTTCTTGGATGGTTTAGCTGGAAGGATTGCTAGTGGAAGTCTTCAAGGGAGGGTGTCCTTCAATGGGAAGGATATCAGTCCAAGCTTGATCAAGAGAACTTCAGCTTATATCATGCAAGATGATAGACTGTTTCCAATGCTAACTGTGTATGAGACTCTGATGTTTGCTGCAGATTTTAGGCTTGGACCAGTTGCAAAGGCTGATAAGAAGGAACGGGTGGAGAAGTTAATCGAACAGCTTGGATTATCTGTAAGTCACTCTTTCACACTTCTTTAGCAGAACAAATTTGCACTTGACTTCTCCCGTAAGATGGATTAAATAGCTTCTTGTTCTTCAAGTTTAAGCAAATCACTCCTGTAAGTTTACGGTCGTCTTCAAGCTACAGATTTCCAAAAAGCATCTATCTTAGTTATGGTTTTACAAAAGCGAGCTAGTAATTCTCAAGAAAATTATTTCGATAAGAATAACAATTTCCATCACTGATATACTTCACGATGGGTTGTTGAATGCATTTTCCCCTTTTGAGTGCAGTTCAGGCATATTCCATATTTCTATTTGTAATTTTAGTAAAACCAAAATTTGGCAATTTTTATCATTGTCAGTCATCAAGGAATACTTACATTGGTGACGAAGGAACTCGAGGAGTTTCTGGTGGTGAGCGTCGCAGGGTCTCAATTGGAGTGGATATTATACATGGACCTTCACTTCTGTTCTTGGATGAACCAACTTCAGGCCTGGACTCCACCAGCGCCTACAGTGTAATTGAGAAAGTTCATGCTATTGCCCGTTCTGGGAGCACAGTCATACTCACAATTCATCAACCTTCATACCGGATCCAGATGCTCCTCGACCACCTAATCATCCTTGCTAGAGGGCAGCTCATGTATCAAGGATCACCAAAGGATGTCACTCGCCACATTGAGAGGATGGGAAGGAGTATTCCAAAGGGAGAAAACTCAATAGAGTACCTTATTGATGTGATCCAACAATATGATCAGTCTGATCATGGAGTTGCAGCCATGGCAGAGTTTGCTCTTACTGGTTTGAAACCGCCTCCTCTAGCCGCAGGCGAGGTATCAACTTCCATCATACCTCCTCCTACTCCACCTCAGCCATCCCATAATGTACGGGAAAGACAAAGGGCCAGCAAACGCCTTCATTTACAGAGCATTGACCAAGAATATGATCACAGCGTGAGAACTCCATCAAGATCTTTTACAAGCCAAAGTGGAGTTATGCAAAAATTCAAGCTCACTCCTTCCAGGCAACTCAATAACCTCAAAGCTCCAAATTCCATGAGGTATGACACAGTAATCAATATTTATTCATTTGGAAACTGCAAGTGGAACAAGAATCTACTATAAAATCTTTTTACACTGCTTTAAACTTGTGCAGTCTGTCGCCAGGAAATTATGCCTACTCCAGCGACATGCTCCCTGGCACTCCAACACCCCACAGCAGTGACTACACGGTAAACGAAGACGACTACCGCACTCCTGGTGCTGGTGGAAACTCAACAGTCTACAAACATTTTGGTCCGAAATATGCGAACTCATTCCTTTCGGAGGTGTGGATCCTCATGCGTCGGAACTTCATAAACATCGGGCGTACTCCTGAACTCTTCCTTTCAAGATTAGTGGTATTAACAGTGATGGGCATCATGATGGCAACTATGTTCACGCATCCTAAAAAGAACACACAAGGGATCACAAATCTCCTCAGTTTTTTCATCTTCACAGTCTGTTTATTTTTCTTCTCTTCCAATGATGCAGTTCCAGCTTTTATCCAAGAACGTTTTATCTTCGTACGCGAGACCTCACACAATGCTTATAGGGCTTCTTCATATACAATCTCTGGTCTCATCACTTATCTTCCATTCTTAGCTCTCCAAGCCGTAGTTTATGCTCTCATCGTCTGGTTTGCTTTAAATCTCCAAGGATCATTCCTTTACTTCTTCGTCATGCTTTTCATGTCACTTATGGCCACCAACTCATTTGTTGTATTCATTAGCTCAGTGGTCCCAAACTACATATTGGGATATGCAGCAGTAATTGCATTCACCGCTCTCTTCTTCTTGTTCTGTGGCTATTTCCTAAGCAGTCATGACATCCCATCATATTGGAGTTGGATGAACAAAATTTCAACGATGACATATCCTTACGAAGGGCTTCTGATGAATGAATTCCATACAAACAACAGTTTCGGGAGCATAGATGGTCATGACATATCAGGGATCAATATTTTACAGTCACTTAATATCGCTATAGAGGAAGGCAAGAAGTGGCAGAAGGTCTACATAATGTTGGGATGGTCAGTCATATATAGGATTTTCTTTTACATCGTTCTTCGTTTCTTTTCAAAGAATCAGAGATCATAAGAAAGTCACAAAGAAAGACATTGTCTTAAGTTTACTTATGAGACTAATTCACATCTAAAACCAGCAAAGGAAAGGCAATTCAGATCAGCACACACTTTACTGTCAGAACATTATATTTTCTTTCTTTTCTTGAAAGCAATTAGTATTAGCTAGATGATTGTTTCTAGTCTCAAGGTGAAATATAACAGTGAAGATGTTTCAAATGGGATTGGCTTCATGGTCATGCAGTACCTTTAGAGCTGTATCTATAAAATAATAATTTTCAGGTCAAAGTGTCAAACACTGGCAAGAAATTGAACAATATTACTTAGATTATTTTTCTTTTGCTAAAACACTGTGATGAGAATTAGTTAGTTTGTGTTCTTAATTTGGTTTATTTATTTCTATAAGCAATCCAAATGAGTCCACACTGTATACTCCCTCCGTTTCTTTTTATTTGATTGTTTGAGCATTTTTTCCATGTTTCTTTTTATTTGATTGTTTACAATTTCAATGCAACCTATTACAATTCCAATGCACCTTTTTACAATTCCAATGCACCTTTTTACAATTCCAATACACCTTTTTAAAATCCCAATGTAATTTTTCACAATCTCTTAATAAAGTACTTTTCCTCCAAACAATCAAATAAAAAGAAACGGAGGGAGTACATTATTTATGTATAGAAACTATATTATATGCTTCACTGACACGCAAGCAGAGACCCCACCTGAAATGAATAGAAACTATACATTATATATGCATTAAAAAAGTACAGTTGCAATAATTAATTGCATTTTAAGGTGAACTAACCAAGTTTATGCTTGGAATATTCAGAAGAAGAAAACAAAGGTATATACATCAGTTGTCTGCACAAGACAAGCAAGCATCCAAGAATTTCCACGAGACATTCAACAAATCAAATTAGAGAACTCCTGACAATTATTGTACATCTCTACTAGGTAGACTTTGACAAGGAAATTCATTGAAATAACAATGACAATTTTTATGTTTCTTAAATGCCAGGAGTGGGGGCAGCAATATAACCCTAATGGTCAACTATATCAAAGGCTAAACAATTTAAAGAATACTGAGTATTGATATTTCATCAAAAGAAGTCCTTCAAAGATGCAGGACATTCTTGGTCAAAGTATCTAATAGCGTCTCAGATTCATATGCCATGCACTACACTAGCATCTAAGGAGACGAGACTGATTTTGCTTCCGCGTATGAGACTTGAACCTTACTTGGATGCAATGGTTCAGCTCGTCTATACTCTCATCGAATATTGGTACGACTCTTGAAATCATGTAACCTATCAGACAGATTACTTTGGATTCAAGCTCATTTGGTTTTTTAAAACAATATTTATTGCAACAAAGGCTGATTCCAATACATCAAAAAGAAATATGTGACTTGGAAGATAGATTTGACTGGGCAGATAATTTAACAAAAAAAAAGAGTTGTATCCAATCTGTACTACATTCATACCATCAATTTCACCATTGTAAATGGAGTTTGAATTCATCTAGCAGTCCTAAAAGTGTAAGACTAACAACAATCGATGACATGGTCTTCTTTGGTTTAGTAACAAAATTCACAAGTATGCTTACTCAGACCATTGAAGAAACCAATTTATTCTAATCTATACCGCAAATTTTTAGCCTGTTCTATTTAGATGCAATGAAAGCAGCTCAAATGAGGTAGTGCCGTAAGACAAACAACTTTTTCATTATATCTCCATCAAAGGTAGCAGACAAGAGGATAGACAACTTTGGACTAAAATATACAATGATGGATGGTAGATCCACCCCTTTATTTTAAAAGAAGATAAGTTATTTAACATGATTATACACGAATAATAGAAATATCACCCACCACCAATCAGATACTGTAATGCTAAATTGTAGGCACTTTTTAAATATATATAACTAGATTAGTCGACACAATTATTTTTGTTTGATTTTATCTCTCACCTTCATCCATAGCTGTAGGATTCCCCCAAGCTCCAAAGTTAAAACCCATTTTCAGCAGCTGTACTTTCTTCTGCATATTTGATACTGCTTTGTCGCCAGCTGTTCTGTACTCTTTCCTTAAGACAATTAAAAATGAATTTTAGGATATATGTTTGATTCAAGTAACAGATACTGAAGTTGTTTCTTTGTTTGAAGAACATGGTGGTCCTCTGCAGACAAGTTATCTCAAATTGATAAATTGACATATCTGGTCTTTCGTCAACCCCCTCAATGGGGTTAAGTTCTTGCATGCTCAGAGGATGATGGAAGTGCAGAGCTATTGTAATAGACAAATTTTGAACTACTTCATCATTTGTCTTGTTCTGTTGACCCATTTCATATATGCACAACAAGGTATGTCTACTGTTGTACGTGAATTTCCTGAGTCCATCAGATTCAACTGTCTTTCTTAGAATCAATTGATCTTTTTGAGTTGGATCATAAGTTCTCAGTGAGTACCAGAAGTAATATGTTATCTGTCCCACCTATCTTTTTTTCCAGTACATGCGATCGTCGATGTGAAGTATGAACTGCTAACACAAAAAACACCTCTGAAAGAAGGTATCAATCTACATTGGCTTATTTTTATTTTGGACCCTGAACTATCACGTAAGTTTTAAATTGGACCCTGATACTATTTTAAGACTCATTTTGGACCCTATACTACGCTTTGTCTCATTTTGGACCTTAAAATGCCAAATAAAATTGGAATAGGGGCACATTTTAAAATAAATTTATATGTGGGGATCTTTTATAATACTTTAATTACAAAACAACCCCTCCTTCTTCCTCACACCCCACCCCTACCCCTACCCCACCCCCCCACCCCCGTAACCTCCTTACCCGAAGCTTCAATGAGTTGTTGCAGAAATTGATACTTAAAAACTCCTCTCAAGTAAAAATTGTCATCTTGGCTGCCAATTTATCAAGATGCAAACTTTTACAATGCAATGAAATTATCAAAGATCAAAACATCTACAATCTATGGAAGTTAAGAAGATCCAAACTTTACACAACACGATGCCCCAATTTCTACTACTTTTAGAACACCCAAGCCACCCATTAATCAATAAAACAAAATGCTTACATACAATGCAGCAAAAAGTAAAAAAAAAGTGGTGAAGAATACCTTGGAAGGAGGAGAAGTCTCCATTTCGTAATGAATTTCGTATCGAAGAAGTCTGAGCATGTGGTCTTCAAATGCATTTTTCTGCATTTCTGATATGAAGGTTCTTTTTTTAGTGTAATAACAAGAATTGTTTAGGTTGTTAATGATGTTGTTCATAAATGGTTTGAGTTTGTTTTGTTGATGGAGAACAAGAATGGGTTTTGATGTTCTTTGTAATTGTCGTATTATGCAATTAGCCATTGATGATATTGGGGGGGGGGGGGGGGTATGGGGTAACGGGGATAGGGGTGGGGTGTGAGGAAGAAGGAGGGGTTGTTTTGGAATTAAAGTATTATAAAAGATCCTCACATATAAATTTATTTTAAAATGTGCCCCTATTCCAATTTTATTTGGCATTTTAAGGTCCAAAATGAGATAAAGCATAGTATAAGGTCCAAAATGAGTCTTAAGATAGTATTAGGGTCCAATTTGAAACTTACGTGATAGTTCAGGGTCCAAAATAAAAATAAGCCATCTACATTTATATGTTGAGTAATTTAGTTACGATTAAAGTTCACTAAGTTCCACAGGTAACTTACAATCCAGCCCCTTCCTTTTCAGAATATGCTATCAAGAATGTGAAGAATGAACTACTGAAAAACAACCCCAACAATAAAATCTTGATTAGTTGGTCAGGTGACCCATGTTATCCAGCTCCATGGCAGGGTTTGTTATGTAATTTCATTAATAATGCATCAGTCATCACAAAATTGTAAGCCTATTGTCTTGCTTTCTTCCACTTTCATGCTGTACATATGAACAACTTATATTCTACAAGCTAGATAATAATATTATGCATTTTAATATAAGGAATTATGCATACAAATCTAACTCTTATTTTTTGTATTCTTATAATTTCACAGATCTCTTTCCTCCAATGGACTTAAAGGATCTATTCCGCACAGCATCACCGCACTGAGACACCTAAGAGAATTGTACGATTCTCTTTTTCTTTCCCTCCACATTAGTGCAACAAACTAAGAAAAGAAATATAGGCTGAAAACAGAAAGCAAGTTGAATACATGTCATATCCATATTATGTTGTCTATCAATAATCAATGCATCAGAAACTTCACAAGATGAACACTTAACACTCACATAGAAAGGGAAAATCACACATGGTTCTTCAATACATTCCTAAAGCAATCATTTCATTATCAGTTGTCCAAGACAGATACATTCACTTCTTCTACTTAATGCACTTTAAACTAAAAGAACCAGTTTTCCTCACAGCTCTACATTTCTGAGAATTAAATGGATCCATTAATGTGAACTAAACATGTAAGCTTCTGAACCATCAAATAGTCATATCCATGATGATACACAAAAAGATACCGTAAGTACATCGTACTTCTAATTGTCCTTATCGAATCTAAATCTGACTATAAAGTAATCATCTAAGATATCTTACTGCAGTTTCTTTAAGAATGACAGTAAGTATAACTAGCATAAGAGTCAATTTGCGCGAATACATTATACGTTTGTGCACCATTGCTGAAATTTTATCCTGATACAGTCTTTGTCGAACCAACTTCAGTATATAAATACTCAGAACATGTGAAACAAACACGACTTCCTTATTTATCTCGTCATACTGGAAAATGTGTCAGGGATTTAAGGCACAATGATCTTGAGGGAAACATCTCAGAAGTGCTTACTACACTACCCAAGTTGGAAATACTGTAAGTTTCCTAATGAAACTCAAAGAGAACAATATGCATAACTGCAAAATTAGGCAAAATAATGTTACTACCTAACAGATTTGCAATTCATTCTTCTCAGATATTTTGGTTGCAATCCTCATGTCAACAACAAACTTGCAGACAGCCTGTACAGATCAAATCTCACTACAGAGTACGAACTTGAAATCATTTAAAATTGCAGCACTATTTCAATAAACCTACTTGAGAAACGACTTTTACTTGTGTTATATATCATGCAACTCAGCAAGGGGATTTGTCATGATCACACATCCTCCCATCTGCGAAAGAGAATTATACTAGGGCTTGCTATAAGTGGATCTCTTCTTGTTATGATTGGTATAGGGGTATGCTTGGTTGGTTTCTATAAACGCAAAGAGGTGGCTACAGAAATCTTTGATGTGAAGGGACACCCAATAATAAGAAGTAAGCAACGAGCTACAACTAAACTTAGACACATTATTATGTAGACACAAGAGGTAGTTTCACCTTCAAGATTGAAGCTTCCCAGCTACCTTAACAGCTTATAACTAGTTAAATATCCAAAGTCTAGCAGTCTTTAAAGCTCTGGTTTCAATCTTCATATAAAATTGAGATACAACATTCTGTAAGAACTAGTACTTCTTCCTCTTTACTTAAGTGACCATTGTTGATGTTTTCACAAACAATTACGGAAAATAAATGTTATCACCAATTGGTTGACTGAAAAAAAAAGTTTTAGAAGGAAATGTAGGAAGATACTAACCGACAGACATCAAAGATATAATTGCTGAAGTGAGCTTCTGTATATTGCAGATGCAGTTTATTCCATCTCCAGCATGGAGAGCGTTATGTTGAAGGAAATATCTGTACAAACTTTTACATTGGAGTACATTGAAACTGTTACACAGAAGTACAAGACGTTGATAGGCGAGGGAGGGTTTGGATCAGTCTATCGTGGTACTCTCCTTGATGGTCAAAAAGTAGCAGTGAAGGTCCGATCAGCGACCTCAACTCAGGGAACTCGTGAATTCGAAAATGAGGTGGGAATTGCAAAAGATTTTAATCACAATTACTTGCCTAACTACTCAACATCCCTTGCATAAAAGTTGCACCAAGCATTATCATGGTTGATTAAAAGAAAAAATTCCTTGATATTTGCATGATAGACTTGTCTCACTACAGGAGGAGAAACTTACATAATGTTCTCCATCTAACTCTCAGCCAAAGAAATAATATGCTGACTAATAGTTTTAATTTACAGCTCAACTTGCTCTCATCTATTCAGCATGAAAACCTAGTTCCACTTCTTGGATATTGCAGTGATAATAATCAGCAGATTCTTGTCTATCCTTTTATGTCCAATGGTTCCCTACAAGATCGCTTATATGGTAATACTCAAATTAATATCACCTTTAGTTGATCTTCCAAGCACCAATAGTCATTTCTCACATTACTCATACACAGGGGAAGCAGCAAGTAGGAAGACTTTAGACTGGCCGACCAGAATTTCCATTGCATTAGGAGCTGCAAGAGGCAAGTTTAGATGATCTCCAATAATTTAAGAGACATTTCCTAAGTGAACCCCAAGAATAATCTCTTACACGTATAGTTGCAACAGTGTAGCATGCTGGTCAAAATCAATACAACAGATTAAAAAAACACAGAATTGATTCTCTATACATATCTCGAGTACGATCATATACTTTAGTCAGCCAAAATCTGCAGATAAGATCCCGTCCCATATCCCTATGTATATAACAGCATAATATTGATTTTATAAGGACTGCGACATGGAGGTCAAGGCTAAAAGAGATGGGAAATAAGTCTGGGTAGCCTTTATATATGCATTCGAAGATAATACATATACATTGGTCAGAATTATTCGACAAAAGGAACCAGGGCTAATCGGGCTGGGGTTTTACTTACCAAATGCTAATAACTCTGTACAAATACCACATAGGAGAGTATAAAGAGCGTGCGGTACAAAAAGCATTACGGATTACAAGTAATTTTCACTAACAGTTCTTTATCTCGAAAAACATAAAAAGAAAAAGTAATCATCTCTACCCTCCTCTGTTGTCACTTAGTTGACACCTGAAATATTCTAAAGCAATATTACATTCCAGGTTTGACATATCTTCACTCATTTTCTGGACGCTGCATATTACATAGGGATGTGAAATCAAGCAACATTCTCCTAGACCATAGCATGTGTGCCAAGGTTGCGGATTTTGGTTTTTCCAAATATGCAGCACAGGAGGGGGATAGTTGTACTTCAGTAGAAGTCCGAGGAACAGCTGGGTACTTGGATCCTGAGTAAGTAATGAGCACTAAAGCACAGTTCAAGATTTTCGGTTACTTAATACGTCATCCATCTCCTAATATTTGATTGCTTATAACAAAATTACTTTATGGCGCTACACAATTTTACTCTTCTGCCCCAATTTATTAAAGGCAAACATTACACTCTATAATGAAAAATGATACTTTATGGGGAAAAAAGTAGTCGGAATTTTATAAGACCAAGTAAAAGAGAGTAAGAAGTTCTCATCTCAGACGGTACATGTCGACCAATATGGAAAAGCATATTGATTTCCATTTTCTATTCGTTCACTTTAAGGGCTTCCTGATAAGATAGTAAAATTTGTGGAAATCATGTATAGCATAATACTTGATATCACTTTCTACTTCAAATAGTCAGTACAGTTCGCATGTTTGCTACAAATTTTCCCCTTCTTCGCACAGGTACTACTCAACCCAACATTTCTCTGCAAAAAGTGATGTATTTAGTTTCGGAGTTGTTTTACTGGAAATCATTACTGGCCGTGAACCCCTCAACATACAAAGACCCCGAGCAGAATGGAGTTTGACTGAATGGGTATAACAATCTATAAACTTTTATTCTCAAAATATACTGCGTACTGTGTGGATGTAGATTCATGTGCATAAGCATATACTCAGTATATATAGTGCTAGCACGTATTGACTTGTGAAGGCATTTGCAAGTACATGACATCGCATAAATATCTAAGATAGACGCTTTCTGATGAATAATTAAGGGTTCTAGAAACAGTCCAACAAATTAAGCAAGTAACCTGAAGAAGCAGCAAGTATCAATGCAACTTATGTAGATCGATGTGTTAATAACTAGAAATAGAAAGGGTTATATTCAGTAACTCAAGAGCTATATCTACATCATTTACATGCTTCAATGAGGGTAGATAGGGTTAGCATCTTCTCAATTTTCAGATCCCTTGGCTTCTCTCAGGTGCTTGAAATGCAAACAAGTTAAAACATATTACTCCCTAATAAAATGGGATCGTGGGAGTAATAATTGTGACCTTGTAAATCAAAACTAGGACTGAGAAACACATGATATCAACTCTAAGAAGTTGGGGAATAATAGGGATTGGAAATAGGGAAGATAATAAGCTAATCTTTTAAAGCCTACATCAATTTGATAGAATCTGTTTTTCAAAGTTGAAACCAAAATCTTTAAAAGTTAGAAAAAAGTCGCCTATTAAATATGTTTTTGAAGTCATCACTTACTTCTTGGAATGCTTATACACATATGGATTTAAATTTTCATGTGTCCATTATAATGACATGCAAGTGTTTGTTTATAACAGGCAAAACGTCACATTAAAAACGCAAAAGTTGAGGAAGTTGTGGATGCTAGCTTAAAAGGCGGGTATCATGCAGAGGCCATGTGGAGAGTAATGGAAGTCGCTTTGGCATGTATTGAGTCTTACTCTGCCAATAGACCAACCATGGCTGATATTGTCAGAGAATTGGAGGATGCTTTGATCATAGAGAATAATGCATCAGAATATATGAGGTCCATAGATAGTATGTATAGTGTGGGAGGATCTAATCGTTTCTCAGAGAGGATAGTCGTTATTCCACCTTCACCCATTCAGACAGAAAGATTATCTGTACCTATTCTTCCACGGCCAAGATAACTTAGCCAGAGAAAGAAATAATCTAATTTAGACAGAATAATATCCTTCATCTACCTTTATAAATTGTTCAGTCATCTTAACCCAAGAGGAACATGAAATTCTCAACAGCATTGGATAATGACTTCCCCCATATGCTAAATTTTAGATTAATTTACTTCAAACAGGTAGTGAACTTCTCCATAAGGGAACAAAGTGTTTCGTCAACAATCAAATGAGAAAAATTAGACATTAAACATAAGCGGTACCAACACACTCCAAATATACATATAATCACCATCATATAACAAACAAAGTGCATTCATCTTAAAAATACATAGAGGTAAAGCGACAGTAGCTCAACATACAGAGTTCTCATATCATCAAGAAGTAGTGAAGAGAGAAGGATTAGCTGTTGCTGTGCTGACTTGTACTTCTAGAGATTCCAATCGACGCTCTAATGTGTCCAGCTTCTCATTAAGTGATGATAATTTGCTCTTCGTTGTAGCCTCTAATCAAGCCACATCCAAATAAAAGAAAAATTCAATAAAATTGCTCGAAATTTAACATTCAAATTAAACAATGACTCAGTAAATATTGATGATAAATCAACTATATCCAATCAATCAACATTCAGATAAAATCAAAACTCTACAAAATTTTCGTAAGTGAATTCAACGACAGACTGAGAATTAATCAGCTTTTCATTAGTGATGATAATTTTTCTCTTCGATATAGCATGTAACCAATGAAATTCAGTAAATTCCTCATAACATTCAAAGTTAAATAAAATTGAATGGATTATGAATAATTCATCAGCTTCTTATTAGTTTGCTCCTTGATGTACTCTCTCATCAATCAACACTCAAATTAAACAATGATTACATGAATTCCTCATAATTAAACAATGATTCAGTCATTCATCAGCTCCTCATTAAGTGAATTTGCTCTTCGTTATAGCCTCCGATCAATCAACATTCAGAATTCAAAAAAATACATAATTCAACAAATTCCACAACAAATTCTACAGGAAACATTCAAATTAAAGGTAGATTTTCTTCCGTTTTCCGAGTCTATTTTTCCGAAACAATTCCGAAATTTAACTTAGAGCATAAAAATGACTGTTCTAAGGATTGCAAACACATTTAATTAATATATGATACATACACTTGAACTAATTAGAGGTAATTTTTATTTAAATGGTTGTAGGGCAAATATTTTGAACGAGATTTTCGAAAGTTATTGGTACAAAGTGGTACCATGAAATTTTTGAGTAATTTCAATGGAATGGAAGATCGATCGTAAAAGTTTGTGATTTATTATCAATTAATAAGTGATATTAAATATATATATCCATCCAACATTTTAACAAAAATCCGGAACCATTCCAAAAAAGTAAACTCAGAATATTAGAATTTATAAACAATAAATCCCACAAAAAATTCAAATAAAAAAGGAAGATTTAGTGAGCTTACCGAACTGGACAAGGAAGTCAAAGAGACGACGAATATTGAGAGAGATGTTGGATATGAATTCGCGATTCTCCCAATCAGCTTGAACTGCTATGCCCACGTTCACGGCGTTTGTGATTCCTCCGGCTCGAGCCATTTCTTCCGACAACTTCTTTCCTTTCGGCTTGCCCCCAATTTACATGTACACATCAACCAAGTCTCAATCAAGCTCGATAAATTTAGGCTCGATATCTAATCAAACCGAAACTCTGGATTAATTTTTGGTTTTTTGGGCGATTGCGCCTGAGTTATCGTTTTATTTTCTTCATGATCCTAATACTATTAATTTTTATGGGGTAGCTTATTTTATTTTTTCAGTTTTAAAAATAAAATGACTATTGTACCCTGAAATATTTTAAAATATTTTACATAATTAAAATAATCCCACCATTTCTTCTACAACACATCCTACCTTACCCTCCGGCCTCCGCCATTGAATAAAATATGTCCCTCGCTATTTCTACAGCCATCCATATGTAATTTAGTTCCATTTTGCAGTTTAGCATATTCAATAGAGGAAGCATGGTAGAGTTCATTCTTATCATTATCCGATACTCTGACACGATTCATGTTTACAGTCAATGCATACATATTATAGATTGAGAGTAGGGTAAGAGGTTGAGTGGGGTGGGTTATAGGGCCGGGAGGTTTATTTCAATTATGTGAAATATTTTAAAATGATTCAGGGGGCACTCCAGAAAAGATTGATAGTTTAGGGAGCAAAACAACCGATAGTACAGGGACAATATAAAAAATAAAATATTAGACAAACGGCTAAAAAGCCTTAATTTATTACTCCCTCAGTCCGTCTACTTTACTTTAGTTGTTGTTAAGACTTAACCTTTCGATTCAAACAAGTTGTTATTCTTGCATAATAAATTGCATTATATATTTTGACTACTTTTCAATGCATTTTTTATTATCTTTTCTATTTAAATTTGTAATCAACCAACAATATATTTTCAATCAATTGTGATTTTACATTTTCAATGTATTTTTTTACTACTTTTTCATTTTTTTTTAATCTATGCGAAAATGACTAAAATAACAACTAAAAAAATGAAGGGATTATTATTTTATCGCTTCAAGCTAAGTCTATGGTTGTAAGGGTTGAAATCGTAAATCCCGACTCCGATTTAAGTCATTGTTGTTTGAGACCGTTAAATGTTACCAAATCAAGTTCAAGACCATGAAATTGATAGTAGGTGAAGTGTTAACACAAATAGGAGCGGAACTTTGACAAAATTGAAGGTGAACCACATATAAATGTTTGCTCAAAAAGATTTCAACAATTTCATTTCAATTCAACAAATAAACGAATATAGGACGAGGCAAGTATTTATTTACACAAATATTTACAATGTCATTTCAAAATTGAAGGCCAGCCAAATAATTCTCCCCAAGCTCAAAGTGGATTATTAAAGATTAAAAGAACATTCAATCTGGAGAAAATTAGTGTCAATTGTACAATCGTCCTTGAGTGTTTACATTGATGATTGTTGAGGAGTTAGGCATGTTGTTCTTTCACATGGTCTCTTAATGAAATTTCACTATTTTTTTTTACTATAATGATAATCATGTTACGCTTAAATTAGTCATTATTTCGAACTTACAAAGAAAAAAGAGCAATTTGAAAAACTTGATAATTTGAGAATTTCGACACAGTGCATTTGAGAGTTTTGACACATCAAAATCACTTAGGCAGATATTCACCTTATGTCTTAATTTTTAAGCAACACCTAATTCTTAAGTTTTACGTGACCATGTTTCATTTTTGTCATTGTACAAGTTTTGGAAATCTTTCTTAAAAAATGTTTGATAAATTTGAAGGACGAAATTTGGAAGGATACACTCCACCCTTCTCTCTTTTTTAATTTTTAATTTTTTTTGCTCCTCTTTCTTTTTACTTTGATTTGGGTACCCTTATCCTTTAATTGACAACTTTAGCCTTAATGAACCCTTCCTACTTATTATATTCTCTCTACCCCTACTTCCTTTTTCTACTTCTTCTTCTCCACCATCCCACCATTATCATTACCATAACCACCAGCATCACATATTGTCACCGCTACAACAAAAAAAATTCCCCACCTTTCTTCTTCGATTCAAAAACTCACCATCATCAACCTTCAACCACCACTTTTTCCACCACCACCACCACCAACCCTCTCCACTAACCACCACCAAACATCTTCAATTCAAAACACAATTCCACCAACCATCAAACACCATTTCACCAACCTTCAATCACCTTCAAACACCATTTGAGCAATGGCATGGGTGGGGGGGCGACTTCGGGCAAGGGCGAGGGTGAGTGGGTGGTGGTTGATGGTGGGTGATGTGGTGTTGTGAAGAAGAAGAATAATAAGAACATAGGAAGAAGGGTGGTGGTCATGTTGGTGGTCATGTTGATGGTGATGGTGGTGGAATGATGGAGAAGAAGAACGGGAGGGGTAGAGAAAATGTAGTAAGGGGAGGGGTTTTATTAAGGGCATTTTAGTCACTCCAAGGGGGAGGGTAATGAAATCAAAGAAAAAATCAAGAGGGACAAAAATAGCAAAAAAATAAAGGGAGGGGACATTCTTCCAAATACATTATTAGACAAGCTTTTCAAAAAGGACTTGATAATATGACAAATGTTTGGAGTGATATAGACAATGTTCTTTCGATGGTGGATGTGTTAACCAAAGTAATTTTGTTGGTGTTACTATTTTCAATAACGCTAAAAGCGCTTAGACACTCATATTTCAAGGATCTCCACAACTTTGGTTCTTCTATATAAGTTTATGAACGCTCAAGAAGAAAGTCAAGTTATTGTACCCTAAAAAATCCGAACAAATTATATCACAACATCAATCAAGCAAAGCTCATTAAAAAGATGGCTGATGATGATGCAGTACGCGAGAGAATCTTCAAGCGTTTCGACGCCAATGGCGACGGGAAAGTGTCAGCTTCTGAACTCGCAGATGCCTTGAAAGCCCTTGGTTCAGTCTCTGAAGATGAAGTCAAGCGACTCATGGAGGAACTCGACACCGATAAAAATGGCTTCATTTCCTTCGAAGAGTTCACAAACTTCGCCAAGGCGAACACAGGCTTGGTTAAAGATTTGGCCAAGATATTCTAAGTTCTTGTTTCATACCCCCTCCTTCAATGTTTCATTTTTATTTTTGATTGATAGATAGACAATATAGGAAGGAGGACATATATGCATTATCGTCCCTATAGTCTTTGTAGAAATAGTGACAAATAGTTGGTAGTAATAATGTTGCCAACCTTATTATCATATTTGTAATTGAATAAATTTGACATACCATATGGTAGAAGTGTGAAATTTGCTGTTTGTGTTCTTCCTTCAATGTTGTCAAGAGAATTTATCCTTATACCCAAATATTAATATCATGGCCATTTTAAGACACACTCTGCAATGTTCTGTACATCTATTACGAATCGATGGCATATAATATGAAATCTTCTCTGGCATCAGGAACTGAGGAATGAGGATGCAAATATTTACTCATTACTCTCCGAGCTAGTTTCTATCGTATGTACATAGCAAAAATCATGAAAGCTATAAAAGATGTACAGGTGGATACGGTTCTTTAACGTGAATAGAGGTGATCATCATCTTCATACTCTGATAGTCCTGACATAGCTAACGCTATGTGACTCTTGATTTCACTATTTGTCTGTTGTAGCTGGGAAAATTCGGGCCTGCCACTCTGTCCGAGAGGTGTCTTCCGTTTGCTTGTAATTTTAGGCTCTTGTCCTTTAAGTATTGCAATGACCTCGTTCATGCCAGGTCGGCGAGTTTCTTCCCCCGTTATGCAGGCACGTGCTGCTTGCATCATTTGAGCTACTTGTTTTGATCTTTTAAAAGGTAATCTAAGTCTAGGATCGATCAATTGCTCAAGCGCGCCTGAATGCAGCTGTGGCTTCGCCTGAAAACAAATACCAAAAAAGGTTTCACATTTCACATGGTATCTCATCCATTAGAGTTTAAGATATTACATATTATTGCTAAATGAGGAACCATGAAGTGAACAGAGACATTGGAAGCAAAATAATGGTCACACAAACAGAAGAATTTGTTGTTAAATGAAGCACATGTTCAAGCAATGACTTACCCACGAGACCAAATTCTCTTCTCCAGGCCCTCTCATTGTTTCAATTGGTCGGCGGCCTGTTATCAGTTCCAAAAGAACTACACCGAAAGCATACACATCGGTTTTATCCGATACCTTCCCATGCTGAAAGTATTCAGGAGCCAAATACCTGAGGATAAATTAATAGGTAAGAAATAAGAAATCTCAATCTGTACACCTGAAAATAGATATTCAACACGACGAAAGTATATTATGCCTCAATATCATACCCAAACGTTCCCTTCACAGTCTTGCAGATAAATGGTACTGAAGGAGATGGTGTCCATGAAGCTAAACCAAAATCACATAGCTGTTCACATAATCGTCATTAACAAAATGTTACTACAAAATTAGAATAAACAAATTCCAGGCTCTAGATCAAATTTCACATATATGAACATTGCAACTAGAACCTTGGGCATTTTCTTGGAAGAGAGAAGAATGTTAGACGGCTTAATATCCCTATGAACCACACATCTATCAGTTCCATTATGCAAGTAATCTATAGCTTCTGCAATCCCAATAGCAACCTTATACCGAGCTGACCAAGAAAGAGCTGGACCACCCCTGACTCCTCGTTTCTTCTCTACAAAAAACAACAATTTTTTCAATTTACTTGACACTCATCATAGGCAAACTTAAACGTGTGTTAATATGAAATAAAAAAGTATTACCATGCAAATATTTCTCCAAGCTTCCACCTGATACATACTTGTAGATAAGAAAAAACCCTTCTTCAGGATCGATACAAAATCCAATAAGCGGAACAATGTATGGATTCTGAAGAGAACTTGCAATCATCAATTCTCTACAAAATGCCTTCGATGATTCCTTATCATCTTTGTCCAATTTCTTAATTGCCACTGAAGCTCTAAATAATCCAACTCTTCCTCTAAAGACATAGCTCAATGCACCTCTTCCCAAAACTCTACCTAATCAAATTCAACACAAAACATTACAAATTTCTTCTAAGATCAACATTTTTTACCCAATCCAAACATATATCAAATAAATTAGATTAACATAAAACATCATTGTCATGTTCTTTTTAGCCAAAAATTTTATATTCTCAAGCTTCCGTATAATGGAATACATCAAACTGGCTCATTGCACTACCTATGTTTTTTCTATTTTGTGAATAAGTAGATAATGTTGGCACTTTAATCTCGGGTCAATTCATAAACAGCCTCCCTGTAATTACTAGGTAAGGTTGCCTACTTTCCGACCACCTTATCCCGCTTAGGCAGGAGTCTCAGAGATTTTAAGGGCATGTCGGTGTTGAACGAAAAACATGGAAATTAAAATCACAAACTATTAATAATATGTACCATTAGAGAAGTTTCTTGTAGCAGCTGCAATTTCATTATATGTAAACCTAATCAAGCTATGAGCAACAGGTGAAATACTCCTCTCAAGAGACTCAACTCTCCTCCATTTCAACTCATTCAATCTTGAATCAACCAACCCATTCTCCAAATTCACCATCAAAACAGTACCAGAACCACACATATTCCCACTCATAGACTCAATCTCAACTTGTGAACAGAAACTAAACCTGAATGATGAGTGAACAGAGTTCAACTCTGCATCACAAGAACCACCACTCTCAGCCAACAACCAAGCCTTGTTATGCTCCAAATTGTTGTTTCCACCACCCTTTTGGTCGGAGCTCCGGCGAGATGGGACAAAACACGAAAAACCCAAGCTCCAAATCATCTTGTATAATATAGACTTGAATTTTAGCTTCTGAGAATTATCAACTAAAGCTAAATTTGAGGGGATTGAGGTTTGAATTGGTTCAATAGAGTTATTACAACAGTTTCTTGAAAACCCCATTATGGTGAGTAGCTATGAGGTCCAAGAAAATGGTAGAGACTAAAACAAAGAAGATTGGTGGTATTAAAAGAGGCAATTTGGTTCAAGAATTGGTGAGAATCTAATGCAATTTGGCTAAAGAAATAGGACAATAATTTTGAAACAGTTATAAATAAATTAAGTGAGTATATATCGATTGTCTGAATGAATTATGTCAGGAAAAATAAATGGAGACCGACAAAGGTGACTGAAGTTGGAAATTGATGACGTGCTAAAAATAAAGGATTATGGAAAATTAAGCGGATTAAAATATTTAATAGTACAAGATTTGAATTTGAAATTTAGTGTATTGTACTATTTCATTTACAACTTTATTTCTTGATCATAATCCTATTAGAAAAGTTGTTCAAATCATTATTAAGAAAAACATTTCTATATATTTCCGTCTGTGAGAAAAATATACCTCTCTAGGTAGTGTTTAAATAATTCAATTGTCAAACTTTTCAATTATATCACAAAACATTAATTATTGATGTTAATTTTTAGAGATTAATATTAATATTTTTAAAAAATTGGTTTGGGCCAAATTTGTCGTTGAAAAACGGTTTCTAATAGCAAAAAGAATTGAAATTAAGCTTAATAAATTAAAGAGCAAGCACAAGCTTGTAATTCATTCACATCTATGTTATAGAAACGTAAGGGGAAATTTGCTAACAAACCATGTCATACACATGTTAATACTTAATACGATGGCTAATACATTTAACCTTTTCTTGATGTATGATAAAAATTAGAAATAGAAAATTTAGTTGTTTGTCTTTTAGCTTGCTATGAAAGAAATAAAGATTGTTTCTATTATTTTCCTTGTAAAGAAACATCTAATGATGTTAGACTAATGGTTGAGTAATTCATTTATAATAAGTTTGTATAGAAATAATTAAACTCATTAATATACATCATAATCCAATGGGCCTAAAATATAATGCTCATATAAATATTAATATTACAAGTACGCACATAGGCGGATCCAGGATCACGATTCTAGTGGTGCAAATGAGTAAATAATTCAAAAATTATTTTTTTTGAGCGAAAATGACATTGTTTTCAAATATAACATTTTCATCATATTAATCGTTCAAGCAAGTTTATCCACTACTCTACATCACATATTCATATTGAGACTCGAAACAAACAAAAATTAGTATTTTGCAGGAGATATGGTGGCAAAGAAAATTATTACTCCGTCCTTACTTTATACTCCATTCGTTCTTTTATATTTTTCTTTCTAGTCATTTGCATATAGATTAAAGAAAATAAAAAGTAGTCAAAAAGGTTATTGGAAATGTAAAATGACAATAAATTAAAATTATATAATTGGTTGGTTGATAACTTCATTAGAAAAAGTAATAAAAAAGTACATTGAAAATGTAAATTTATAATTAATTATGTTAGAATATAAATATCTAGAAACAAAAATTAAGACTAGAAAGACAAATAAAAAAGATTGTTGACGACACGAAATTAAGAAATTACATTATTTTCAACTTCCGAATCAAAACTAAAAAAAAACAATTCTTTTTTATATATATTTGAATTGTAATCTCACTTGAATGATGATGATAGTTTAGTTGCAATAATGATATATTTCTCGTTCATATCCGGTTATAGCTACGTGGGAAGCCACTTGAGGTTAGAGTCTTATGGAGTTATGGAGACTAGTTAAGGAAGAAGGTACTCATCAAGTTAAGATCCCACATTCCGATAATTTCACAAAATACAAAAATTTCTAGGTTTTGGTAATATTTCGTACCTAAATATATATACATCATAATTTTAAAAGTCATTTATTTTTCATTCTTTAGTTTAAAATAAAGCTGTCTTTCAAAATTTGTTAATAAGAATTTTGTTATAAATTATAATCTCTTAATAAAATTAACAAGCTAAGTTATATATTAAGAATAAAGTTCGTACGGAGGAAAATAGAAGAAGTCTTATGTTACATATTATTATTGCAAAGTTAGATATATGAAGCTTTATCAATATATATACAACCCCTTGAGGAATAGAAAAGTAATATTCCACCCGTCCTTTTTCCCGAGACCACTTTTTATTTTTGAGCTTAAATTTTAAAAAATTTGATTATGAATTTTCATTACTTACTCAATAATAATAAATAATATAGTCAAGTTAGGATATTGTTATATTTGTGTCAATACATTTTTCATATATCAATTTTATATAATTTTTAGGCTTGTAAAATTATAAATATTTATATTTTAAATCGTGTCTTGATAATGGTGAAAAATCGCCAAACTGTCTTACAAAAATGAACTCACCAAGTACAAGTTATATGTACCATTACTGGTCACATTATTGTGTTCCTCGGTTGTGGTACATAAAATCCTATATATACATTTGATGGGTGGCTGGCTGAACCCATGAGCATGTGCAAATGAAGCAAATGCCCTTAATCTGCAATTAGTGCATGCATTATTAGTTTGGAGAATATTTGCTCTATATATAGTTTAGTTAGTTTATGTCTAGTGGTAAAAGAACAAATAACAAATAAGGGTTACGTTGTGCCTTATTCACATTTATAATAACTTCATTTTATTTGAATCAAAATGATCATTTTAATTTATATTGTCTTCACGTGAATGTTATACGACATTATTGATACAAAAACAATCATTTATTATAAATGTGTTGTATGTTAAACTTTGAAATTTTAATCAAATAATCCATTGTTATTTAGGCTTGTGTCGTTCATCATGAATGATAGAAAAAAAGATTTTCATTTCATAAAGTGGTCAAATAATTTGAAATAGAGAGAATAACAATACTCAATATTATATTTTGTGTCATATGTATAATAAGTACAATTTAAACTTAAGATGTGACACTAATTTTGGAGTCATGGGAGTACATATATATGAAATTGAGATGAAATAATAAATTAATGATTGGTAGATGGGTTGGGAGTATTAATAATAACAATAAATGAATATGAAATGATTAAGGAATCATAAAGTAATTAGTGGTAGCTATAAAAACAAATAGAAACCATATGTATTAGCCTATTATATATTAGGTGACCATATACATCTCGTCTCATTAAGTCTTGATATATGCATGCAATGTATATTATGTGTACGTGATCAAAAGTTGAATAATATGAAACATTTTGGATCTCAATTTGATCATCACCCCCCAACTACCATACTTGCCAGCCTTATCTGCAATTATTTAATTGGTCGATTAGTTTTCGTGAGGCTTGCATGCATGTAACAGCTAATATTTTTTTATTATTTTTATTTTTATTTTTGTTGTTGTGAGTTGTGAGTAGCACGTCTAATTAAACAAGATATTATTTGTTGGGGGTTCTTAATTAATTAGGTTTCTTTAGTTGGCAAATTAAACTTGATTTTGATTTGTATGCTGGATCGGATCTGATAATGAGGCTACTTATTATCTTGAGTTAATATATTTAAGATGTATACATTTTACTATTAAAGAACATACGTTTGGTTGGAGAGAATAGTTGAAATAGTTCCCAATAGTGTCATTAAATTGTAATTTAGTTCCCAATCAATAGTACATACACTTTAACAAAAAAGTTACAGATTAGTTATCACCTCAACTATTTCGCTAATTTTTGACACCAACATACAATAAGAGGTTAAATTTAGAGGAAAAAAGAGAAATTTTTAAGACATAAACTCACTTTTTGTATTAAGAATTAATGAAGTTCTGAATTTCAAGCACAAAAATGTGTTTAAATATTAAAAAAAATATTTTTTTGCCCTAAATTTAAACTTTCATCGCATGTTGGTGTTAAAAGTTAATGGAACAATGCAATTAACTGTTAGGCTAATGGCCAAGTAACCCTAGCCCATAAGCCCGCAGTGTTAGGTTAGGTTTAATGTTTACCTATTACCTATAAATATACGTATATGTATAATGTATTCACAGAAACAATTATCATCAATAAAATATCTCCCTCTATATTTTTGCATTAACCTAAGACTAATTTACAACTCTTTTATCACTTTCAACAACTAATAAACTGCAAAAATACTAATATTGAGGTAACCTGTTGCAATTCACTCTTTTGTTGTACAATAAATATGAAATAAAGTACTGTATATTTATTAGAGAGTTAAATAATATGATGTACTCGTCGGATTCATATTTTTGGGCAAGCCACGATATACTCTCATTTTGAAAGAAAAAATTATGAAAACACGAATATAATTATGATATAATAAATAGAAAAATTACTAATTAATAGACAATAATATTACAAACGCAACATTAGATAGGGTTCGAGGATATGCTATTAATAAAAAATTATTAGAACGAATAAACTCTCATCTATTGAGTTATTTTGTGATAAAACATACACACCACTTGCTAGTATTATTATTGAGCAAGAGTTTTTCGTTTCATGTTACACCATGAAAGGAACGTGGTATATGTATGAAATATAGTAGCTTCACATGGACTCAATGCAATAAGAAAACTTGACTAATGAATTGATCTTTGTCAAGGACAACTAGATAAAAAAAGTTGAGGAGGTAAGATGTCTTCAAATTGTAGAATTTAAATGAAAAAATTAAGAGGAAATTGTTGATATGGTCCTATAAAGTGGGTCAAGGTTGTCATTTGGTTCTCGAATGTTTAACAGTTGCAATTTAGTCCCTGAAATTGGACAAAAGTTGTAATTTAGTCCAAAATTAACGGAGCCGCTAAACTTAACGGTATTTATGAAATTGGCTTCTACTAAAATGTTTCGCAAAATTTAACGGCTTCGTTAGTTTTAGGATTTAATTGCAACTTTTGTTCAATTTCGAGGACTAATTTACAACTATATAGTTAGCTAGAATGGCATACAACTACATAAAATGAAAAGAATTTACAACTTTTATTGAACTTTGGAGGACCAAATGACAACCTCGATCCACATTCTGGGACCATTTTGGCAATTTACTCAAAAAATTAACAAGAAATGTAAGTTAGCTAGAATGGCATACAACTACATAAAATGAAAAGAATTTACAACTTTTATTGAACTTTGGAGGACCAAATGACAACCTCGATCCACATTCTGGGACCATTTTGGCAATTTACTCAAAAAATTAACAAGAAATGTAAGTTAGCTAGAATGGCATACAACTACATAAAATGAAAAGAATTAAATCGTATTTATATAAATGTATCGATTTATAATATACAAAATAATGTTTTAATAGATTATAGAGAGAATAAAGGTTTATTATTGCTTTTGTTTTATTTATTATCACAAACTAGGAGTGTGTTGCACTTAATGTATGATGATATTTTGAAAGATATTCCCTCCGTCTTTAGAAGATTGTTACATTTTGACTTTTGTTAGTCAAGTATTATAAAAATTTGATTATGAATTTCCATTAAACGATAAGAAATAATATAGTCTTATGAGACATTGTTAGATTTGTCTCAATATATACTTTTGAAATATTAACTTTTTATAATTTTTTCACATGTAAAATAATAGATATTTATGTTTTAAATCGTGTTTTGTTGACCATCAAAAGTCAAAATGTGACAATCTTTTAGGGACGGACGGAATATTAAATATATATGTGCTTGGTCTGTCTTCAATATACAATATCATCATGATCGTTTGACTCGTGTTCATATATGGTCATGTTACTCTGATCTATCATCTATGAAGTCACATGACAATTATTATTACCTTAAATTAATTTTTTAATTTTTTTTAATGATATGTAATAACAGAATTAAGCCTTTCACACTTTACTATGAGATGATGACACATCACTTTAATATATTTATATATATGAAAAGTAAAAGAATGAGTTGAGTGTCAAAAAAAAAATGAAATGTGAAAATGATTTATATATCATACATTAAGCATAAGTATTTGCTTAGTAGTTAGTACTATCTAGTACTCCTATCATATTATAGTTTGAGATTGTTTTGATAAAAACATAAACTAATTATGTAGACAAAGATTATTGTTTTAAAAGTGAATTAAATTTAGGTGAATAAATTAAATCTTAAAGAAGTGTGATAAGATTTTGATAAAATCACAAACAAATTATATAGGTAAAGATTGTTTCAAAAGTGGATTGGTTATCTAGGTGAACAAATTAAATTTAAAAGCTAAATATAAATATTATTGTGCATAATATATACATAGTGTGCTATAAAAAGATAGCTTAACTGATAAATAACTAGAGTGGTTAACAGGTAATTAGTTATAATCTCTGATCAGGTGAGACATATCTTACAAATAATTTTTAGCATTAAAACGAAGATAGTGAACTGTCACGATCCATAAATTGGGTATGTGAATCTTTCCTTTTGGTATAAAGGGATGAGAGGTACCGGCGTACAGCATACTATCACGAATTAGGTTTGGTGTTGCAATTGATGCTATCTCTATTTTGAAAATATGTGTATGAGTAATATGACTCCTCTCCATACTCCAATATTATAATATTATTACACTTTTCATTGTTTAGCAACTTCCCACGATTAGGTAATGGATGTTCGGATTGCGGAAGAAAATCATGCCACAATAATTTGTTGAGCTCCTAATAAATTGTCATGCATGTTGTGTAGATCGAATATAGAACAAGAAATTAGTGAAGATAATTTGGTTCATATCCATATTAATAATGGTTGGATGTATTTTATTAAGTCCAAGACAACCGTTGTTAAAAAATGTAGCACTGCCAAAGTGTATAATAAGAAAGAATACACAAATAATCAAAAATGACAATCAACCTATAAATAAATTTCTTAAACGCACAAAAAAATACGTTGTTCTTAAGAATATTTTGCCTCTATACATGTGCTCCAGAGAGTGAATGAAATTTTTTGAGGGTACTAAGAATTTTCCTCTTGATGATGTACTAGTCAATCATAAGAATCATTATATCAATACAGTATGCCTTGACTTTAAAAAAAAAGATAAGTGTTTTCTTTATATTCTATCTTATTCATTCTCTCAATAAACCCTCAAGAAAAAATTATAACTAATGCTAAAAAAATACTCTAAAACTATCATGGTCAGGTGAAAGTTATAATACTTCAATGTTGAAGCTTTGTGTGTACACATCCATTGGTAATAACATACGAACACCACGCTCCATGAGCGATTTAGAAACACACAGATTATCGAATTCACGTATATATTGCATTATATCCTTTTAACATATATAGTTCTCCAAATACGTTGTAACCAAAGTTTATTGTTATACGTTTTATCAAACACCATCTCGTCGACAAATTGTAAAGTGATTATTGTCTTTATATTCATGTAAGGTTTGCGAACATCACTCTTAAATTAGTCTTATTAAGTTGGAAATTCGGTGATATGTTTCGAATACATCTCTCCGATGATTCAGTGGGTTTATAGTACATGGACTGTTTAGATAGATCATGTCCTGTAACTATTGATTTTCATGAAGAGGCCAGAAGCCAGAAGGCAGAAGGTATTGTTTTTGTTAGCAAACAACATGCCCATAATCTAAATTACTGCCTCCATTCCTAAAAGATTGTCACATTTTGACTTTTGATGGTCAAACATTACAAAATTTAATAAGAAATTCTCATCAAACAATAAAAAAAAAATATAGTCTTGTGAGATCTTGTTAGATTCGTCTCAATATATATTTTTGAAATATCAACTTTTTATAATTTTTTCGCATGTAGAATAAGAGATATTTACGTTTCAATTCTTATTTTGTTGACCATGAAAAGTCAAAATGTGACAATCATTTAGGGATGGAGGGAGTAATTGTTTGCATCATAATGGTTTTAGACCCGAATATGTGTGATGTTTAAACCAAAGAGGCCCATAAGGTGAAATGATCTATCGACAACAAACTCAGTCCACATGCCCACGGCCACGAGTAGACATGTTAAACGAACCGGTCCGGACGGCCCGGGCCCTTTAAGGAAGGGCCACGAGTCCACGCCACCTCAACTAAGTGATTCGTTGATTACTCTAGAGTTCACAAACATTAATTCATTACTTGTGCGTAGTTACGAAAATTCATCGATCTCTTCCTAATTTCTTTTTAACTAAAACAATTAGTATTCCATCAGAATTTTTAATTGTTATTGCATCCATACTCCTTGATTAACAATTACAAAATTTTATATATAAACCTGTTTTTAATTCGTTAAATGATTGTAGATTTGTAGTATTGATATAACCTTATTCATTAGGGTAGTGCGGGAAGCTAATCGATGTAGTATCATTTCGTGCGGTTTTTTCAACTCTTTTCAATGCATCGCGTGTTTTTAATTTTATTTGACAAGGTTTGACTCGGGTTTTTAGTGTTTTTGAAGTGCTAGTCAGTTTGTCGGTGTTATTTAGTTTTTCTTTATAATTTACATACAATCTCATTTATATATAGTTTTCTTGAGTATTTTTCATAAGATTCATATGATTTATTATCTTTGGTGGAAATATTTTTGAAAGGTTCCTATTATTATTTGAAAGGATATTACATTTGGTGGTGCTACATTCGAAAAAACAAAGATTAAAAATCATATTCATAAGCAAGAATGTCAACTAAAATAATCCAGAGAAAATATAAAGCTAATTACTAAGATGTATATATAAACATACACCAATACAATAAATCAATAATTAGTGCAATTATTGGTTTGGTTCGGTCCGGGTGTCCGTTATCCAGGAATCGGGCCAATAGGCTACCTGTCCTACCTAGTTTGGACTAGTAATCGTATCGGGTATATTTTTAGGAGCGATTCCGGATATATTCGATGATCAAATCTTTTCAAAAAATTCAAAATTAACCATATAATAGCGGTTAAATTTTTTACCAGTTCGTTGACCGTTATCTTACTTGGTAGCTAAACGGACCGATTTTGGACCGGTTACCATGCAGATCTCGATTCTTCCGGTCCTATAACAACACTAATACTAACAATAATATGTAAGACTTCGTTCTCACTTCTCTACCAAAAAGATTTTTGATTTATGCTAGATCACAATAAATATTTAAATTTATCATTTATAAATTTATTCATAATCATAAATAAGGAATGTATTTTTTGGTATCAATAAAGTGATACATAAAAGTTGTACGAAAACTATCCAATCTACACAATGTAGTACACATTGAAAGCTAGTAAGTACATAGTAGTACTAATTTGTTAAAGTAATAGACGAAGTCAGAATCAATAAAAACAAGAATACTGAAGAGGAAACTGGATACTTGATCTAATTACTTTAATTCAGAGCAGGCTACTAATAAAGGAACATGGCCTAAACGATTCCTTCTCAATCAGTCCTCATCAAAATTTCTAAATCTTGCAGCGAATGAATGGACCACACTATGTATATATGTGACTATGTCCATCAGACAACTGGACAAGGATGGTAATAAGCTCATGTGCCTCTTCTTTCAATGCTATGTGGATGATGCTCATCATCACCAAATAATGTATACAATTTCATTCTAAAATACAAGAGAATAAATTGTTAATTATTTTAATGAAACAGATAATAAAAAAAGACATGTTAAGTTTGAATATACCCCATAAATTTCTATATTTTGTTGTAGTGGGCGGATTGTGTGGATCGAGTGGATTTTGTTAGCATTGGAGAGTGATTTTGTTAAATAAAAAAATCAATACAATGAGATTATATCTAGTCGACATCAGATAAACTATTACTATCTTCATCCGATAGTCACATTTTGACTTTTGATGGTTAACAAAACACGATTTAAAACGTAAATATCTATTATTTTACATGATAAAAAATTATAAGAAATTGATATTTCAAAAATATATATTGAGACGAATCTAACAAGGTCCTACAAGACTATATTATTTCTTAACCTTTAATGAGAATTAATGATTAAACTTTATTGTGATTGACCATCAAAAGTCAAAATGTGACAATTATTTAGGGACGGAGGAAGTATTAAATTATCTTTATAAAGTATAAATAATCACCATGGAATGCAATTGGTTCAAGTTGCCCTCCAACAAGACAGATCATTGCCTGATTTCAACTAAGAATTAATGATAGGGAGCATATTAAGTTGGTTATTGATGAAAAGTGGAAGGTTTATTTAGAATTATGGAAATAATAATAACTTATTATGAAATTACAAGTTATCTTACATCAATTATAATAACAACAAGCTCCTTAACCACTTATGAAATATCTATGTTTAACCCTATGTTATATTGATGTAACATAAACCACTGCTCACTGGATGCTAGACCTTTTATAACAAGAGTCAAGAGGTTACATTTGTCATTCGTAGAGCGTGTGAAGGAATTGCTGATTTGGTATAAATAAGTGGATGACTGTTGCATTTTATTTGCTTCCAGTAAGTGATACAGATGTTCAAATGGTCTCTGTAAGTGGCTAGCAGGTGTGCATTTGGTTCTTAATTTAATACACATTAATTTGAGGGGGGGATTTGCGATTTTAAAACAATTTAGGGTGGTTATGCAATTTTAAGACTTCGCTTGATTTAAGATCATCAGTTTACATACTACGACAGCCAGAAAACGGTGTATGATAGGCTCTACCATGAAAGTGTTAATAGAGATAATCGAACTTATGATCTTGAGATCACAAATTAAATTCAACTACTATACCGTTAACTTAGTCACCCTTACAGACACACTAAAAAATCTAATTTAGGAGGACACACATGTGCTTCGTGTTAACAAGTCTGATTTGGTTTGATTGCACTCCTACAACATGAATTCCACTCGAGAGACCCTTTTATCATTACTACATTTAAGTCCAATTCTCATTACGGATTATTAAAAATAACATATGGTCTTTTTAGTGACGTAGTAGTTATTATGTTTAGCTGCTATAGATATAGTTGTAAAAAAACTTGCACACACAATTGATGTAAATTTTGTGATCAAACTAAATCACCCATCATATTTCTTAATTTCCAAAAAATGTAATCACATTTTAAAGCATACACATATTATTGCAATTGTCTGTTAAATTAAAATATTGATCATGATTGTTTAATTTCGTGATGATATACTATATTAAAAAAGTATGAATTATAATTATATTCTTATCAAGATTTTGTCTGCATTATTTGGTATTTTATTGTTAATATTCTCGTCCCTTATAATTCAAGAACCATTTACTTCTGTATAAAGTTCAATAAAATATTAAATTTATCTCATAAACATAATTTTTCTACACATTTTATTATCAAATTTGGTTAAATGCATGGGACCCTAAAAGAGACTTTCATTTTAGTAAAATCGGACGAATGAGAAGTACTATTGTTTTTACTCCCTCCATACTACATTGTTCGGGTATTTGAATTTTCACGGTCATCGAGATATGACTTTAAATACAAATAATTTAAATTTTTCAAGCATAAAAATTATAACAAGTTGATTCTTAAAAAATATATATTGGAACGAATATAACAACATCTCTATACTTGTATTATCTCTTATCGTCTAATACAAATTCATGATTACAATTTTTAAAATTTGATCATCAAAATATAATATTAGTTCTGTTTGCTCAATCCGGACAGATTGTACTTGTATGAAAGACTGAGGTCACAGCTAATTCGATACTAATAATTGAATATTGTAGGGAGTTATTATAGGAACAACTCATTAATCGATCATCAGTTATTCAGTTTGCTGATTTTATTATCATACTCTCCAATCAATCGGACTCTGTCTGGCGGCCTCAATATAATAATCAACGTTGACATTTTGCTTGTTTTATTTTTCTAAAATGTACCGAGTTAGTCATATAACTCATACCTCCAATTATTTTGGGAGTACAATATATCGGAGTTGAAACTTGAAAGAATTTTTGATAGTATCACATAATTATAATTTGGTCCCTAATAGTGGTAGTGTTGTAATTTAATTTTAATAAAAATATTAGTCCTTACGTTAACTATTCATTAATTTTTAACACTAACGAACACGCGATTATAGATTCAAGCTATAGCAAAAAAAAAGAAGAACTAAAAAGATTTTGGCTTAACATTATAGCTCATGTTTACATATAAAAATGAAAATTAGCTTATATTCGCATAACAATTTGGCTCAACCCTTTAGCTGATGTTTTAAGTTTAAGCCTTAAAAAAAAAATTGGCTCAAATTTAGCCCTTTGCATGTTGATACTAAAATTAATGGAATAGTTAACATTGAGACTAATCTGTAACCTTTTTTACCACTTTCGTTCGAGAACTAATAAATTACAAACATGTTACTATTGATGAGAACCAAATCACAACCTGATGATGGTATCATTGAAACTATTTTCGCAATTTTTTCGCACTTGAAACATTTGAAAATGAAGTAATTGTCTCAATAATAATTTGCATTTTTTTACTTGATCACATCACAGTTGTAGCTGTCGAGCTAGTTTGATCTCTCAAATTACAAGTAGGAAAGTTAACTTAAATGAATTAAAAAAAATATATACTTGTGGGCAGTGATTAGCTATACTTGTGTAATTAATTGTCCTTCGAAATCCGTTCAAACTTCAAAGTGACAAAATTCTGAAGCATATTATGACGTTAAAATAAAAAGCAAGTGTCATTCTATGTCCCAAAAGAGATCCAAAATATAATCAAAGTAATAAGATCTATGACAATATGTGACACATCTTTAATTTGTGAGAAGTTGTTGCATGCATGAGCACATATATAATTGAGTTGATATTATAGACCGAAAGAATTCTGTGGAAGAATGATCCTTCAATAATTTGATTAAAGAATATGAAGTTCCACGTGCTCGGAAAGAACCACCAGCTTGCAATAAGAATCCCTAAAACTTTTGAAGTTCGTAAAATGACTTAATAAATTATTGGTATGTTTAGCCTAATTATATGTTTTGTATGCATGTGACTCGAGTTTATGTAAAGAAGTCTTTTAATTCGATTTTTGTTGGAGGAGTATTTTTTATGAAGATTAAGAGTCTATTTAAATTATTAGATAATAATAATTATATAATTTTATTAATGTTGTTAGTATTACTATTTCAGTTATTAGGGTAGTTTGAAGAGCCCACGCATTAGGTTTGTTTGGAGAGTCCACTTATATTAGGGTTTTGATAATCTACTATAAATAAGTGGTCTAGTCAATGTATTAGGGAGTTGATTATTGAATAAAATTTTGAAAACAGTTGTTTTCTTTCATCCCAAAAATATTTATCAATTGTTCTTGTTGAACAAGTATAATATTTTTGAAGCCTTAGCCTTCGATATTCACGCGTGAATCAACGAAAGCTTTGAAGGGATTATATTGTCGTTATTCATTGGAATCAACGGCCTTATTATTCATATCCTGTTATATTATTGTTATTTTATTTGTAGATCTGTTCGATCTATATCAATTTTCCTACTTATTTTGCAACTTTTAAGCATATACTCTAAAAGATACTCATGCACTGTGCTTTGCAGGTTTCAACCATTTCATCCATGGACATCCATACATGTTTTAAGCATTTTATGCCGTTTACATGAGCTTAGAGTTATATTCAGAAGAAGATGTTTCATCAAATACTCAAAGAAAATTCAAAATTGTTATTTGAGCTTAGACCCCCATTATTATAGATTGATTAGAAATCTATATTTTTGTAATTTATACTCCTTAATTCTTATAGTTGGGAAAAAAATCATATAATGTGTTACTTACATGTAGAGAAATTTGGAAATAACACAAGTTAACAAAGTATCGAGTAATTCTTGACTAAAACAACACACACTCTTTTTAAAATGACAATTACTCTTTCAATTTAATCAATTTTTGTCCTCACACCCCCCTCCCTTTTGAGCTCTCTCTTTCTTCACCCATCCAAGCACCTGGACCGTTGTTCGGCACCATCAAGTTGTCTCCATTATCCAATATATTTGGAAATTAAACTGCAACTTGGTGACGCTATCGAGAACTATTTCAATAATTCACTCTTACTAAATATAATGTAAAAGTATCTTTCATTCAACACCCTGCAATAAATTTTTTTATACTTTTTAAAATTTAATTTTATCGTAAATTTCTATTAAAATATGTAAAATAATATTTTTAAATATTGGAGTAGATAATGGGGAATTTACTAAATAACATACATAAAATATGGACTCAAAAAGTAACAAAAATGATAATTTTAAGCAAAATTTAATAAATACATTAATGAAATTATGTGAATGCTTTTAGTCTCTCAATAATCTCTTAGTAAGATTTAGATTCAAAAAAGAACACATCATCAGTTCAATAAGGTTTATGGTAGCCTCGGGATATAGTTCAACTAGTAAAGAATAAAAATAATATATGCATGCATGCAACGCCTGAGTTCGACTCCACTAAAAAATAATAAATTTATATTAAAGTAGTTAAAATACAAGCTTCAGTCCCTTAATCAGTTGAGCTATACCCCGAATTTTATTTTATAAATTTTAAGACATGAATACGAAGATGTTAGGATGACGATTTTATTTTTTTAGTAAGGACTATCGTGGGAACTAGGAAGGAATCCAAGACGTGTGGTGGAGGGAAAACCGGCGAAGGTTTTGCTAAGTTCTGGTCTAATTTTTTCTTTTTAATACTGTGCTTTAATTCTCTCCTTCTAGTCACTTGTGTGTATGCCAGCTAGCAATCAAATTCTATGCCTATGCAAAGGATGATTGATTGGCAAACAAATTAGAGTAATTTAATTTAAGCATCACTTATTGAACGTCTTTTTTCCCCATAATGTATATTAACCCTTCAAGATTTTCATTGTGGAGCCATATTAAACTGTACTCCAAATAAAATTGGTTCATATTTAATTGGGTGCAATCAAATGAAAAAACATGTTATATATAACTGGTTCGTATATTTAGATAAATACCCCCACTGTTTCTTTTATCGACAATTTGTTCACTTTTGTACAAAATTTAAGTAAAAATTCAAACTTATGTATCTCATAAATACAATCTTAAATTTTTTTCATGTTTTACAACTTGGACCGTAAAATGGAAATAACAAAGAAATTTTTATTTTAGAAAATAGTTATTAGGTTAGAGAATGAAAGAAAATATATAATAGTAGTAAGATAGGAGTGTTATTTTGGATAGGTGGTTTGAGAGGTAATAATTGAAATGGTCATAGATAATATGTGTAAGTTGCATTTTAGTCTTTGTAAATGTTTCGTCTGTGCAAATGGTCTTTGGTCGAAAAGGTGCATTTTAATCCCTCATTTAAGGGAGATGTTAAATTTTAACTAAAAGAATGACTAAAGTGCACATTTTCTTTTATTAATATTAGACCAAAGTGCACATTTTCAAGAGATATTTATGAAAATTTTATTTTGGCCCTATTTTCATTAAAATTTAACATTTCCGTCAAAATAGGGGCTAAATTGCACCTTTTACTCTAACATTAGGGACCATTTGCGCAAACCACACATTATTTACTGAGACTAAAATGCAACTTGCACATATTATCTGAGACCATTTTAATAATTTTCTCTTCGTGTGACATAATTCTTTCATCCTTTCTGAGTAGGGCCAAGTTGCCAACACAACTTGTGTACCCCTCACTATAAAAGCTCCTAGTTCTCAACTCCTTTTGTAGTTAGTTCCTTCTAGATTTGTTGTTCTTCACATAGCTTTCTAGCTAGTTCTAGCTTTCCAACTTCATCTACATCAATATATCCTTACAAATTTAGTCCTAATTAAGTCTAAATGGCAGTCTCTAGGAACCACATAGTTGATGATTCTGATATGTGCTTAAATCCCATGTTTTCTTACTATGAAAATGATGAGTGTGGAGGTTCACCACATTCAATTCAAGGCTCTGATAATCACTCCTCTCCTCAAAAGTCAAATAAAATATGCCAAGGAAGTAGCACTAGCCCTAGCTCTATCAAGAATGTTATTGCTACAAATAATAACTCTTGTTCTTCTAGTCCATCTAGCTCAAATTCTAGTGGTTTATATCCTACTTTAAAGTACCATCAAACTAGTGAATCTTTGCTTAGTTTTGGTCAAAATGAGCAATTCCCAAAAGCCCCATTCTCTCAAATGAATAACCAAGATGACTTCTCTATATGGGAAGATAACATGCACCATGGCAACCATGTTCCTCTACAAAATGGGAATGGAATGCAATTTGGATGGATGAATTTGGAGTCGACTCTTAGCCCGAATAGTGGCATCACGGATCTTGGACGAGATCAAGGGTGTTTAAATAAACGTCGACATCAGGTATATATTTCTTATAATAAATACTCCCTCCGTTTCTTTTTATTTGATTGTTTGGGGAAAAAGTACTTTATTAAGAGATTGTGAAAAATTACATTGGGATTGTAAAAAGGTGCAATGGAATTGTAAAAAGGTGTATTGAAATTGTAAAAAGGTGTATTGGAATTGTAAAAAGTTGCCTTGAAATTATAAACAATCAAATATTTTGAAACATGAAAAAAAGTTTCAAACAATCAAATAAAAAGAAACGGAGGGAGTATATAATATGTGTTCGTCCCAATATAAGATTGTATAGCTCAAAAGTACTTCACAGTATACAACAGTATTGAAACAAGACTTATTAAATACTAAACGATCTCGATCAAGTCAATTTCTTCACAATGATTTTGAAAACAATAAGATGTCAATTATCTCAAAATGGTATGATGATTCATGATAGTATAGTTACATATTAATTAATACAAAAATCTTGAATTTGGAAAAATGTTTTATATAGGATGAAAATGTTCAACCTCCCAAGAAGCAGTGTACTAGTAACACAAAGCAGCCTAAACCGAAGGCAACAACCCCTTCTAAGGATCCACAAAGCCTTGCAGCTAAGGTATTGTTTCACATTATTGCAAAAATTAGTTTTCAAATTAGTCCTAATTATAATAATCTAATCAAGTTGTTCCATAAGTCATACATGATGATCGAAGATCGTTGTCTTAATAGAATGTTTGTAATTATATTGTAGAATCGACGTGAAAAAATAAGCGAGCGACTTAAGAATCTGCAAGAACTTGTTCCTAATGGTTCTAAGGTATGCATTACTTCTGACTAAATTGCACATTTTAATTTCATCCAGTACATGATATATACTTGCATACTTTATAATGTACGTAATAGCAGATTCAACGTAGGTGATGTGATGAATTTGATATGATTTGTTTGACACTATACTCGAACCATCAGAATACATCTTGTTTTCAGTATCTCGTATCATTATAACTAGAATATTAAGTGTGCTTGATTTAGAGTAATTCTAAAACATGTGAGCCATTTTCGAAAAGTTTCCTTGTACACGTGCTTGAGGACAAAATTTACTGGAAATATCCGTGTAGTGTGTAAGATCGGTCCATCAAATCTAATAACATACCGACCTGATTAGACGTTCATTGCAGGTTGATATGGTGACCATGCTAGAGAAAGCAATCAGTTATGTCAAGTTTCTTCAATTGCAAGTGAAGGTATATAGTTAACATTTATGATCCTCTCATTACAAACTATACATGGGACAAAATCATTTGTCATATATTAACTTGTAACTATTTAAATAGCCACCTATATATCAAGCTTTATTTATTATAATAATGATAATTAATTTAGATCCTTTTTGTATATGTTAGATATTGGCAACTGATGAATTTTGGCCAGTACAAGGAGGAAAGGCACCTGAACTTTCGAAAGTGCAAGATGCCATTGACACCATTCTCTCTTCTCAAAGAGCTAAAGATCGAAATTCGAGCTCCAACTGATGATTCAAGAAACCTTGAATCATTAAAGAGGATCCTGAGGAAAATAATTACTACGTTTTCTTAGCTTTGTTCATTTAATTTCAATGATTTAATTTTCGCATATTGAATGATCAATGGTTTACACATATATGCCTTTGATTTTTATGATGAGTAGGGTTGAAAGACTAGAGGCTCTCGTGTCACATCATATTTATATGAATGGAGTTAATACAGTCATGTACTTGTTAACGTCTAAAAAACGAATGTGCAACATCTCTTACATTTATGGATGAATGTACAATTTTTGGTACATTGTCCCTTTTATTGGGGAATAACCGAATAAAATGTCATGTATGTTACCACGTACTACTACTAGCTACCCAGTATGAAAATGCAATAACATACATTACACTGACTAGAATTATATCGATAATTATGTTTACATGAATGACACGATAAGGATCTCAACAAAAAAAACACACTAAATTGAGCATGCACATTTTAAATAGGTACAATATACATTTTTTATGATTAATGAACCATTAATAAATGAAAAATTTAATGAACAGTAACTTTCCACATAACTTTTGCCCTCCTCACTTCTTTGCCTCTAGGTATTCAAGTACGTTACCTGGGTGGAAACTCATCAAACAGAATATTGAAGCAACAAAATTCACACAAACTAGAATCATCAACCTATATATTTTTATTTTTCAAACATCACCAATGTCAAATGATATGTTCTCCATACAATTAAATAATAACACTAATCAATCATATGGATTTTCAATATATAAAAAATGAAATAAATGTTAATATTGGTCAAATTGAGTAACTATAGTTAATAGTAATGAGGAGTTGAAGCTTACTAGTCTCCGTTGGCCACGTGCTTTGTGTATTAACTAGTTGTACATGTTCAAAAATAATACTCTAATTATGAAACATGATGACTTAGAGGTTTATCCCATGATTGAGAAGGAGTCAAACTCTACTAATGAACAATGGTATGAGTATGCCATCTTTGTTTCATGAGGAATATTTACTCTTAATTCACAACTCATTAAAGCCCATCATGATACACGAAACTTCGAAATTTAATTTATTAGAATGTAAATGTAAATGTGTTAAATTTTAAATTTTAATGATTGACGAAAAAGATTGAGAATTATCAAGTAATCGCTCGGGCGCACCCCATGCAATTACTATAGTGGAAGGATCTAATGCAGAGTGATTTGACCTTTTACATACAAGAGTTGGAAGTTCTCAAGTGAATGTTGCATTTACCAATTTGGAGGTAGATGCACACAATTTAGGCCTTCAATGTTTAATGCCACAGAAACTAGTTGGTAGTTTTTTTTTTCCTTGATCAACCTTAAATTTGAAACTCAATTCATAAAGAATAATGCTACCTTCATATTGTAATGAATTGAAAATTGTACAACAAAGACATTCAATATGCAAGGTAAGTAGAACATCAAAGTAGATGGTGAGTGACTCGAAGATCAGTTCATGAAGATCTTCATGCATGCAGAAAAAAGGCCGAAGTGAATCTGCAACTGTAATGGACTAATGGTCGTCGAACAAAGGAAGCAAAACAACCTTCGACTTGCATCTGCAGATAAATACAACGTGAGACTTGATATGAAATCTTCAACTACTATGCAGATAAATCACTTCACTAACATTCTATGAGATACAAGCGAACCAAACACAGTATAAGGAAGTAAATAGTGCATATAACGAGGAGGAGATAGCAGGATGACATTGGTGGGTAGCAATAAAGACGTCATATTAACATTCTAAACTCACAGATCATTTTTACAGACAAAATGCTTATTGAAGTCTTTTTCATGTGAAGAAAGTTTGTATGTCTGGGAGATACAGGCTGATAGCACTGATGAAGAGAGATACATTATAATCTAAGAGAATGTTGACATTACGAGGATAGAGCTATATAAGTATGAAGTACAGAGTAATTTTTTTCATTATATCACGATATAGAATTACTAATCCAATGATGTTGCACTTGTTTGTTTTACACACTAGATCATGTTTTTGGACATTTTAAACTTATATAGATGATCCAGCATTGATATGTCTTTCTATCATTTTCACGTTGTGCAAGAGGCAAAGGCCAAATTACATGTGGACATTACAAGATCAAATTACTTAGACACGTAACAATATGAAAGAGGATATAAGATTCATTGACCAGGGATACCAACCGCCATCACAACTTCTTCAGTTTTTGACCTCTCAGTCCATTCCAAAATGCAGCAGCGGCTACTGCCTTTTTACCCGGAAGTTGAAGTTCCAGCACCTGAATAATACCAAATTCCAGGTTAGGACTCAAATTAGTGATTTTACTTCTTCTACTGGTACTTAAATTTGTGTTTCTCGTTGTTAAATTATGTGGAAGTAATCACAATGGAAACTCATACAGTCATACAGAAGAAAAGCAAAAGGACGCATGAAAAAGATGGAAGACTATTACCTCTAGTGCAGTGCCCTCCCCACAAGGGATCACCAATGAACCTTTGGAAAATAGCACATCGTCAGCTTCAGCACCTTGAGCCACACTGCCTCCAAAGACCCTTGTGGTAATTACTTTAAGCTCTAAAATACTGTCTTGGCCATTTTTTGGATCGAAGACCATAACTTTAGCTCGGGTTCCTGGCCATCCTGCAAAAGCCCGTACCTAAAAGGTTGTGTAATGACAGCAAACAGATTTAGATGAGATCATGGAGCATACCTTGTTATGGAGGATTTTAGCTTCTTCTTCAAAAGACAGCCAAGATTCTTCAGGATTGATCTGCGTTGATGATTAGGGAATAACCATGAAGTCAAAGTCCAATAGTTCAACTCGATAAAAGAATTTTGGAAGAAATCAGTCTCTCTCTTTTCCAAACGTCTTCGCAATTACAAGGCATCAGGACGTATATTAATAAGCTCTTTTCACTTAACCTCTCGAATCTTCTTTATCCCAATTAAGTTCTTTGATCAGTTAATCATGCAAATTCGAGCAAGCAAACTCCATTGCTCAACTATTCCACAAACATCTTCTCCTATTATTTAAGTAAAAAGTGCTTATCTAATCATGACTAGAACAATAGTAGGATATTTTCTCTTGCACCTAGAAATGAATACTAATATAATCTGATAAAAATTCAAATGATTCTAATTTAATGAAGGGTATTTCAGAAATTAAAGGAGTTTCGGCAGTATCAAATGCAAAGATCCGATGCATATTTCATAGATTGTCAGAACAAAAATGATTGTCAGCAATAAGCCAAACTCATGGTGAAGCGTTCGTGCGTTGACTAAGTTGCTCACCTTTGGAGCAAGGGTAGCTTTCTTGTCATCCTGGGCTTGTGCTTTCACTTTAGCAGAACCATCAAAGATAGATGGAAGCTCACGCATAAGAAGTTTGGATCCTACATAATTAAAGGAAGACACAATCTTACAACTGAGGAACAAGAAGTTTGGACCCTGTATATATTTAATTCCTACCAGATCCTCCTAATTATTGACGCTAGCAGTAATAGATAAAGATGAAAAGAATGCTTAATAATATATTGCATAGAGTATTCTTCAACTTAGTCTTCAAAGTAATGGATAAGAATTCCAAACATATAGGTCGAACTTCTTATCATGTCTTCCCATCATTTGATGCAATTAGTAATAGCTAAAGTGGAATGACTGCCAAATAATATATTCTTAAACTCTTTGCTTCCTAAGTACTACTACTCCCATCTCAATTTCTCAGATATTTCTCCTTCGCATAAATTTGAAGGACAATTCATTTTTAACTCATGCTAACACTTTTCCCTTCACCAAACCCTACATAATTAGGTCAAAACAATAACTTACTTTGTGAATTTCCCAAAATGGGAAGCAACCCATAGAAATAGGAATAAAGGGAGTACTAACGTCAATCAAGGTAGGAAGCGCACCTTGAACAAAGAGTGACTCTAGCAGTTCTGGAGCCTGAAGATGATGCATGTAAGCGTTAACCAGAAGAACCATAGAGACAGAAATTACCAAGAAGCTTTTAATATAACATGTGACCAAGTAAAGTTTCCAGTGGAAATAATATCTATTGACAAAAGATATACGGCAGGGAACATGGGAATTGTTGGTTTTTATAATGCCTAATAAGATATGCTTTCCACGAAGGAGTTATCATCAGTTAATCCATCGAACGAGGTGCACAGATATGATCACATGCACAGATACCTTCACTTGATCATCAACCTCCACTCTTTCGGAAGCAATGACAGGTCCAGCATCCAACTGTCTAACTGTATATGCAACTGATACACCCGTCTCTTTAACACCATCCTAGTAAATTCAGTACATCACAGGTTATATACTTCTTACAGAGCTACTACAGTTAGCAATTAATGGACAATAGTAATTAAGTTTGGGAGCGAAAAGGGACCTGCAATGCTCTTTGAACAGGAGCTGCTCCACGATATAAAGGAAGCAAGCTTGGGTGGATATTGACTGTACCTATAATGAGACAACCAATTATGACACAAGTTACATCAAATCTCAGTCAGAGGTGCTTGAGGCTATGCTCCACTAATACTGTTTGACATACCTTGCCCAAATATAATGTGTTAAATTATGTGATTAAAGTGTAGTGGTAATTGAAGCTATCAAGGGAGAGACTACACAAAGGTCGTAGTAGTCGTACTATATAATCATAATTCACCACACACAAATAAAGGGCTTGGGCAAGGACTCCATATCTAAGATACTCCATCAAGATTGAACATTTAACTTCTATTGTTGGATCCTTGCATCTAATCATAATTGCATAGCACAGACAATGAAGGAAGTTCTTTCAACTAACCCATCGGTGGAATCTGAAGAAACTTTGTTGGTAATATATTTCCGTATGCAGCAGTAATACAAAGCTCTGGTTCCAGAGCTGTAAAATTTGACAGAAATATTTCCTGTGTGGTAACAACACAAAGATTAGAACGTCAGCTATCTCTATTCTGAGCAAAAACATTGAGTTAAAGATGTCAACCATATTTTACAGAATTGCAAGAACAATAATCTTACAAATGAAAAGGTGTACATCAATGGAAAAAACACACTAAAGTGAATCCATTTTAAGTTTAAATTCTTAAGAAGAAAATGTCAACGAGGAGCAGAATGCCATCTCTAGCCTCTAGGCATGATCAATAACCCTGCTAGTCACCGCGAAGTTTTGATTAAATTGTTATTATATAAAATCTGCATGTCAAATGCTATGGGTATTTTAAATCACTATCTCCATTATAAGTTCCGCAGATTCCAGAATTCATCTAACATATAATATATCTTGCTTGTGAGAACAGGCATAAAATACTTTTGGATGTTAATGTAATGCACCGACTTCTAAGGAGATTTCTTAACATCTTCATGTACCTCACCAGCTTTAAGAGGGGTAAAAATTAAATCAGAAGGGAAGCCCCTTTCAAGAGCATGCTCTGCTACAGGAGAAGGCCTCACTTTCCTTCCCCTATCTCTAGCAGATGGAGGTTGAGTAACAATTGCTGCGACCTGCAAATTGAGATTTTAAACCAATCACTTTCTCATTATTTGGGCAGTTAAATTAAATCATATCTAAAGTGCATAAGAAAATCTGATGACCATTATCTGCCTGTAATTTTCATCTCAAAAATGTAAATACAGAAGATAAGGTTGCATTACAGATGAAAATTTATAGAGATCATTTAGAGTGTAAAGCATGCGACGCATACTTGGCATAAAAGCCCACTAAAAATGCTTATAGTTTTCAGTTATTTATGAGGTCATATTCAGGTTACATACTTTCCATCAATCCCATGTGTGGTAATCTGTCATTCATTTGACCTTTATCACTTACTTAACCGCTGTCATAGGATTTTCATATCTAGACATACATTGGGGATTCAAATACATATGGAGTCAACCAGATCTTCTTCATCAGCAACAATATCAGTGGTACAGTGAGTATAACCTCAGCAAAATGCCAAAACTAACCATAGCATACAGACGCATAGATACCACATATTAAACCTCCGTGACTAAGGAAGTTCCATTCGTGCATTGTATAAGTGACACCCCTTTGTAGTACATTAATCAAATTCTCAAATTAGAAGTCAAAAACAATGTGATCATTATTTGACAGAATGCGACTGACATTATGGTCTGCCATACATAAATGAGTTACGGTTTATTATGCGATCATTATTTGCAAAAGTGTTCAAATTTCTCATCTCACCATGACTAAAATAAAACCCCTACCCCCAAACAAGAAAAATCAGTTACAGTTTGTAAATAGTTATACAACGATAACAGTTGATACTAGCTCCACCAAAAAAGATTGTCCATTTCACTTTTTACTGATCACTAATTAACAAAATGTTGCCTTACTTAACACGCATAAGTTCGAATTGAATCATAATTACATGTTAACAATAAATCACATTAAAGCCAATATACTTTGATACATTGCACCAAGTATTGTACAAATTACAACAAATTATTGAGTTCGAAATTATAAAATCAATCATCCAATTCAAAAACAGACGATTTTTTTGAAATGGAGAGAGCAGCAGTGACCTATACACTAGTTAGTTACCTCAAAGACGGAGTCTTGAGCTGATGCTGCATTCAACAGAGCATCAAGAACTGAAGCAGCAACCTGAAAAATCCAATCTTTAATCACAAAAGTGAGACTAATACATACACTTATTTGTTAGCCTAAACATATACATCCCAAAATATTGTCAAGCTTGTTTTAACAACCTTACAAACTTAGTTGTTACTTAACAATAAGGAGCGGTAAAAACACTATTTTTTTGGCGAATATACGGAATTGAAAATTGAAAATTCGACTACAAAAATTAGAAAGTGGACAATTTTTGTGGGACGGAGGGAGTAGAAATGGTACATTGGGAGAACCCAAGAAGACTAGACGGCGCTTGGAGGTGGTGGTGGGGGGTGGGGTGGTATATGGGGAAGCAGAGGTTGTGGAAAAGCAACGAAAGCGTCGAAGCATTACTGACGAAGAATATGTAGAAGTAGATAGCATCTCTTTTGCACCTCTATACTGTTGTTACTAATCCGAGCATTTTCTTATATCTAGTGGTTCGCTTGGTTTGGCTCGGGAAATTGAGGCTCAATTTTTAAGAAGCTTAGTTTCGAACTTGTCTTTAGCCTCGATACCTCGGAGGCCAACTTATTGGCTTGGTTCTATACTTTTATATATATACACTATCAATTTTTAATTATTGATATTGAATCTCTATCTAATGTATTTTCTATTGAAATTGAATTATTATTTATTGTTTTTATCAATTAATGGCTAATTTTACTAATATTATACTTTAGTAAATTAGATTTTAATATGGAATAATATTATACTTAGTAAATTAATTTGAATTATACCATCGAAAATTTATAATATAATTTGAAGTTCATAAAGTCCTTTCGCATGAGGATCAACCCGAAACTCAGCTCAGCTTGAACTAATAAAATGAAGGAACCAGTGGTGCAACTGAATAGTAGAGCTAAAAAATCCAATTTGAACTCCGTCTCAATTCATTAACAACTCTAATGAAACATTTCTTATAAATACTAATGTCAAAGTGAATGAAAAAGGCTTATTCGCAGTTTGCCCCCTATAGTATCATTTTCGTTTCAGATTGCCCCCTATACTATTAATCGTTTCAGATTGCCCCCTGGATCCCTTTTTCCAGTTTTAAAAGATAAAATGACTATAGTACCCCTGTCACTATTACAAAATATAGGGGGCAATATTAATATATTTTAAATAATTAAAATTAAACCTCCAGCCCTTCTCCTTCAACACACCCTACCCACCCCACCCCCCCCCCCCCCCCCCCCCCTGCTTCATCCTCAACACAAGAAAGCCGATAAAAACGTTGGACCCAAAGTATTAAAGATTTAATGACAATTCTAAAAAGGCTAATTTGCTAGATGCCCCCTATACTTTAAAGTTAGTTTCTATGTGCCCCCTATACTACTGGTTGTTTCACAGATGCCCCCTCAACCATCTTTTGCAATTTTAAATGATGAACTTACTATTATACCTCTGTCACTACTACAAAGTAGAGGGGGCAATATTAAAATATTCTAAATAAGTAAAATTAAATTCCACCCTTCTTCTTCAACACACCCCACCCCCACCCCCAACCCCACCCAATATTAAATTATGCTTGAATTGCAAAATTTCGAGGCTAAGTAATACCTTCCTTCTTCATCTCCCTCG
>CM016562.1:32727046-32829827 GCA_003412495.2 Echium plantagineum
TAAAATATCTCTTTTATAAATTTAAAGTGAATAATATGGAAGTTGCTAAAGTATTCATATAAAACGTAAACCCCAAAAACAAAATAAAAAAGTGACAATTGAGAGTGTATTTTAAGGTAAATTGAGGAAAGCTGATGTGAGTGATCTTAGAGAATTCACATTAGCTCCCATAAAAAGTTAAAATAAGGGATGAAAAAAAAAAATTAAAATATTATTTTTTCAGCTTCCCTAAAATAGACTACAACCCCTAAATAATTATTTACACACAATATGCACTCCCCAACTTTATACCTTTCAGATGTGGAAGTTATTTGTTTTTCTTCACTCATTTTTCCTTTTTTCATTTATATAAAAAATAAATATAAAATAATTAAATATTTTTATCATATATAAATATAAATCAAATATATCTTTTATTATAGATCCATATGTAATATATATTATTACATGCTTTTAAAAAATCATTATTTTTATCATAAATATCTAATACGATATGTAAAATATTTATTTCTTAAGTTTGAAGTGAATAATAGGGAAGCTACTAAAGTACGTATATGAAAAGCAAGTCCCCAAGATAAAAAAAAAAAGTGGCGGTTAAGAGTGTTAAAATGGTTTTTCTAAAGTGTGCTCTTAAGGCACAGTTTAAGAAGTTAAGGGAACACAATTGATAATTAGTTGCATTTGAAATTTGAAAGTTATCTTGTATGCTTATGAATGTTACCTTATATGCTTATGAATGTTAAACTTTATTTTCATAATTATTGGATAAAGAGAACAAATTTGCACAAGCTGGTTTTCCATAAAATACACTCTCAACAGTCACTTTTTCTAGTTTTGGGGTTTACTTTTTATATAAATATGTTAACAGCTTCCCTATTATTTACTTCAAACTTAAAAAATAGATGTTTCACATATCGTATAAAATATTTAAGATAAAACTAAATTTTGAAAAATATAAAATAATATATTATATATGGATGTTGAATGAAAGATATTTTTAATTTATATTTATATAATGAAAAAATGTAATTATTTTCTATTTATTTTATATAAATAAAAAGGAAAAAATGGGATGAGAAAACAAAATAATAGGGAAATTATAAATTTGACAAGTGAACAGCTTATATGAATAATTTTTTGAGAGTCTAACCTATTATAGAGAAGGTGAAAAAGTAACCTTTTAACCATTTTTAATTTTTTAGTTAACTAACATAGAAACATGGCATTAGTATATGTATTAATTAACCATTTTTAGTTTTTTAATTAACTAACATAGAAACATGGCATTAGTATATGTATTAATTACTTGAATTAGAGAAAAAAAAATGAATTAATAAATTCGTTACTACTGTATTAATTAACTTGAATTAGAGGATGTTATATTTTTCTAGGACCTACCGAAAATCATTTTGATGTCATTAGTACTATACTCCATTAATTAACTTGAATTAGAGGATGTTACATTTTTCTACGACCTACCGAAAATGATTTTTGATTCTTTTTGAAATTTTTAAGTAGGCTAACATGAAGGATCTAGATTCTAGAAGCTCACCAATGACATCAATAAGAAGCATGTCCAGTTTTGTATATTTTCGAAGCTTAGTACAAAAATTAAAAATGGAACTCTAAATGTACATAATTTAAATTTTCAATAGTTCATTTTAATTAATTAAAATGAATAAGACTTACCAGATTATATAAAATGGTATATTCGATCTCTATTTTATGTCAAATCGTGAGTAATAGAATCAACATTTGTATTGTTTAGTATATTCTTCTGAATGAATAAAATTGTCAAGTCATTCAAGTAGATTGAAATCAATTTCAATTTCGGAAACTCCTATTGGTTGATGCTACTAACACATGCACCGTTAACAAAATTTGATATGGAGATGAAACATTGGATAACAGTTAGCATGATTAAAAATTTAATTATATTATAATTGACAATACTTGAAAAATTGAACCGTTGAAATTGAATTACTTCATTTACTTGAATCATTTTGACTTTTTATGTCAAGAGAAAAAAATGAATTAATAAATTTGCTCTTCTGTGTAGTTATGTACCAAGAAAGTCTAACGAAGGTAATGAAGGTTGTTCTCTTATAGTGTTGTGGTCTCTCATTGTTGATTAAAGTAGAAACATATACTAATGTCATGTTTCTATGTTAGTTATCCTTATTCCTAACTTTGTACAAGTACAACTCGATGATTCTATAATTACTATAGTGTTAAAATTGTGAAATTGTCACAACTTTGTTAATTTAATTATGTTGTAAATTATCAATTATAGCTTATTAAATATAATATTTTTAATAGACAATTATCATTCATAAATTATTATTGATATTATTATTAATTTATAAATAAATTTAAGAAAATTTCAGAAACCCTTTAAATTGAAGGCCTAGTGCCATCGCAGCTCAATTTTGAATAAGGGTCGGCCCTGTCAACAAGAATGCACCATTAACGATGCTAAAATCACTGAGATAAAGATAATTGACTTCAAAGATTATTAATATCCCCTTTAAAATTTTCTTTTATTTTGTTTTTTCCAGAAATACATTAATGAAAAAGTAGTTTTGGTGCGTCACTTAATTAGTGAAATTAATTTAATATTAATATCGTTTCCCCACACGTCTAATCTTCCAATCCTATAACGCGCTTCACTCAATTTGTCTGCATCCTCTAGGAGATGAACAAAAAGCGGAAAATAACCTCAAAAAATACCAACTCAAATTGACTGTCGACTTGATCATTCAGCTTCCCAATCCAAAACAACTTTAAAGATACTACAACAAATAAAACTGTCGAGTTAAATACTGACGAAATTTTGAGTTTTTAACTTTTTATACTCTGTAATTAAAAATTTATGGAGTATAAAAAAACTGAACTCAAATAATATAGTATATATTGATGAATTATTACTTGTAAATTTAAAATATGTTTGTAGTTTGTTTTAAAAAATATTTCCTCTTAAATTAAAGAAGAATGTGTAAGCATTTTGGTTGAGGGTATTGATTAGGTTACTCGTTAAATTCGTATCATCGGTAATAAGATATTTAAATAAATGTATTAGTTTTAATATAAATGTGTGTGTGGGGAAAATGTTTTTGACTGATGGTAGCTTCAATATTGAGAATATATTGCAATCGTTTTTCACATATTAAGGAAAAATTTTGTTCATCAATTACTAATTATACATTACTCTGTACAAAATTTATATAGTGAAATTTATCTTTGAATATAATTTCATAATATTATCTTATTATAATTTTATAATATATATTTTATGTAAAATTGATGACAAAATTCTACCTCAATATACGTAAACGTTAATTATATAAAAATAAATTAAAACACATAAATTCGTTGCAATAATATTCTTGAGTTGTCTCAATAAATCTGTACAAACCGACGCCGAAAAAGATAAACCCCTTGTGGACCCTTGGATCAATCATCCACCATGCCTACCACTCCATCCAACGGCCCAAATCAATTCAGTTGCCACATGCCTATCAACTGTTGACCCCTCTTTACAGCCCCACCTCCACCCAATCCCCCCTCTCTGTGGGCCCCTCAACATGCATAAATTGGACTTCTACTACAAGTGTCTCCTACTCAATTACAAATCAACAATACCTCCCCCCCTCCCTCCCTACATGCTTCATAAATTCTGTCCCAAAAAGATTGTCCAATTTCAGCTTTTGAATGGAGAAAACAAATAATCAAGTGATGGTTAATTCTAGTAAGGTGAAATTGATGTGTAGTTATGGTGGAAGAATTCAACCAAGGGTTAACAATGCTGCTCAGCTCACATACGTAGGCGGAGACACCAAACTGTTGACCGTTGACCGAAAAGTCAAATTCTCCGAAATGGTTGTAAAGTTGACTTCTTTATGCAACATAGTCATGGAATTTTGTGTCAAGTATCAGTTGCCTGGAGATGATTTAGACGCATTGGTTTCAATTTTGGACGATGATGACGTGGAGCACATGATGTTTGAGTACGATAATCTCCTGAAGGATCCGACAAGATCAGCTAGGATAAGGTTGTTTCTGTTTGGTGTCGGAAAGGGACCGGAGAAGAGTCCCGGGTCGGATTTTCCTTTGAACCCGGATTATTTGTTCGGGTTTGATAAAGCGTTTGATCCCGGGTTGAATAATGGGACAACGAGTAATGGTGACAATCATATTGGGACAAATGTGAGGGGGCACTGTGCACGTGATGGTCACGTGCCTAGCGGGGCGTATGGAGGTCCTCGGATGGGCAACTGGGCAGCTTCAGTACAGGATCAGAAGATGGGTGTGAATAATCATCAGTTGAGTTGAGGTTAAGGAGGGCTTAAGGCTAATCAGAATAATGCTTCAAGTTTATCGGGTAGTTTTTGGTAATCAAGTAATTAAGGGCACATAATTATTGTTAGTACTATGTAATTATGCTTTTACATGGTGAGATTTTGTTTAATTTTTATTGTTTGAAGTGAGTTTTGGATTATAAAATTATTAGACCTATGATTTTATATGATATTTTGTAAATACTCTTTTGATTATATTTGATCAATCGTTGGTTTAGAGTAGTTATGTGTTTAACATGACTACATGAGTATGATCTATCGTAAAGATTTGGAGACCGTCGTAATTTTATAATTGATTCTATTTTATGACATAAGAGTTGGTTAGCTATTCATATAGTCGACTCCATTTCGTGAAACAGTTACTCGATATTATTCAGAATATTCCTGAATTTTGAAAGAAATTTGAAGGAAAGTTGATAAATTTGAAGTGGAGGATGACGAGAATATAGGTTGAGTTTATTTGCGTGAGGTAATGTTTCCCTATTGGTAGGCGGAGTTGTCGATATCATGACTGCTTTTATGTCGTTTTGGATACTAAAAATCTTTTTGAAGGGATCCAATATGTCGATATCTTTGATAGTAGCTAGTACGGGATATAAGGTCAAGTCACAACCATAGCTCCGATCATGAATTTATTTATCATTTAGATAATTCATTTAGTATCGCTCCGTGTTAATAATTTTTTTTTTTTTTTTTTTTGTAGATTATCGGTGAAAGTATCTTTTATATAAAAGCTGAATCAGATGTCACTGGGTTATTGAGCAATCGACGCTCCATGTTAATCATCTATGTACAAAAAAACGTCTCACCTGACTACTTCCTTCATTATTTTCCCCACTTGATATTTATGTGAAACCGAGGTAGACATCAAAATAGAAAAGTAATACTGATCAAGCACATTCATTCAGTTAAAACTTTCATAAAAATAAAATTCGAATTCTGAAGAGTTTATTGTCAACTTCTTTTAGATATAAATCCATTTGATTCAGAAGAGAAGAACTCACATCAATTCGAATTAGCAAAAGCAGTGTCTCCTTACATAATATGGATTCCAAACACGAGAATCTCTGTCAAGCATCCATGACTGAATGGTTAAAACACCCAACAAATGAACAATTTGGAGATCTATTGACTCTAATAACTGATTGCAGAGTTGATCATTCGGACCTTCAATTCATATATGTGAATGTGAGAGACGTATGAATGGGATATTCCAACCCCACTGACCATCTTTAATTAAAGTTTGAAGGAATGCTTGCAAATAAAATTAACAAATAAAATTAACCTTTTTTAGTTTGAGTCAACTTTGTAAATATATCAATGAGAGAATTAAAGAAATAATTGAGTGAGACATTTTGTTATACATATTAGTTTTTCCATATTTGATAAGCAAATGAAGAATTTTAAAGAAGAATATTGAACTTGGGTGAATATTTAATAACTAAATGAAGTCATATAGATTCATGAAGTAAAAAATTTGAGGATCTCGCAATAGAAGATAGCCTTAAAAATTATTTGAAGTTGTCAAGCTTTGAACCACCAACCTCTTGTTTAGTTACAGGTTCGTTACTAACTGAACTAAGACGACTTTTGACCATATTTCAAGGTGTTTCTTTCTATTAAACTGAAATTGCACCTAAATAAATGAAGCTTAGGAGGCAACTCGACACATTAATAATTTTAAAAAATAATTTGAAATTTAACCCAAAAAAGGGAACAATAACATAATAAACCTACAAAAGAATACTGGTTTGTTTACATTGTTTGAATGAGGGTCACATACTGGGAGCCACTATCTCCATAATTTGCATTGTTTTTGGCGTTTGAAACACCAAGAATAACATTTGGATTTTTTCTTATATATGTCTGATTTTCATCTTCATAATAGTCTTCTGTTTCCAGTTCAGGTTTTGGACGGCAATTGAAATAGGGATTCCAATTAAATACAACAATGAAGAGTTCACAAAATGCCTAAACAGAAACGAAATCTACGCAATTTCTACTCCAATGAGATTAAAAGTTGCGAAAACGATTAGGTAATCCAAGGAAACTGAAGTTAAAATGGACATAAATTACTGTTTAGTTGCTGCTAATCTCTGAATTGACATGAACGTTGTTGCAACTGAAGAAGACGCATTAGTTTTCGATGCAAACGTAAATCATCCAGTAAAAATGTAGTTCTAGAAGAGAAGCTCCAGACAATAGAATATATTATTACAGTTTATTTGAAAAAGAAGGACCGAATCAAATGTTTAAGAGATAATGATATGATACCATGAGAATGTAACTATAAATGTAACATATAGACAAGCAAGAGAGACGAAAACCAGCTCATCAAACGAATCGAAATCGAGTTTAACTTATGAATGATACCAGCTAAAACCGGATTTCACAATGTAAAGCGACAGGCATATACAACTTTCGACTTCGGAAATGACAATCTCAATATGCAAACGCTCAAATTAGCTGTTAAGCTTTTTTTTTTTGTCCATTTCCACCCCTTTATCTGCCCCCTTTCTCTTCCAACATCAATTCTAGGAGAATTCCTAGCTAGTTTAGTTAAGTTATATTTTCTCTGCAGATTTTAATAGTTAGTATTTCGTAAGTGAAACTAAATTATGAAGCATGCTACTAATAATCCCAATCTGGAGACAGTTATTGACATAGGAAAGCCGGTGAACTTCACAGGAGGGCTTGAGTTTACGAACCTGACATACACAGTAGTGGCAAAGAAGAGGGAAGGGGAGGGGTGGGTGAACAAAGATGTAAACTTACTAAACGCAATCACTGGTTATGCACCAAAAGGGTGCATTACTGCGGTTATGGGTCCTAGTGGTGCAGGTAAATCGACGTTCTTGGATGGTTTAGCTGGAAGGATTGCTAGTGGAAGTCTTCAAGGGAGGGTGTCCTTCAATGGGAAGGATATCAGTCCAAGCTTGATCAAGAGAACTTCAGCTTATATCATGCAAGATGATAGACTGTTTCCAATGCTAACTGTGTATGAGACTCTGATGTTTGCTGCAGATTTTAGGCTTGGACCAGTTGCAAAGGCTGATAAGAAGGAACGGGTGGAGAAGTTAATCGAACAGCTTGGATTATCTGTAAGTCACTCTTTCACACTTCTTTAGCAGAACAAATTTGCACTTGACTTCTCCCGTAAGATGGATTAAAAAGCTTCTTGTTCTTCAAGTTTAAGCAAATCACTCCTGTAAGTTTACGGTCGTCTTCAAGCTACAGATTTCCAAAAAGCATCTATCTTAGTTATGGTTTTACAAAAGCGAGCTAGTAATTCTCAAGAAAATTATTTCGATAAGAATAACAATTTCCATCACTGATATACTTCACGATGGGTTGTTGAATGCATTTTCCCCTTTTGAGTGCAGTTCAGGCATATTCCATATTTCTATTTGTAATTTTAGTAAAACCAAAATTTGGCAATTTTTATCATTGTCAGTCATCAAGGAATACTTACATTGGTGACGAAGGAACTCGAGGAGTTTCTGGTGGTGAGCGTCGCAGGGTCTCAATTGGAGTGGATATTATACATGGACCTTCACTTCTGTTCTTGGATGAACCAACTTCAGGCCTGGACTCCACCAGCGCCTATAGTGTAATTGAGAAAGTTCATGCTATTGCCCGTTCTGGGAGCACAGTCATACTCACAATTCATCAACCTTCATACCGGATCCAGATGCTCCTCGACCACCTAATCATCCTTGCTAGAGGGCAGCTCATGTATCAAGGATCACCAAAGGATGTCACTCGCCACATTGAGAGGATGGGAAGGAGTATTCCAAAGGGAGAAAACTCAATAGAGTACCTTATTGATGTGATCCAACAATATGATCAGTCTGATCATGGAGTTGCAGCCATGGCAGAGTTTGCTCTTACTGGTTTGAAACCGCCTCCTCTAGCCGCAGGCGAGGTATCAACTTCCATCATACCTCCTCCTACTCCACCTCAGCCATCCCATAATGTACGGGAAAGACAAAGGGCCAGCAAACGCCTTCATTTACAGAGCATTGACCAAGAATATGATCACAGCGTGAGAACTCCATCAAGATCTTTTACAAGCCAAAGTGGAGTTATGCAAAAATTCAAGCTCACTCCTTCCAGGCAACTCAATAACCTCAAAGCTCCAAATTCCATGAGGTATGACACAGTAATCAATATTTATTCATTTGGAAACTGCAAGTGGAACAAGAATCTACTATAAAATCTTTTTACACTGCTTTAAACTTGTGCAGTCTGTCGCCAGGACATTATGCCTACTCCAGCGACATGCTCCCTGGCACTCCAACACCCCACAGCAGTGACTACACGGTAAACGAAGACGACTACCGCACTCCTGGTGCTGGTGGAAACTCAACAGTCTACAAACATTTTGGTCCGAAATATGCGAACTCATTCCTTTCGGAGGTGTGGATCCTCATGCGTCGGAACTTCATAAACATCGGGCGTACTCCTGAACTCTTCCTTTCAAGATTAGTGGTATTAACAGTGATGGGCATCATGATGGCAACTATGTTCACGCATCCTAAAAAGAACACACAAGGGATCACAAATCTCCTCAGTTTTTTCATCTTCACAGTCTGTTTATTTTTCTTCTCTTCTAATGATGCAGTTCCAGCTTTTATCCAAGAACGTTTTATCTTCGTACGCGAGACCTCACACAATGCTTATAGGGCTTCTTCATATACAATCTCTGGTCTCATCACTTATCTTCCATTCTTAGCTCTCCAAGCCGTAGTTTATGCTCTCATCGTCTGGTTTGCTTTAAATCTCCAAGGATCATTCCTTTACTTCTTCGTCATGCTTTTCATGTCACTTATGGCCACCAACTCATTTGTTGTATTCATTAGCTCAGTGGTCCCAAACTACATATTGGGATATGCAGCAGTAATTGCATTCACCGCTCTCTTCTTCTTGTTCTGTGGCTATTTCCTAAGCAGTCATGACATCCCATCATATTGGAGTTGGATGAACAAAATTTCAACGATGACATATCCTTACGAAGGGCTTCTGATGAATGAATTCCATACAAACAACAGTTTCGGGAGCATAGATGGTCATGACATATCAGGGATCAATATTTTACAGTCACTTAATATCGCTATAGAGGAAGGCAAGAAGTGGCAGAAGGTCTACATAATGTTGGGATGGTCAGTCATATATAGGATTTTCTTTTACATCGTTCTTCGTTTCTTTTCGAAGAATCAGAGATCATAAGAAAGTCACAAAGAAAGACATTGTCTTAAGTTTACTTATGAGACTAATTCACAGCTAAAACCAGCAAAGGAAAGGCAATTCAGATCAGCACACACTTTACTGTCAGAACATTATATTTTCTTTCTTTTCTTGAAAGCAATTAGTATTAGCTAGATGATTGTTTCTAGTCTCAAGGTGAAATATAACAGTGAAGATGTTTCAAATGGGATTGGCTTCATGGTCATGCAGTACCTTTAGAGCTGTATCTATAAAATAATAATTTTCAGGTCAAAGTGTCAAACACTGGCAAGAAATTGAACAATATTACTTAGATTATTTTTCTTTTGCTAAAACACTGTGATGAGAATTAGTTAGTTTGTGTTCTTAATTTGGTTTATTTATTTCTATAAGCAATCCAATTGAGTCCATACTGTATACATTATTTATGTATAGAAACTATATTATATGCTTCACTGACACGCAAGCAGAGACCCCACCTGAAATGAATAGAAACTATACATTATATATGGCACTAAACATATTGAGACAACATTAAAAAAGTACAGTTGCAATTAATAATTGCATTTTAAGGTGAACTAACCAAGTTTATGCTTGGAATATTCAGAAGAAGAAAACAAAGGTAGATACATCAGTTGTCTGCACAAGACAAGCAAGCATCCAAGAATTTCCACGAGACATTCAACAAATCAAATTAGAGAACTCCTGACAATTATTGTATATCTCTACTAGGTAGACTTTGACAAGGAAATTCATTGAAATAACAATGACAAATTTTATGTTTCTTAAATGCCAGGAGTGGGGGCAGCAATATAACCCTAATGGTCAACTATATCAAAAGCTAAACAATTTAAAGAATACTGAGTATTGATATTTCATCAAAAGAAGTCCTTCAAAGATGCAGGACATTCTTGGTAGAAGTATCTAATAGCGTCTCAGATTCATATGCCATGCACTACACTAGCATCTAAGGAGACGAGACTGATTTTGCTTCTGCGTATGAGACTTGAACCTTACTTGGATGCAATGGTTCAGCTCGTCTATACTCTCATCGAATATTGGTACGACTCTTGAAATCATGTAACCTATCAGACAGATTACTTTGGATTCAAGCTCATTTGGTTTTTTAAAACAATATTTATTGCAACAAAGGCTGATTCCAATACATCAAAAAGAAATATGTGACTTGGAAGATAGATTTGACTGGGCAGATAATTTAACCAAAAAAAATGAGTTGTATCCAATCTGTACTACATTCATACCATCAATTTCACCATTGTAAATGGAGTTTGAATTCATCTAGTAGTCCTAAAAGTGTAAGACTAATAACAATCGATGACATGGTCTTCTTTGGTTTAGTAACAATATTCACAAGTATGCTTACTCAGACCATTGAAGAAACCAATTTATTCTAATCTATACAGCAAATTTTTAGCTTGTTCTATTTAGATGCAATGAAAGCAGCTCAAATGAGGTAGTGCCGTAAGACAAACAACTTTTCCATTATATCTCCATCAAAGGTAGCAGACAAGAGGATATACAACTTTGGACTACAATATACAATGATGGATGGTAGATCCACCCCTATATTTTAAAAGAAGATAAGTTATTTAACATAATTACATGAATAATAGAAGTATCACCCACCACCAATCAGATACGGTAATGCTAAATTGTAGGCACTTTTTAAATATATATAACTAGATTAGTCGACACAATTATTTTTGTTTGATTTTATCTCTCACCTTCATCCATAGCTGTAGGATTCCCCCAAGCTCCAAAGTTAAAACCCATTTTCAGCAGCTGTACTTTCTTCTGCATATTTGATACTGCTTTGTCGCCAGCTGTTCTGTACTCTTTCCTTAAGACAACTAAAAATGAATTTTAGGATATATGTTTGATTCAAGTAACAGATACTGAAGTTGTTTCTTTGTTTGAAGAACATGGTGGTCCTCTGCAGACAAGTTATCTCAAATTGATAAATTGCCATATCTGGTCTTGCGTCAACCCCCTCAATGGGGTTAAGTTCTTGCATGATCAGAGGATGATGGAAGTGCAGAGCTATTGTAATAGACAAATCTTGAACTACTTCATCATTTGTCTTGTTCTGTTGACCCATTTCATATATGCACAACAAGGTATGTCTACTGTTGTACGTGAATTTCCTGAGTCCATCAGATTCAACTGTCTTTCTTAGAATCAATTGATCTTTTTGAGTTAGATCATAAGTTCTCAGTGAGTACCAGAAGTAATATGTTATCTGTCCCACCTATCTTTTTTTCCAGTACATGCGATCGTGGATGTGAAGTATGAACTGCTAACACAAAAAACACCTCTGAAAGAAGGTATCAATCACATTTATATGTTGAGTAATTTAGTTACGATTAAAGTTCACTAAGTTCCACAGGTAACTTACAATCCAGCCCCTTCCTTTTCAGAATATGCTATCAAGAATGTGAAGAATGAACTACTGAAAAACAACCCCAACAATAAAATCTTGATTAGTTGGTCAGGTGACCCATGTTATCCAGCTCCATGGCAGGGTTTGTTATGTAATTTCATTAATAATGCATCCGTCATCACAAAATTGTAAGCCTATTGTCTTGCTTTCTTCCACTTTCATGCTGTACATATGAACAACTTATATTCTACAAGCTAGATAATAATATTATGCATTTTAATATAAGGAATTATGCATACAAATCTAACTCTTATTTTTTGTATTCTTATAATTTCACAGATCTCTTTCCTCCAATGGACTTAAAGGATCTATTCCGCACAGCATCACCGCACTGAGACACCTAAGAGAATTGTACGATTCTCTTTTTCTTTCCCTCCACATTAGTGCAACAAACTAAGAAAAGAAATATAGGCTGAATACAGAAAGCAAGTTGAATACATGTCATATCCATATTATGTTGTCTATCAATAATCAATGCATCAGAAACTTCACAAGATGAACACTTAACACTCACATAGAAAGGGAAAATCACACATGGTTCTTCAATACATTCCTAAAGCAATCATTTCACTATCAGTTGTCCAAGACAGATACATTCACTTCTTCTACTTAATGCACTTTAAACTAAAAGAACCAGTTTTCCTCACAGCTCTACATTTCTGAGAATTAAATGGATCCATTAATGTGAACTAAACATGTAAGCTTCTGAACCATCAAATAGTCATATCCATGATGATACACAAAAAGATACCGTAAGTACATCGTACTTCTAATTGTCCTTATCGAATCTAAATCTGACTATAAAGTAATCATCTAAGATATCTTACTGCAGTTTCTTTAAGGATGACAGTAAGTATAACTAGCATAAGAGTCAATTTGCGCGAATACATTATACGTTTGTGCACCATTGCTGAAATTTTATCCTGATACAGTCTTTGTCGAACCAACTTCAGTATATAAATACTCAGAACATGTGAAACAAACACGACTTCCTTATTTATCTCGTCATACTGGAAAATGTGTCAGGGATTTAAGGCACAATGATCTTGAGGGAAACATCTCAGAAGTGCTTACTACACTACCCAAGTTGGAAATACTGTAAGTTTCCTAATGAAACTCAAAGAGAACAATATGCATAACTGCAAAATTAGGCAAAATAATGTTACTACCTAACAGATTAGCAATTCATTTTTCTCAGATATTTTGGTTGCAATCCTCATGTCAACAACAAACTTGCAGACAGCCTGTACAGATCAAATCTCACTACAGAGTACGAACTTGAAATCATTTAAAATTGCAGCACTATTTCAATAAACCTACTTGAGAAACGACTTTTACTTGTGTTATATATCATGCAACTCAGCAAGGGGATTTGTCATGATCACACATCCTCCCATCTGCGAAAGAGAATTATACTAGGGCTTGCTATAAGTGGATCTCTTCTTGTTATGATTGGTATAGGGGTATGCTTGGTTGGTTTCTATAAACGCAAAGAGGTGGCTACAGAAATCTTTGATGTGAAGGGACACCCAATAATAAGAAGTAAGCAACGAGCTACAACTAAACTTAGACACATTATTATGTAGACACAAGAGGTAGTTTCACCTTCAAGATTGAAGCTTCCCAGCTACCTTAACAGCTTATAACTAGTTAAATATCTAAAGTCTAGCAGTCTTTAAAGCTCTAGTTTCAATCTTCATATAAAATTGAGATACAACATTCTGTAAGAACTAGTACTTCTTCCTCTTTACTTAAGTGACCATTGTTGATGTTTTCACAAACAATTACGGAAAATAAATGTTATCACCAATTGGTTGACTGAAAAAAAAAGTTTTAGAAGGAAATGTAGGAAGATACTAACCGACAGACATCAAAGATATAATTGCTGAAGTGAGCTTCTGTATATTGCAGATGCAGTTTATTCCATCTCCAGCATGGAGAGCGTTATGTTGAAGGAAATATCTGTACAAACTTTTACATTGGAGTACATTGAAACTGTTACACAGAAGTACAAGACGTTGATAGGCGAGGGAGGGTTTGGATCAGTCTATCGTGGTACTCTCCTTGATGGTCAAAAAGTAGCAGTGAAGGTCCGATCAGCGACCTCAACTCAGGGAACTCGTGAATTCGAAAATGAGGTGGGAATTGCAAAAGATTTTAATCACAATTACTTGCCTAACTACTCAACATCCCTTGCATAAAAGTTGCACCAAGCATTATCATGGTTGATTAAAAGAAAAAATTCCTTGATATTTGCATGATAGACTTGTCTCACTACAGGAGGAGAAACTTACATAATGTTCTCCATCTAACTCTCAGCCAAAAAAATAATATGCTGACTAATAGTTTTAATTTACAGCTCAACTTGCTCTCATCTATTCAGCATGAAAACCTAGTTCCACTTCTTGGATATTGCAGTGATAATAATCAGCAGATTCTTGTCTATCCTTTTATGTCCAATGGTTCCCTACAAGATCGCTTATATGGTAATACTCAAATTAATATCACCTTTAGTTGATCTTCCAAGCACCAATAGTCATTTCTCACATTACTCATACACAGGGGAAGCAGCAAGTAGGAAGACTTTAGACTGGCCGACCAGACTTTCCATTGCATTAGGAGCTGCAAGAGGCAAGTTTAGATGATCTCCAATAATTTAAGAGACATTTCCTAAGTGAACCCCAAGAATAATCTCTTACACGTATAGTTGCAACAGTGTAGCATGCTGGTCAAAATCAATACAACAGATTAAAAAAACACAGAATTGATTCTCTATACATATCTCGAGTACGATCATATACTTTAGTCAGCCAAAATCTGCAGATAAGATCCCGTCCCATATCCCTATGTATATAACAGCATAATATTGATTTTATAAGGACTGCGACATGGAGGTCAAGGCTAAAAGAGATGGGAAATAAGTCTGGGTAGCCTTTATATATGCATTCGAAGATAATACATATACATTGGTCAGAATTATTCGACAAAAGGAACCAGGGCTAATCGGGCTGGGGTTTTACTTACCAAATGCTAATAACTCTGTACAAATACCACATAGGAGAGTATAAAGAGCGTGCGGTACAAAAAGCATTACGGATTACAAGTAATTTTCACTAACAGTTCTTTATCTCGAAAAACATAAAAAGAAAAAGTAATCATCTCTACCCTCCTCTGTTGTCACTTAGTTGACACCTGAAATATTCTAAAGCAATATTACATGTCCAGGTTTGACATATCTTCACTCATTTTCTGGACGCTGCATATTACATAGGGATGTGAAATCAAGCAACATTCTCCTAGACCATAGCATGTGTGCCAAGGTTGCGGATTTTGGTTTTTCCAAATATGCAGCACAGGAGGGGGATAGTTGTACTTCAGTAGAAGTCCGAGGAACAGCTGGGTACTTGGATCCTGAGTAAGTAATGAGCACTAAAGCACAGTTCAAGATTTTCGGTTACTTAATACGTCATCCATCTCCTAATATTTGATTGCTTATAACAAAATTACTTTATGGCGCTACACAATTTTACTCTTCTGCCCCAATTTATTAAAGGCAAACATTACACTCTATAATGAAAAATGATACTTTATGGGGAAAAAAGTAGTCGGAATTTTATAAGACCAAGTAAAAGAGAGTAAGAAGTTCTCATCTCAGACGGTACATGTCGACCAATATGGAAAAGCATATTGATTTCCATTTTCTATTCGTTCACTTTAAGGGCTTCCTGATAAGATAGTAAAATTTGTGGAAATCATGTATAGCATAATACTTGATATCACTTTCTACTTCAAATAGTCAGTACAGTTCGCATGTTTGCTACAAATTTTCCCCTTCTTCGCACAGGTACTACTCAACCCAACATTTCTCTGCAAAAAGTGATGTATTTAGTTTCGGAGTTGTTTTACTGGAAATCATTACTGGCCGTGAACCCCTCAACATACAAAGACCCCGAGCAGAATGGAGTTTGACTGAATGGGTATAACAATCTATAAACTTTTATTCTCAAAATATACTGCATACTGTGTGGATGTAGATTCATGTGCATAAGCATATACTCAGTATATATAGTGCTAGCACGTATTGACTTGTGAAGGCATTTGCAAGTACATGACATCGCATAAATATCTAAGATAGACGCTTTCTGATGAATAATTAAGGGTTCTAGAAACAGTCCAACAAATTAAGCAAGTAACCTGAAGAAGCAGCAAGTATCAATGCAACTTATGTAGATCGATGTGTTAATAACTAGAAATAGAAAGGGTTATATTCAGTAACTCAAGAGCTATATCTACATCATTTACATGCTTCAATGAGGGTAGATAGGGTTAGCATCTTCTCAATTTTCAGATCCCTTGGCTTCTCTCAGGTGCTTGAAATGCAAACAAGTTAAAACATATTACTCCCTAATAAAATGGGATCGTGGGAGTAATAATTGTGACCTTGTAAATCAAAACTAGGACTGAGAAACACATGATATCAACTCTAAGAAGTTGGGGAATAATAGGGATTGGAAATAGGGAAGATAATAAGCTAATCTTTTAAAGCCTACATCAATTTGATAGAATCTGTTTTTCAAAGTTGAAACCAAAATCTTTAAAAGTTAGAAAAAAGTCGCCTATTAAATATGTTTTTGAAGTCATCACTTACTTCTTGGAATGCTTATACACATATGGATTTAAATTTTCATGTGTCCATTATAATGACATGCAAGTGTTTGTTTATAACAGGCAAAACGTCACATTAAAAACGCAAAAGTTGAGGAAGTTGTGGATGCTAGCTTAAAAGGCGGGTATCATGCAGAGGCCATGTGGAGAGTAATGGAAGTCGCTTTGGCATGTATTGAGTCTTACTCTGCCAATAGACCAACCATGGCTGATATTGTCAGAGAATTGGAGGATGCTTTGATCATAGAGAATAATGCATCAGAATATATGAGGTCCATAGATAGTATGTATAGTGTGGGAGGATCTAATCGTTTCTCAGAGAGGATAGTCGTTATTCCACCTTCACCCATTCAGACAGAAAGATTATCTGTACCTATTCTTCCACGGCCAAGATAACTTAGCCAGAGAAAGAAATAATCTAATTTAGACAGAATAATATCCTTCATCTACCTTTATAAATTGTTCAGTCATCTTAACCCAAGAGGAACATGAAATTCTCAACAGCATTGGATAATGACTTCCCCCATATGCTAAATTTTAGATTAATTTACTTCAAACAGGTAGTGAACTTCTCCATAAGGGAACAAAGTGTTTCGTCAACAATCAAATGAGAAAAATTAGACATTAAACATAAGCGGTACCAACACACTCCAAATATACATATAATCACCATCATATAACAAACAAAGTGCATTCATCTTAAAAATACATAGAGGTAAAGCGACAGTAGCTCAACATACAGAGTTCTCATATCATCAAGAAGTAGTGAAGAGAGAAGGATTAGCTGTTGCTGTGCTGACTTGTACTTCTAGAGATTCCAATCGACGCTCTAATGTGTCCAGCTTCTCATTAAGTGATGATAATTTGCTCTTCGTTGTAGCCTCTAATCAAGCCACATCCAAATAAAAGAAAAATTCAATAAAATTGCTCGAAATTTAACATTCAAATTAAACAATGACTCAGTAAATATTGATGATAAATCAACTATATCCAATCAATCAACATTCAGATAAAATCAAAACTCTACAAAATTTTCGTAAGTGAATTCAACGACAGACTGAGAATTAATCAGCTTTTCATTAGTGATGATAATTTTTCTCTTCGATATAGCATGTAACCAATGAAATTCAGTAAATTCCTCATAACATTCAAAGTTAAATAAAATTGAATGGATTATGAATAATTCATCAGCTTCTTATTAGTTTGCTCCTTGATGTACTCTCTCATCAATCAACACTCAAATTAAACAATGATTACATGAATTCCTCATAATTAAACAATGATTCAGTCATTCATCAGCTCCTCATTAAGTGAATTTGCTCTTCGTTATAGCCTCCGATCAATCAACATTCAGAATTCAAAAAAATACATAATTCAACAAATTCCACAACAAATTCTACAGGAAACATTCAAATTAAAGGTAGATTTTCTTCCGTTTTCCGAGTCTATTTTTCCGAAACAATTCCGAAATTTAACTTAGAGCATAAAAATGACTGTTCTAAGGATTGCAAACACATTTAATTAATATATGATACATACACTTGAACTAATTAGAGGTAATTTTTATTTAAATGGTTGTAGGGCAAATATTTTGAACGAGATTTTCGAAAGTTATTGGTACAAAGTGGTACCATGAAATTTTTGAGTAATTTCAATGGAATGGAAGATCGATCGTAAAAGTTTGTGATTTATTATCAATTAATAAGTGATATTAAATATATATCCATCCAACATTTTAATAAAAATCCGGAACCATTCCAAAAAAGTAAACTCAGAATATTAGAATTTATAAACAATAAATCCCACAAAAAATTCAAATAAAAAAGGAAGATTTAGTGAGCTTACCGAACTGGACAAGGAAGTCAAAGAGACGACGAATATTGAGAGAGATGTTGGATATGAATTCGCGATTCTCCCAATCAGCTTGAACTGCTATGCCCACGTTCACGGCGTTTGTAATTCCTCCGGCTCGAGCCATTTCTTCCGACAACTTCTTTCCTTTCGGCTTGCCCCCAATTTACATGTACACATCAACCAAGTCTCAGTCAAGCTCGATAAATTTAGGCTCGATATCTAATCAAACCGAAACTCTGGATTAATTTTTGGTTTTTTGGGCGATTGCACCTGAGTTATCGTTTTATTTTCTACATGATCCTAATACTATTAATTTTTATGGGGTAGCTTATTTCATTTTTTCAATTTTAAAAATAAAATGACTGTTGTACCTGAAATATTTTAAAATATTTTACATAATTAAAATAATCCCACCATTTCTTCTACAACACACCCTACCTTACCCTCCGCCATTGAATAAAATATCTCCCTCGCTATTTCTACAGCCATCCATATGTAATTTAGTTCCATTTTGCAGTTTAGCATATTCAATAGAGGAAGCATGGTAGAGTTCATTCTTATCATTATCAGACACTCTGACACAATTCCTGTTTACAGCCAATGCATAACATATTATAGATTGAGAGTAGGGTAAGAGGTTGAGTGGGGTGGGTTATAGGGCCGGGAGGTTTATTTCAATTATGTGAAATATTTTAAAATGATTCAGGGGGCACTCTAGAAAAGATTGATAGTTTAGGGAGCAAAACAACCGATAGTATAGGGACCATATAAAAAATAAAATATTAGACAAACGGCTAAAAAGCCTTAATATATTACTCCCTCAGTCCGTCTACTTTACTTTAGTTGTTGTTAAGACTTAACTTTTCGTTTCAAACAAGTTGTTATTCTTCCATATATTTTGACTACTTTTCAATGCATTTTTTACTATCTTTTCTATTTAAATTTATAATCAACCAACAATATATTTTCAATCAATTGTGATTTTACATTTTCAATGTATTTTTTTACTACTTTTTCATTTTTTTTTAATCTATGCGAAAATGACTAAAATAACAACTAAAAAAATGAAGGGACGATTATTATTTTATCGCTTCAAGCTAAGTCTTTGGTTGTCAAGGTTGAAATCGTAAATCCCGACTCCGATTTAAGTCATTGTTGTTTGAGACCGTTAAATGTTACCAAATCAAGTTCAAGACCATGAAATTGATAGTAGGTGAAGTGTTAACACAAATAGGAGCGGAACTTTGACAAAATTAAAGGTGAACCACATATAAATGTTTGCTCAAAAAGATTTCTACAATTTCATTTCACTTCAACAAATAAACGAATATAGGACGAGGCAAGTATTTATTTACACAAATATTTACAATGTCATTTCAAAATTGAAGGCCAGCCAAATAATTCTCCCCAAGCTCAAAGTGGATTATTAAAGATTAAAAGAACATTCAATCTTGAGAAAATTAGTGTCAATTGTACAATCGTCCTTGAGTGTTACATTGATGATTGTTGAGGAGTTAGGCATGTTGTTCTTTCACATGGTCTCTTAATGAAATTTCACTATTTTTTTACTATAATGATAATCATGTTACGCTTAAATTAGTCATTATTTCGAACTTACAAAGAAAAAAGAGCAATTTGAAAAACTTGATAATTTGAGAATTTCGATACAGTGCATTTGAGAGTTTTGACACATCAAAATTACTTAGGCAGATATTCACCTTATGTCTTAATTTTCAAGCAACACCTAATTCTTAAGTTTTACGTGACCATGTTTCATTTTTGTCATTGTACGAGTTTTGCAAATCTTTCTTAAAAAATGTTTGATAAACTTGAAGGACGAAATTTGGAAGGATACACTCCACCCCACTCTCTTTTTAAAATTTTTTTTTTGCTCCTCTTTCTTTTTATTTTGATTTGGGTACCCTTATCCTTTAATTGACAACTTTAGCCTTAATGAACCCTTCCTACTTATTATATTCTCTCTACCCCTACTTCCTTTTTCTACTTCTTCTCCACCATCCCACCATTACCATTACCATAACCACCAGCATCACATATTATCACCGCTACAAAAAAAAAAATTCCCCACCTTTTTTCTTCGATTCAAAAACTCACCACCATCAACCTTCAACCACCACTTTTTCCACCACCACCACCACCAACCCTCTCCACTAACCACCACCAAACATCTTCAATTCAAAACACAATTCCACCAACCATCAAACACCATTTCACCAACCTTCAATCACCTTCAAACACCATTTGAGCAATGGCATGGGTGGGGGGGCGATTTCGGGCAAGGGCGGGGGTGAGTGGGTGGTGGTTGAAGGTTGGTAATTTTGTGTATTGAAGAAAAAATATGGTGGGTGATGTGGTGTTGTGAAGAAGAAGAATAATAAGAACATAGGAAGAAGGGTGGTGGTCATGTTAATGATGATGGTGGTGGAATGATGGAGAAGAAGAAAGAAGAAGAACGAGAGGGGTAGAGAAAATATAGTAAGGGGAGGGGTTTTATTAAGGTCATTTTAGTCCCTCCAAGGGGGAGGGTAATGAAATCAAAGAAAAAATCAAGAGGGACAAAAATAACAAAAAAAAGGGAGGGGACATTCTTCCAAATACATTATTAGACAAGCTTTTCAAAAAGGACTTGATAATATGACAAATGTTTGGAGTGATAGACAATGTTCTTTCGATGGTGGATGTGTTAACCAAAGTAATTTTGTTGGTGTTACTATTTTCAATAACGCTAAAAGCGCTTAGACACTCATATTTCAAGGATCTCCACAACTTTGGTTCTTCTATATAAGTTTATGAACGCTCAAGAAGAAAGTCAAGTTATTGTACCCTCAAAAATCTGAAGAAATTATATCACAACATCAATCAAGCAAGCTCATTAAAAAGATGGCTGATGATGATGCAGTACGCGAGAGAATCTTCAAGCGTTTCGACGCCAATGGCGATGGGAAAGTGTCAGCTTCTGAACTCGCAGATGCCTTGAAAGCCCTTGGTTCAGTCTCTGAAGATGAAGTCAAGCGACTCATGGAGGAACTTGACACCGATAAAAATGGCTTCATTTCCTTCGAAGAGTTCACAAACTTCGCCAAGGCGAACACAGGCTTGGTTAAAGATTTAGCCAAGATTTTCTAAGTTCTTGTTTCAGTACCCCCTCCTTCAATGTTTCATTTTTATTTTTGATTGATAGATAGACAATATAGGAAGGAGGACATATATGCATTATCGTCCCTATAGTCTTTGTAGAAATAGTGACCAATAGTTGGTAGTAATAATGTTGCCAACCTTATTATCATATTTGTAATTGAATAAATTTGACATACCATATGGTAGAAGTGTGAAATTTGCTGTCTGAAGTCTTCCTTCAATGTTGTCAAGAGAATTTATCCTTATACCCAAATATTAATATCATGGCCATTTTAAGACACACTCTGCAATGTTCTGTACATCTATTACGAATCGATGGCATATAATATGAAATCTTCTCTGGCATCAGGAACTGAGGAATGAGGATGCAAATATTTACTCATTACTCGGCGAGCTAGTTTCTACCGTATGTACATAGCAAAAATCATGAAAGCTATAAAAGATGTACAGGTGGATACGGTTCTTTAACGTGAATAGAGGTGATCATCATCTTCATACTCTGATAGTCCTGACATAGCTAACGCTATGTGACTCTTGATTTCACTATTCGTCTGTTGTAGCTGGGAAAATTCGGGCCTGCCACTCTGTCCGAGAGGTGTCTTCCGTTTGCTTGTAATTTTAGGCTCTTGTCCTTTAAGTATTGCAATGACCTCGTTCATGCCAGGTCGGCGAGTTTCTTCCCCCGTTATGCAGGCACGTGCTGCTTGCATCATTTGAGCTACTTGTTTTGATCTTTTAAAAGGTAATCTGAGTCTAGGATCGATCAATTGCTCAAGCGCGCCTGAATGCAACTGCGGCTTTGCCTGAAAACAAACACCAAAAGAGGTTTCACATTTCACATTGTATCTCATCCATTAGAGTATAAAATATTACATATTATTGCTAAATGAGGAACCATGAAGTGAACAGAGACATAGGGAAGCAAAGATCAAATTTTAACAAACAGAAGAATTTGTAGTTAAATGAAGCACATGTTTAAGCAATGACTTACCCACGAGACCAAATTCTCTTCTCCAGGCCCTCTCATTGTTTCAATTGGTCGGCGGCCTGTTATCAGTTCCAAAAGAACTACACCGAAAGCATACACATCAGTTTTATCCGATACCTTCCCATGCTGAAAGTATTCAGGAGCCAAATACCTGAGGATAAATTAACAAGTGAGAAATAAGAAATGTCAATCTGTACACCTGAAAATAGAAATTCAACACGACAAAAGTATATTATGCCTCAATATCATACCCAAACGTTCCCTTCACAGTCTTGCAGATAAATGGCACTGAAGGAGATGGTGTCCATGAAGCTAAACCAAAATCACATAGCTGTTCACATCATCGTCATTAAAAAAATGTTACTACGAAATTAGAATAAACAAATCCCAGGCTCTAGATCGAATTTCAAATAATATGAACATTGCAACTAGCACCTTAGGCATTTTCTTGGAAGAGAGAAGAATGTTAGACGGTTTAATGTCCCTATGAACCACACATCTATCAGTTCCATTATGCAAGTAATCTATAGCTTCTGCTATCCCAATAGCAACCTTATACCGAGCTGACCAAGAAAGAGCTGGACCACCCCTGACTCCCCGTTTCTTCTCTACAAAAAACAACAATTTTTTCAATTTACTGGACACTCGTCATAGGCAAACTCAAACGTGTGTTAATATGAAAATAAGAAGTGTTACCATGCAAATATTTCTCCAAGCTTCCACCTGATACATACTTGTAAATAAGAAAAAACCCTTCTTCAGGATCGATACAAAATCCAATAAGTGGAACAATGTATGGATTCTGAAGAGAACTTGCAATCATCAATTCTCTACAAAATGCCTTTGATGATTCCTTATCATCTTTGTCCAATTTCTTAATTGCCACTGAAGCTCTAAATAATCCAACTCTTCCTCTAAAGACATAGCTCAATGCACCTCTTCCCAAAACTCTACCTAATCAAATTCAACATAAAACATTACAAATTTCTTCGAAGATCAACATTTTTACCCAATCCAAACATATATCAAATAAATTAAATTAACATAAAACATCATTGTCATGTTCTTTTTAGGCAAAAATTCTACATTCTCAAGCTTCCGTATAATGGAATACATCAAAATGGTTCATTGCACTACCTATGCTTCGTGTCTTTTGTGAATTAGTAGATAATGGTGAATCCGTAAACAGCCTCCCTGTTATCATTGGGTAAGGTTGCCTACTTTCGACCACCTTATCCCGCTTAGGCAGGAGTCTCAGAGATTTTAAGGGCATGTCGATGTTGAACGAAAAACATGGAAATTAAAATCACAAACTATTAATAATATGTACCATTAGAGAAGTTTCTTGTAGCAGCTGCAATTTCATTATATGTAAACCTAATCAAGCTATGAGCAACAGGTGAAATACTCCTCTCAAGAGACTCAACTCTCCTCCATTTCAACTCATTCAATCTTGAATCAACCAACCCATTCTCCAAATTCACCATCAAAACAGTACCAGAACCACACATATTCCCACTCATAGACTCAATCTCAACTTGTGAACAGAAACTAAACCTGAAAGATGAATGAACAGAGTTCAACTCTGCATCACAAGAACCACCACTCTCAGCCAACAACCAAGCTTTGTTATGCTCCAAATTGTTGTTTCCACCACCCTTTTGGTCGGAGCTCCGGCGAGATGGGACAAAACACGAAAAACCCAAGCTCCAAATCATCTTGTATAATATAGACTTGAATTTTAGCTTCTGAGAATTATCAACTAAAGCTAAATTTGAGGGGATTGAGGTTTGAATTGGTTCAATAGAGTTATTACAACAGTTTCTTGAAAACCCCATTATGGTAAGTAGCTACGAGGTCCAAGAAAATGGTAGAGACTAAAACAAAGAAGATTGGTGGTATTAAAAGAGGCAATTTGGTTCAAGAATTGGTGAGAATCTAATGCAATTTGGCTAAAGAAATAGGACAATAATTTTGAAACAGTTATAAATAAATTAAGTGAGTATATATCGATTGTCTGAATGAATTATGTCAGGAAAATCAAATGGAGACCGACAAAGGTGACTGAAGTTGGAAATTGATGACGTGCTAAAAATAAAGGATTATGGAAAATTAAGCGGATTAAAATATTTAATAGTACAAGATTTGAATTTGAAATTTAGTGTATTGTACTATTTCATTTACAACTTTATTTCTTGATCATAATCCTATTAGAAAAGTTGTTCAAATCATTATTAAGAAAAACATTTCTATATATATCCGTCTTTGAGAAAAATATACCTCTCTAGGTAGTGTTTAAATAATTCAATTGTCAAACTTTTCAATTATATCACAAAACATTAATTATTGATGTTAATTTTTAGAGATTAATATTAATATTTTTAAAAAATTGGTTTGGGCCAAATTTGTCGTTGAAAAAGGGTTTCTAATAGCAAAAAGAATTGAAATTAAGCTTAATAATAAAGAGCAAGCACAAGCTTGTAATTCATTCACATCTATGTTATAGAAACGTAAGGGGAAATTTGTTAACAAACCATATCATACACATGTTAATACTTAATACGATGGTTAATACATTTAACCTTTTCTTAATGTATGATAAAAATTAGAAATAGAAAATTTAGTTGTTTGTCTTTTAGCTTGCTATGAAAGAAATAAAGATGGTTTCTATTATTTTCCTTGTAAAGAAACATCTAGTGATGTTAGACTAATGGTTGAGTAATTCATTTATAAGTTTGTATAGGAATAATTAACCTCCTTAATATACATCATAATCCAAATGGGCCTAAATATAATGTTGATATTAATATTAATATTACAAGTATGTACATAGACGGACCCAAGATCATGATTCTGGTGGTGCAAATGAATAAAAAATCCAAAAATTGTTTTTTTTGAGCGAAAATGATATTATTATTATTATTGGTGCAAATGTTTTAATAGAATTAACAAGTTGTATATTGAGATTAAAGTTCGTACGGAAGAAAATAGAAGAAGTCTTATGTTACATATTATTGCAAAGTTAGATATATGAAGCTTTATCAATATATATACAACCCCTTGAGGAATAGAAAAGTAATATTCCACCCGTCCTTTTTTCCGAGTCCACTTTTTTTATTTTTGAGCTTAAATTTTAAAAAATTTGATTATGAATTTTCATTATTTACTCAATAATAATAAATAATATAGTCAAGTTAGGATATTGTTAGATTTGTGTCAATATATTTTTCATATATTAATTGTATATAATTTTTACACTTATAAAATTAAAAATATTTATATTTTAAATCGTGTCTTACTAATCGTGAAAAGTCAAACGACTTACAAAAAATGGACTCACCAAGTACAAGTTATATTTGTACCATTACTGGTTGCATTATTGTGTTCCTCGGTTGTGGTACATAAAATCCTATATATACATTGCATGCGTGGCTGGCTGAACCCATGAGCATGTGCAAATGAGCAAATGCCCTTAATCTGCAATTTGTGCATGCATTATTAGTTTGGAGAATATTTGCTCTATATATAGTTTAGTTAGTTTATGTCTAGTGGTAAAAGAACAAAGAACAAATAAGTGTTGTGCCTTTATTCACATTTATAATAACTTCATTTTATTTGAATCAAAATGATCATTATTTGAATTTATGATGAGTAATGCATGTATTCAAAATACTGTTATTTTCAAAAGTGATCAAATAATTTGGGATGAAGGAAGCAATACTCAATATTATATTATGTGTCATATATATAATAAATACAATTTAAACTTAAGATTTGACACTAATTTTGGAGTAATGGGAGTACATATGAATTTGAGATGAAATAATACATTAATGATTGGTAGATGGGAGTATAATAAATAATAATACTCCCTCCGTTCTCTTTTACTTGTCGTTCTAGCCATTTGCACATAGATTAAGAAAAAGTAAAAGATAGTCAAAAAGTACATTGAAAATGTAAAATTACAATCAATTGAGACTATATAATTGGTTGTTTGATAAATTCAAAGTAAAAAGTAATTAAAAGGTACATTGAAAATATAAATTTGTAATTAATTAAGCTAAAATGACAACTATTTAGAAACAAAAATTTGAGGCTAGAACGACAAGTAAAAGAGAACGGAGGGAGTAATAAATGAATATGAAATGATTAAGGAATCATAAAGTAATTAGTGGTAGCTATAAAAACAAATAGAAACCATATGTATTAGCCTATTATTAGGTGACCATATACATCTCGTCTCATTAAGTCTTGATATATGCATGCAATGTATATATGTGTACGTGATCAAAAGTTGAATAATATGAAACATTTTGGATCTCAATTTGATCATCACCCCCCAACTACCATACTTGCCAGCCTTATCTGCAATTATTTAATTGGTCGATTAGTTTTCGTGAGGCTTGCATGCATGTAACAGCTAATATATTTATTTATTTTTATTTTTCTTGTTGTGAGTTGTGAGTAGCACGTCTAATTAAACAAGATATTATTTGTTGGGGGTTCTTAATTAATTAGGTTTCTTTAGTTGGCAAATTAAACTTGATTTTGATTTGTATGCTGGATCGGATCTGATAATGAGGCTACTTATTATCTTGAGTTAATATATTTGAGATGTATACATTTTACTATTAAAGAACATAGGTTCGGTTGGAGAGCCAATAGTTGAAATAGTTCCAGCGAATAGTATACGATAAGAGGTTAAATTACAGATTAGTTACAGATTAATTCTCGCCTCAACTATTTCATTAATTTTTGACACTAACATACAATAAGAGGTTAAATTTGGAGAAAAAAAATATAATTTTAAAATATAAACTCATTTTTTGTATTAAGAATTAACAAAAGTTTTGAATTTCAAGCACAAAAATGAGTTTAAGTAGTAACAAGTTATTTCTTTGCCCTAAATTTAAATTCTCATCGCATGTTGGTGTTAAAAGTTAATGGAATAATTAACCTAAGACTATTCTACAATTCTTTTGCCATTTTCGAAAACTAAACTGCAAAAGTATTAATATTGGGGACTAAATTCTAACTTGTTGCAATTCGCTCTTTTGTTGTACAATAAATATGAAATAAAGTACTGTTATATAGCTTGCCCGGACCGGGCTTTCAGTCTTTGGTCGGGCCGGCCGTATTTATTTCTGCTATCGACTTTGCTTTCTTTCTTAGACCAAGTTAGTATTGAGGGCTCTTTAAATTAAATAATCATTAACCTGAGCCTTAGTCGAATAATGCGCACTGAACAAAAACAGTTAAATGATATGATGTACTCGTCGGATTCATATTTTTTGGGCAAGCCATGATCTACCCTCATTTTGAAAAAAAAAATGATGAAAACACGAATATAATTATGATATAATAAATAGAAAAATTATTAATTAATAGACAATAATATTACAAACGCAAAATTAGATCGAGTTAGAGGATATGCTATATTAATAAAAAATTATAGAACGAATAAACTCTCATCTATTGAGTTATTTTGCGATAAAACATACACACCACTTGCTAGTATTATTATTGAGCACTTTGGTTTCATGTTACACCATGAAAGGATCGGAACGTGGTATATATATGAAAGATTGTAGCTTCACATGGACTCAATACAATAAGAAAACTTGACTAAAGAATTGATCTTTGTCAAGGACAACTAGATAGAAAAGTTGAGGGGGTAAGATGTCTTGAAATTGTAGAATTTCGATTAAAAAATTAACGATAAATGTAAGTTAGCTAGAATGACATACAAGTTACAACTACATAAAAATGAAAAGAATTTAATCGTATTTATATATATATGTATTTGATAGATATTATTATTAGGTTTAGTGTACGAGTCCACTATTGTATAGGTCCATCATGGTCCTCTAATTAACCTAGTTTACTCTATATATAATGTTTTAATAAATATTATACAGAAAATAAAGGTTTATTATTGCTTTGTTGTTTTATTTATTATCACAAATTAGGAGTGTGTTGCACTTGATGTCTGATGATATTTTGAAAGATATTAAATATATACGTGCTTGGTCTGTCTTCAATATACAATATCATCATGATCGATTGACTCGTGTTCATATATGGTCATGTTACTCTGATGAGTGAATTGTATAAATGATCAAGTTGTAGTTTAATTTTTAATAGTAATACTGTTGCAGTTTAGTTTTTAAAAGTGGTTAAAAATTGTAAATTAGTTTTCACGTTAACTATTTCGTTAACTTTTAACATCAACACGTGATTAGAGATTGAATTTGAGACAAAAAATAATTTTTTTTGAAGACATAAACTCATTTTTTGTGTTAGAAATTAATGAAGTTTTACATTTCAGCTCCATAATGAATTTTCATGAGACACCGTAAATGAGTTTAAATCTTAAAAATTTAGTTTTTGATCCAAATTTGACTTCTCATCGCGTGTTGGTGTTAAAAGTTAACGGAATAATTAACACGGAGACTGATATGCAACTTTTTTGCCACTTTCGAGGACTAAACTGCAACGATGCCACCATTGGGGATTAAACTGCAACTTGATAATACTATTGAGGACTATTTGTGCAATTCGCTCTTAGTTACTCTCATCTATCATCTATGGAAGTCATATGACAATTATTATTTCCTTAAATTAATGAGCAAATTGCTGAAATAGTCCCCGAAAGTACAAAAGTTATTACAAATCATTCCACGATATTAGCCAACGGTTGTAGATTGGTCAAAAATTTAACGGCGTTGTTAAATGTTAACGGCCCACGCGCCTCGTGAGTTACATGTTTTGTTAATAAGTTAGAACGATAATAATAAAATTAGCTTAGGAGTGAACTACAATCGTCATTGAGGGTTAAAAAATTAACACCTTAACTAAATTTTGGACCAATTTGCAAGCATTGGCCAATATCGTGGACTAATAAGTTGCAACCTTTGTACTTTCGAGGACCAAAAGACAACCTGAACCCACTTTCGAGGATCCAATTTACTCTTAAATTAATTGTTCAATTTTTTTTGAATGATACATAATAACAGAATTAAGCCTTTCACACTTTACTATGAGATGATGACACATCACTTTAATATATTTATATATATGAAAAATAAAAGAATGAGTTGAGTGTAAAAAAAAAATGAAATGTGAATATGATTTATATATCATACAGTAAACATAAGTATTTGCTTAGTTGTTAGTACTATCGTCTAGTACTCCTATCATATTATAGTTTGATAGTGTTTTGATAAAAACATAAACTAATTATGTAGACAAAGATTGTTTTAAAAGTGAATTAAATATTTAGGTGAAAATAAATTAAATTTTAAAGAAGTGTGATGAGATTTTGATAAAATCATAAGCAAATCATATAGGTAAAGATTGTTTCAAAAGTGGATTGGTTATTTAGGCGAACAAATTAAATTTAAAAGATAAATATAAATATTACTCCGCATAATATATAATAGTGAGGTATAAAAGGATAACTTAATTGGTAAATAACTAAAGTGATTAACAGACAAGTTCTAGTCTTTAATAAAATGAGACACATCTCGCAAATAATTTTAACATCATAATAAAGACAAAGAACTGTCACGATCCTTAAATTGAGGATACGAACTTTTACTTTTGGTATAAAGGGATGAGAGGTACGGCGTACAGCATACCATCACGAATTAGGTTTGGTGTTGCAATTGATGCTATCTCTATTTTGAAAAATATGTGTATGAGTAATATGACTCCTCTCCATACTCCAATATTATAATATTATTACACTTTTCATTGTTTAGCAACTTCCCACGATTAGGTAATGGATGTTGATACTCCCTATGACTTGTGACTTACGACTTAATTAAGGAGACGATTTAGTGTGTTAACTTCAATTTGTTAGCGTGATATATTAACTAACTAAAGGATAATAACGGACGGGGATATATTTTAAGTCGACAAAGTTAATATATAATTTTAAGATTTTATATGTACTAGTAACTTACAAAATTTAATTATTTTATGGAAAACTAATTATTTAATTAATCCTAAAATCATACGAACATGGAAAAGGAATTGGCGCAAAGTAGTTAGCTCCCAAGTAAATTGGCATACCATAAAATGGAGGTTTGGTTAGAAACACATCCAACTCTATCAACAACGAAAGAAGTTAGGAGTTAGGACATCTCACTGAGCAAATGAGGGCCTTATATTCCTGTTCGGATTGAGGAAGAAAATCATGCCACAATAATTTGTTGAGCTCCTAAATTGTCATGCATGTTATGTAGATCGAATATAGAACAAGAAATTAGTGAAGATAATTTGGTTCATATCCATATTAATAATGGTTGGATGTATTTTATTAAGTCCAAGGCCGTTGTTAAAAAATGTAGTACTGCCAAAGTGTATAACAAGAAAGAATACACAAATAATAAAAAATGACAATCAATTTATAAATACATTTCTTAAACGCGCAAAAAAAAAATACGCTGTCCTTAATACCATTTGGCCCCTATACATGTGCTCCAGAGTGAATCAAATTTCTGGAGAGTATTAAGAATCTTTCTCTTGTTGATGTACTAGTCAATCAAATCATTACATCAATACATTATGTCTTGACTTTAAAAAAAAAGATAAGTGTTTTCTTTATACTCTATCTTATTCATTCTCTCAGTAAACCCCCAAGAAAAAACTATAAGTAATGCTAAAAAAAATACTCTAATACTATCCTGGTCAACTGAAAGTTACAGTACTTCAATGTTGAGGCTTTGTGTGTACACAATACACATCCATTGGTAATAACATATACCAGCACCACGCACGCTCCATGGGCGATTTAGAAACACACAAATTATCGAATTCAAGTATATATTGCATTAATATTATATTCTTTTAACATATATAGTTCTCCAAATATGTTGTAAATAAAGTTTATTGTTATACGTTTTATCAAACACCATCTCGCCGATAAATTGTAAAGTGATTATTGTTTTTATATTCATGAAGGTTTGCGAACATCACTCTTAAATTAGTCTTATTAGATTGAAAATTCCGTGATATGTTTCGAATACACCTCTCCGATGATTCAGTGGGTTTATAGTACATGGACTGTTTAGTTAGATCATGTCCTGTAACTATTGATTTTCATGAAGAGGCCAGAAGGTATTGTTTTTGTTAGCAAACAACATGCCCATAATCTAAATTAATTGTTTGCATCATAATGGTTTTAGACCCGAATATGTGTGATGTTTAAACCAAAGAGGCCCATAAGGTGAAATGATCTATCGACAACAAACTCAGTCCACATGCCCACGAGTAGACATGTTAAACGAATCGGGCCGGACGGCCCGATAAGGAAGGGCCACGAGTCCACGACACCTCAACTAAGTGATTCGTTGACTACTCTAGAGTTCACAAACATTAATTCATTACTTGTGCGTAGTTACGAAAATTCATCGATCTCTTTCTAATTTCTTTTTAACTAAAAAAATTAGTATTCCATCAGATTTTTTAATTGTTATTGCATCCATACTCCTTGATTAACAATTACAAAATTTTATATATAAACCTGTTTTTAATTCGTTAAATGATTGTAGATTTAGTATTGATATAAGTATATAACCTTATTCATTAGGGAAGTGCGGGAAGCTAATCGATGTAGTATCATTTCGTGCGGTTCTTTCAACTCTTTTCAATGCATTGCGTATTTTTAATTTTATTTGACAAGGTTTGACTCGGGTTTTTAGTGCTTTTGAAGTGCTAGTCAGTTTGTCGGTGTTATTTAGTTTTTCTTTATAATTTACATACAATCTCATTTATATATAGTTTTCTTGAGTATTTTTCATAAGATTCATATGATTTATTATCTTTGGTGGAAATATTTTTGAAAGGTTCCTATTATTATTTGAAAGGATATTACATTTGGTGGTGCTACATTCGAAAAAACAAAGATTAAAAATCATATTCATAAGCAAGAATGTCAACTAAAACAATCCAGAGAAAATATAAAGCTAATTACTAAGATGTATATATAACCATACACCAATACAATAAATCAATAATTAGTGCAATTATTGGTTTGGTTCGGTCCGGGTGTCCGTTATCCAGGTATCGGGCCAATAGGCTACCTGTCCTACCTAGTTTGGACTAGTAATCGTATCGGGTATATTTTTAGGATCGATTTCGGATATATTCGATGATCAAATCTTTTCAAAAAATTCAAAATTAACCATATAATAGCGGTTAACTTTTTTACCCATTCGTGGACCTTTATCTTACCTGGTGGGTAAACGGACGATTTTGGACCGGTTACCATGCAGATCTCGATTCGTCCGGTCCTATAACAACACTAGTACTAACAATAATATGTAAGACTTCGTTCTCACTTCTCTACCAAAAAGATTTTCGATTTATGCTAGATCACAATAAATATTTAAATTTATCATTTATAAATTTATTCATAATCATAAATAAGGAATGTATTTTTTGGTATCAATAAAGTGATACATAAAAGTTGTACGAAAACTATCCAATCTACACAATGTAGTACACATTGAAAGCTAGTAAGTACATAGTAGTACTAATTTGTTAAAGTAATAGACGAAGTCAGAATCAATAAAAACAACAATACTGAAGAGGAAACTGGATACTTGATCTAATTACTTTAATTCAGAGCAGGCTACTAATAAAGGAACATGGCCTAAACGATTCCTTCTCAATCAGTCCTCATCAAAATTTCTAAATCTTGCAGCGAATGAATGGACCACACTATGTATATATGTGACTATGTCCATCAGACAACTGGACAAGGATGGTAATAAGCTCATGTGCCTCTTCTTTCAATGCTATGTGGATGATGCTCATCATCACCAAATAATGTATACAATTTCATTCTAAAATACAAGAGAATAAATTGTTAATTATTTTAATGAAACAGATAATAAAAAAAGACATGTTAAGTTTGAATATACCCCATAAATTTCTATATTTTGTTGTAGTGGGCGGATTGTGTGGATCGAGTGGATTTTGTTAGCATTGGAGAGTGATTTTGTTAAATAAAAAAAATCAATACAATGAGATTATATCTAGTCGACATCAGATAAACTATTACTATCTTCATCCGATTGTCACATTTTGACTTTTGATGGTTAACAAAACACGATTTAAAACGTAAATATCTATTATTTTACATGATAAAAAATTATAAGAAATTGATATTTCAAAAATATATATTGAGACGAATCTAACAAGGTCCTACAAGACTATATTATTTCTTAACATTTAATGAGAATTAATGATTAAACTTTATTGTGATTGACCATCAAAAGTCAAAATGTGACAATTATTTAGGGACGGAGGAAGTATTAAATTATCTTTATAAAGTATAAATAATCACCATGGAATGCAATTGGTTCAAGTTGCCCTCCAACAAGACAGATCATTGCCTGATTTCAACTAAGAATTAATGATAGGGAGCATATTAAGTTGGTTATTGATGAAAAGTGGAAGGTTTATTTAGAATTATGGAGATAATAATAACTTATTATGAAATTACAAGTTATCTTACATCAATTATAATAACAACAAGCTCCTTAACCACTTATGAAATATCTATGTTTAACCCTATGTTATATTGATGTAACATAAACCACTGCTCACTGGATGCTAGACCTTTTATAACAAGAGTCGAGAGGTTACATTTGTCATTCGTAGAGCGTGTGAAGGAATTGCTGATTTGATATAAATAAGTGGATGATTGTTGCATTTTATTTGCTTCTAGTAAGTGATACAGATGTTCAAATGGTCTATGTAAGTGGCTAGCATGTGTGCATTTGGTCCTTAATTTAATAAACGTTAATTTGAGGGGGGGATTTGCGATTTTGAAACAATTTAGGGTGGTTATGCAATTTTAAGACTTCGCTTGATTTAAGATCATCAGTTTACAAACTACGTCAGCCAGAAAACGGTGTATGATAGGCTCTTCCATGAAAGTGTTAATAGAGATAATCGAACTTATGATCTTGAGATCACAAATTAAATTCAACTACTATATCGCTAACTTAGTCACCCTTACAGACACACTAAAAAATGTAATTTAGGAGGACACACATGTGCTTCGTGTTAACAAGTCTGATTTGGTTTGATTGCACTCCGACAACATGAATTCCACTCGAGAGACCCTTTTATCATTACTACATTTAAGTTCAATTCTCATTACGGATTATTAAAAAATAACATATGGTCTTTTAGTGACGTAGTTATTATGTTTAGCTGCTATAGATATAGTTGTAAAAAAACTTGCACACACAATTGATGAAAATTTTGTGATCAAACTAAATCACCCATCATATTTCTTAATTTCCAAAAAATGTAATCACATTTTAAAGCATACACATATTATTGCAATTGTCTGTTAAATTAAAATATTGATCATGATTGTTTAATTTCGTGATGATATACTACATTAAAAAAGTATGAATTATAATTATATTCTTATCAAGATTTTGTCTGCATTATTTGGTATTTTATTGTTAATATTCTCGTCCCTTATAATTCAAGAACCATTTACTTCTATATAAAGTTCAATAAAATATTAAATTTATCTCATAAACATAATTTTTCTACCCATTTTATTATCAAATTTGGTTAAATGCATGGGACCCTAAAAGAGATTTTCATTTTAGTAAAATCGGAGGAACGAGAAGTACTATTGTTTTTACTCCCTCCATCCTACATTGTTCAGGTATTTGAATTTTCATGGTCATCGAGACATGACTTTAAATACAAATATTTCAAAATTTTCAAGCATAAAAATTATAACAAGTTGATTCTTAAAAAATATACATTGGAACGAATATAACAACGTCTTTATATCTGTATTATCTCTTATCGTTTAATACAAATTGATGATCACAATTTTTAAAATTTGATTATCAAAATATAATATTAGTTCTGTTTGCTCAATCCGGACAGATTGTACTTGTATGAAAGACTGAGGTCACAGCTAATTCGATACTAATAATTGAATATTGTAGGGAGTTATTATAGGAACAACTCATTAATCGATCATCAGTTATTCAGTTTGCTGATTTTATTATCATATACTCTCCAATCAATCGGACTCTGTCTGGCGGCCTCAATATAATAATCAACGTTGACATTTTGCTTGTTTTATTTTTTCTAAAATGTACCAAGTTAGTCATAACTCATACTTCCAATTATTTTCGGAGTACAATATATCGAAGTTGTAACTTGAAAGAGAGAATTGTTAAAATAATTTTTGATAGTATCATCTAATTGTAATTTGATCCCTAATAATAGTAGTGTTGCAATTTAATTTTAACGAAAATATTAGTCCTTATATTAACTATTCGTTAATTTTGAACACTAACGAACACACGATTATAGATTCAAGTTATAGCAAAAAAGAATTAAAAAGATTTTGGTTTAACACTATAGTTCATGTTTACATACGTAGTATAAAAATGAAAATTAGCTATATTCACATAACAATTTGACTCAACCCTTTAGCTTGTTTTAAGTTTAAGTCTTAAAAAATCTTTTGTTGCCTCAAATTATTTAACCTTTGTATATTGATATTAAAATTAATGGAATAGTTAACATTGAGATTAATATGTAACCTTTGTTACCATTTTCGAGGACTAATAAATTGCAAACATGCTACTATTAAGAACCAAATTACAACCTGATGATGGTATCATCAGAACTATATATTTCTGCGATTTTTTCGCGCTTGAAACATTTGAAAATGAAGTAATTGTCTCAATAATTTACATTTTTTTACTCGATCACATTACAGCTCGAGCTAGTTTGATCTCCAAAATTACAAGTAGGAAAGTTAACTTAAATGAATTAAAAGAAATATATACTTGATTGTGGGCAGTGATTAGCTATACTTGTGTAATTAATTGTCCTTCGAAATCCGTTCAAACTTCAAAGTCACAAAATTCTGAAGCATATTATGACGTTAAAATAAAAAGCAAGTGTCATTCTATGTCCCAAAAGAGATCCAAAATATAATCAAAGTAATAAGATCTATGACAATATGTGACATATCTTTAATTTGTGAGAAGTTGTTGCATGCATGAGCATATATATAATTGAGTTGATATTATAGACCGAAGAATTCTGTGAAGAATGATCCTTCAATAATTTGATTAAAGAATATGAAGTTCCACGTGCTCGGAAAGAACCACCAGCTTGCAATAAGAATTCTTAAGATTATTGAAGTTCGTAAAATGACTTAATAAGCTAGTGGTATATTTAGTCTAATTGTATGTTTTATCTACGACTCGAGTTTATATCGAGAAGTCTTTGATTCCATTTTTGTTGGAGGAGCACTTTCCTACTTTTTTTGCAAATTTTTACGCATACACTCTAGAAGATACTCATGACTATGCTTTGCAGGTTTCAAGCATTTCATGCGTGGATATATTTTATGACATTTACGTGGACTAAGAGTCGTATCTAAAAGAAGATGTTTCATGAAGTACTCAAAGCAAAGACGAAACTGTTAATTTGAACTTAGACTCCCGTTGTTATAGATTGATTAGAAATTTATATCTTTATAATTTATACTCCTTAATTTTCACCGTTGAGAAAAAATCGTATAGTGTATTAGTTACATGTAGAGAAATTTGGAAAAATAACACAAGTCAACAAAGTATCGAGTAAAATAAAACTTTTTGATTTCTCTAGACTAAAACTACACACTCCTCTTAAAATGACAAAATTACTCTTTTAATTTAATCAACTTTTGTCCTGACATCCCCTCCCTATCTTGAGCTCTCTCCTTCTTCACCCATCCAATAACCGCCTCCACCGTTGTTCTGGCACCATCATCTGTGTTCACTCCTCCAGTTGCTTCCATTATTCAACATATTTGAAAATTAAACTGCAACTTGATGATACTGTCGATAACTATTTCAACAATTAACTTTTATTAAATATAATGTAAAAGTATTTCATTCAACAACCTACAATATATTTTTTTATACTTTTTAAAATTTAATATTATCGTAAATTTCTATTAAAATATGTAAAATAATATTTTTAAATATTGGAGTAGATAATGGGGAATTTACTAAATAACATACATAAAATATGGACTCAAAAAGTAACAAAAATGATCATTTTAAGCGAATTTTAATAAATATTTTAATCAAACTATGTGAATGCTTTTAGTCTCTCAATAATCTCTTAGTTAAGATTTAGATTCAAAAAAGAACACATCATCAGTTCAATAAGGTTTATGGTGGTAACATCGGGACATAATAGCTCAACTAGTAAAGAATAAAAATAATATATATGTAACGCGTGAGTTCGACTCCACTAAAAAATAATAAACTATATTAAAGTAGTTAAAATACAAGCTTCAATTTCTTAATCAGTTGAGCTATAACTTCTAAGATATGAATACGAAGATGTTAGGATGACGATTTTATTTTTTTAATAAGGACTATCGTGGGAACTAGGAAGGAATCCAAGACGTGTGGTGGAGGGAAAACCGGCGAAGGTTTTGCTAAGTTCTGGTCTAATTTTTTTTATTTTAATACTGTGCTTTAATTCTCTCCTTCTAGTCACTTGTGAGTTGTGTGTATGCCAGCTAGCAATCAAATTCTATGCCTATACAAAGGATGATTGATTGGCAAACAAAATTAGAGTAATTTATAGTATATGGCATCACTTATTGAACGTCTTTTTTCCCCATAATGTTAACCCTTCAAGATTTTCATTGTGGAGCCATAAACTTTGTAATGTACTCCAAATAAAATTGGTTCATACATTTAATTGGGGTGCAATCAAATGAAAAAACCTGTTATAACTGGTTCATATATTTAGATAAATACCCCCACTGTTTTTTTTATCGACAATACGTTGACTTTTGTACAAAATTTAAGTAAAAATTCAAACATATCTCATAAATACAATCTTAATTTTTTTTTTCATGTTTTACAACTTAGACCCGTAAAATGGAAATAACAAAGAAATTTTTATTTTAGAAAATGATTATTAGGTTAGAGAATGAAAGAAAATATAATAGTCGTAAGATAGGAGTATTATTTTGGATAGGTGGTGTGAGAGGTAATAATTGAAATGGTCACATGTAATATGTTGTAAGTTGCATTTTAGTCTCTGTAAATGTTTCGTCTGCGCAAATGGTCCCTGGTCGAAAAGGTGCATTTTAATCCCTCATTTAAGGGAGATGTTAAATTTTGACCAAAAGAATGACTAAAGTGCACATTTTTTTTACCAATACTAGACTAAAGTGCACATTTTCAAGAAATATTTACGAAAATTCTATTTTGGCCCTATTTTCATTAAAATTTAACATTTCCATCAAAATAGGGGCTAAATTGCACCTTTTACTCTAACATTAGGGACCATTTGCGCAAACCACACATTATTTACTGAGACTAAAATGCAACTTGCACATATTATGTGAGACCATTTTAATAATTTTATCTTCGTGTGACATAATTCTTTCATCCTTTCTGAGTAGGGCCAAGTTGCCAACACAACTTGTGTACCCCTCAGTATAAAAGCTCCTAGTTCTCAACTCCTTTTGTAGTTAGTTCCTTCTAGATTTGTTGTTCTTCACATAGCTTTCTAGCTAGTTCTAGCTTTCCAACTTCATCTACATCAATATATCCTTACAAATTTAGTCCTAATTAAGTCTAAATGGCAGTCTCTAGGAACCACATAGTTGATGATTCTGATATGTGCTTAAATCCCATGTTTTCTTACTATGAAAATGATGAGTGTGGAGGATCACCACATTCAATTCAAGGCTCTGATAATCAATCATCTCCTCAAAAGTCAAATAAAATATGCCAAGGAAGTAGCACTAGCCCTAGCTCTATCAAGAATGTTATTGCTACAAATAATAATAACTCTTGTTCTTCTAGTCCATCTAGCTCAAATTCTAGTGGTTTATATCCTACTTTAAAGTACCATCAAACTAGTGAATCTTTGCTTAGTTTTGGTCAAAATGAGCAATTCCCAAAAGCCCCATTCTCTCAAATGAATAACCAAGATGACTTCTCTATATGGGAAGATAACATGCACCATGGCAACCATGTTCCTCTACAAAATGGCAATGGAATGCAATTTGGATGGATGAGTTTGGATTCGACTCTTAGCCCGAATAGTGGCATCACGGATCTTGGAAGAGATCAAGGGTTTTTAAACAAACGTCGACATCAGGTATTTCTTATAATCAAATATATATAGTATGTGTACATCCCGATATAAGATTGTATAGCTCAAAAGTATTTCATACTATACACAGTATTGAAACAAGACTTATTAAATACTCCTACTAAACTATCTCGATGTATTGAAATTGAGATAGTATTTTTTGTTTTCATTACTTACTTAATTCAATTTCGTTACAATGATCTTGTAAACAATAAGATGTCAATTATCTCAAAATGGTATGATGATTCATGATAGTATAGTTACATATTAATTAATACAAAAATCTTGAATTTGGAAAAATGTTTTATAGGATGAAAATGTTCAACCTCCCAAGAAGCAGTGTACTAGTAACACAAAGCAGCCTAAACCGAAGGCAACCCCTTCTAAGGATCCACAAAGCCTTGCAGCTAAGGTATTATTTCACATTATTGCAAAAATTAGTTTTCAAATTAGTCCTAATTATAATAATCTAATCAAGTTGTTTCATAAATCATACTTCGTTGTCTTATAGAATGTTTGTAATAATTATATTGTAGAATCGACGTGAAAAAATAAGCGAGCGACTTAAGAATCTGCAAGAACTTGTTCCTAACGGTTCTAAGGTATGCATTACTTCTGACTAAGTTGCACATTTTTTAATCTCATCCAGTACATGATATATACTTGCATACTTAATTATTATAATGTACGTAATACTGGATTCAATGTAGGTGATGTGATAAATTTGATATGATTTGTTTGACACTACTCAAACCATCAAAATACATCTTGTTTTCGATACCTCATATATATCATTAAAACTCGAATGTTAAGTGTGCTTCATTTAATTTAGAGTAATTCTGAAATATGTGACCCATTTTCGAAAAGTTTCCTCGTACACGTGCTTGAGGATAAAATTTACTGGAAATATCCGTGTAGTGTGTAAGATCGGTCCATCAAATCTAATAGCATACCGACCTGATTAGACGTTCGTTGCAGGTTGATATGGTGACCATGCTAGAGAAAGCAATCAGTTATGTCAAGTTTCTTCAGTTGCAAGTGAAGGTAATAGTTAACATTTATGATCCTCTCATTACAAACTATACATGGGACAAAATCATTTGTCATCATGTATTAACTTGTAACTATATAAATAGCCACCTACCAAGCATCATTTATTATAATAATGGTAATTAATTTAGATCCTTTTTGTATATGTTAGATATTGGCAACTGATGAATTTTGGCCAGTACAAGGAGGAAAGGCGCCTGAACTTTCTAAAGTGCAAGATGCCATTGACACCATTCTCTCTTCTCAAAGAGCTAAAGATCGAAATTCGAGCTCCAACTGATCGATTCAAGAAACCTTGAATCATTAAAGAGGATCCTGAGGAAAATAATTACTACGTTTTCTTAGCTTTGTTCATTTAATTTCAATGATTTAATTTTCGCATATTATTGAATGATCAATGGTTTACACATATATGCCTTTGATTTTTATGATGAGTAGGGTTGAAAGACTAGAGGCTCTCGTGTCACATCATATTTATATGAATGGAGTTAATACAGTCATGTACTTGTTAACGTCTAAAAAACGAATGTGCAACATATGTTACATTTATGGATGAATGTACATTTTTTGTACATTGTCCCTTTTATTGGGGAATAACCGAATAAATTGTCATGTATGTTACCACGTACTACTACTAGCTACCCAGTATGAAAATGCAACAACATACATTACACTGACTAGAATTATATCGATAATTATGTTTGCATGAATGACATGTTAAGGATCTCAACAAAAAAACACACTAAATTGAGCATGCACAATTTAAATGGGTACAATATACATTTTTTATAATTAATGAACCATTAATGAACGAAAAATTTAATGAATCGTAACTTTCCACATAACTTTTGCCCTCCTCAGTTCTTTGCCTCTAGGTATTCAAGTACGTTGCCTGGGTGGAAACTCATCAAACAGAATATTGAAGCAACAAAATTCACACAAACTAAAATCATCAACCTATATATTTTTATTTCTCAAACATCACCAATGTCAAATGATATGTTCTCCATACAATTAAATAATACTAACACTAATCAATCATATGGATTTTCATATAAAAAAATGAAATAAATGTTAATATTGGTCAAATTGAGTAACTATAGTTAATAGTAATGAGGAGTTGAAGCTTACTAGTCTCCGTTGGCCACGTGCTTTGTGTATTAACTAGTTGTACATGTTCAAAAATAATACTCTAATTATGAAACATGATGACTTAGAGGTTTATCTCATGATTGAGAAGGAGTCAAACTCAATTAATGAACAATGGTATGAGTATGCCATCTTTGTTTCATGAGGAATATTTACTCTTAATTCACAACTCATTAAACGTACGTATATACAAATGATGTTTGACCATGTGATGCCCATTATGATACACCAAACTTTGAAATTTAATTTATTAAAATATAAATATGTTAAATTTTAAATTTTAATGATTGACGAAAAGGATCGAGAATGATCAAGTAATCGCTCGGGCGCACCCCATACATGAAGATGCAATTACTACAGCAGAAGGATCTCATGCGAGTGATTTGACCTTTTACATACAAGAGTTGGAAGTTCTCAAAGTGAATGTTGCATTGACCAATTTAATGTTTAATGCCAAGTACTTGCCATAGAAACTAGTTCGTAGATTTTTATTTTCTTGATCAACCTTAAATATGAAACTCAATTCATAAAGAATAATGATACCTTTCATATTATAATGAATTGTATATTGTACAACAAAGACATTCAATATGCAAGGTAAGTAGAACATCAAAGTGGTTGGTGAGTGACTCAAAGATCAGTTCTTGAAGATCTTCATGCATGCAGAAAAAAGGCCGAAGTGAATCTGCAACTATAATGGACTAATGGTCGTCGAACAAAAGGAAGCAAAACAACCTTCGACTTGCATCTGCAGATATATATACAACGTGAGACTTGATAGGACATATTCAACAACTATGCAGATGGATACACATGAGATACAAGCGAACCAAACGCAATATAAGGAAGTAAATAGTGCATATAACGAGAAGGAGATAGCAGGATGACATTGGTGGGTAGCAATAAAGACGTCATATTAACATTCGAAACTCGCAGATCATTTTTACAGACAATGCTTATTGAATTTTTTCATGTGAAGAAAGTTTGTATGTCGAGGAGATACAGGCTGATAACACTGATGAAGAGCGATACATTATAATCTAAGAGAATGTTGACATTACGAGGATAGAGTTCTATACTTATGAAGTGCAGAGTAATTTTTTCATGATATCACGATACAGAATTACTAATGCAATGATGTTACACTTGTTTGTTTTACACATTAGATCATGTTTTGGGGCATTTTAAACTTCTATAGATGATCCAGCATTAATATGTCTTTCTATCATTTTCAAGTTGTGCTAGAGGCAAAGGCCAAATTACATGTAAATATTACAAGATTAAATTACTTGGAAACATAACAATACCGAAAGAGAATATATGAGATTCATTGACCAGGGATACCAACTGCCATCACAACTTCTTCAGTTTTTGGCCTCTCAGTCCATTCCAAAATGCAGCAGCTGCTACTGCCTTTTTACCCGGAAGTTGAAGTTCCAGCACCTGAATAATACCAAATTCCAGGTTAGGACTCAAATTAGTGATTTTACTTTTTCTACTGGTACTTAAATTTGTGTTTCTCGTTGTTAAATTATGTGGAAGTAATCACAATGGAAACTCATACAGTCATACAGAAGAAAAGCAAAAGGACGCATGAAAAAGATGGAAGACTATTACCTCTAGTGCAGTGCCCTCCCCACAAGGGAACACCAATGAACCTTTGGAAAATAGCACATCGTCAGCTTCAGCACCTTGAGCCACGCTGCCTCCAAAGACCCTTGTGGTAATTATTTTAATCTCTAAAATACTCTCTTGGCCATTTTTTGGATCGAAGACCATAACTTTAGCTCGGGTTCCTGGCCATCCTGCAAAAGCCCGTACCTAAAAGGTTGTGTAATGACAGCAAACAGATTTAGATGAGATCAAGGAGCATACCTTGTTATGGAGGATATTAGCTTCTTCGTCAAAAGACAGATAAGATTCTTCAGGATTGATCTGCGTTGATGATTAGGAAATAAACATGAAGTCAAAGTCCAATAGTTCAACTCGATAAAAGAATTTTGAAAGAAATCATCTTTTCCAAACTTCTTCACAATTACAAGGCATCAGGACATACATTAATATGCTCTTTTCACTTAACCTCTCGAATCTTCTTTATCCCAAGTAAGTTCTTTGATCAGTTAATCATGCATATTCGAGCAAGCAAACTCCATTGCTTAACTATTCCACAAACATCTTCTCCTATTATTTAAGTAAAAGTGCTTATCTAATCATGACTAGAACAATAGTAGGACATTTTCTCTTGCACCTAGAAATGAATACTAATATAATCTGATAAAATTTTAAATGATTCTAATTTAGTGAAGGGTATTTCAGAAATTAAAGGAGTCTCGGCAAGATCAAATGCAAGAATCCGATGCATATTTCATAGATTGTCAGAACAAAAATGATTGTCAGCAATAAGCCAAACTCATGGTGAAGCCTTCGTTTGTTGAATAAGTTGCTCACCTTTGGAGCAAGGGTAGCTTTCTTGTCATCCTGGGCTCGTGCTTTTACTTTAGCAGAACCATCAAAGATAGATGGAAGCTCTCGCATAAGAAGTTTGGATCCTATATAATTAAAGGAAGACACAATCTTACAACTGAGGAATAAGAAGTTTGGACCCTGTATATATTTAATTCCTACCAGATCCTCCTAATTATTGACGCTATCAGTAATAGATAAAGATGAAAGAATGCTTAATAAGATATTGCTTAGGGTATTCTTCAATTTAGTCTTCAAAGTAATAGATAAGAATTCCAAACATATAGGGCGAACTTCTTATCATGTCCTCCCATCATTTGATGCAATTAGTAATAGCTAAAGTGGAATGACTGCCAAATAATCTTGTGATTATATATTCTTAAACTCTTTGCTTTCTAAGTATTACTACTCCCATCTCAATTTCTCCGATATTTCTCCTTCGCATAAATTTGAAGGAAATTTCATTTGTAACTCATGCTAACACGTTTCCCTTCACCAAACCCTACATAATTAGGTCAAAACAAGAACTTACTTTGTGAATTTCCCAAAATGGGAAGCAACCCATAGAAATAGGAATAAAGGGAGTACTAACGTCAAAGAGCGTCAATCAAGGTAGGAAGCGCACCTTGAACAAAGAGTGACTCTAGCAGTTCTGGAGCCTGAAGAAGATGCATGTAAGCGTTAACCAGAAGACCACAGAGACAAAGAAATTACCAAGAAGCTTTAATATAACATGTGACCAAGTAAAGTTTCCAGTTGAAATAATATTTATTGACAAAAGATATACGGCAGGGAACATGGGAATTGTTGGTTTTTAGAATGCCTAGTAAGATATGCTTTCCACGAAGGAGTTATCATCAGTCAATCCATCGAACGAGTTGCACAGATATGATCACATGCACAGTTACCTTCACTTGATCATCAACCTCCACTCTTTCGGAAGCAATGACAGGTCCAGCATCCAACTGTCTAACTGTATATGCAACTGATACTCCCGTCTCTTTAACACCATCCTAGTAAATTCAGTACATCACAGGTTATATACATCATACAGGCTACTACAGTTAGCAACTGATGGACAATAGTAATTAAATTTGGGGGCGAAAAGGGACCTGCAATGCTCTTTGAACAGGAGCTGCTCCACGATATAAAGGAAGCAAGCTTGGGTGGATATTGACTGTACCTATAATGAGACAACCAATTATGACACAAGTTACATCAAATCTCAGTCAGAGGTGCTTGAGGCTATGCTCCACTAATACTGTTTGGCATACCTTGCCCAAATATAATGTGTTAAATTATGTGATTAAAGTGTAGTAGTGATTGAAGCTATCAAGGGAGAGACTACACAAAGGTCGTAGTAGTCGTACTATATAATCATAATTCACCACACACAAATAAAGGGATTGGGCAAGGACTCCATATCTAAGATACTCCATCAAGATTGAATGTAACTTCTATTGTCGGATCCTTGCATCTAATCATAATTGCATAGCACAGACAATGAAGGAAGTTCTTTCGACTAACCCATCGGTGGAATCTGAAGAAACTTTGTTGGTAATATATTTCCGTATGCAGCAGTAATACAAAGCTCTGGTTCCAGAGCTGTAAAATTTGACAGAAATATTTCCTGTGTGGTAACAACATAAAGATTAGAACGTCAGCTATATCTATTCTGAGCAAAAAAATTGAGTTAAGGATGTCAACCATCTTACAGAATTGCAAGAACAATAATCTTACAAATGAAAAGGTGTACATCAATGGCAAAAAACACACTAAAGTGAATCCGTTTTAAGTTTAAATTCTTAAGAAGAAAATGTCAATGAGGAGCAGAATGCCATCTCTAGCCTCTAGGCATGATCAATAACCCTGCTAGTCACCCCGAAGTTTTGATTAAAATGTTATTACATAAAATCTGCATGTCAAATGCTATGGGTATTTTAAATCACTATCTCCATTATAAGTTCGGCAGATTCCAGAATTCATCTAACATATAATAAATCTTGCTTGTGAGAACAGGCATAAAATACTTTTGGATGTTAGTGTAATGCACCGACTTCTAAGGAGATTTTCATAACATCTTCATGTACCTCACCAGCTTTAAGAGGAGTAAAAATTAAATCAGAAGGGAAGCCTCTTTCAAGAGCATGTTCTGCTACAGGAGAAGGCCTCACTTTCCTTCCCCTATCTCTAGCAGATGGAGGTTGAGTAACAATTGCTGCGACCTGCAAATTGAGATTTCAAACCAATCACTTTCTCATTATTTGGGCAGTTAAATTAAATCAAATCTAAAGTGCATAAGAAAATCTGATGACCATTATCTGCCTGTAATTTTCATCTCAAAAATGTAAATACAGAAGATAAGGTTGCATTACAGATGAAAATTTATAGAGATCATTTAGAGTGTAAAGCATGAGACGCATACTTGGCATAAAAGCCCACTAAAAATGCTTATGGTTTTCAGTTATTTATGAAGTCATATTCAGGGTACATACTTTCCATCAATCCCATGTGTGGTAATCTGTCATTCATTTGACCTTTATCACTTACTTAACCGCTGTCATAGGATTTTCATATCTAGACATACATGGGGGATTCAAATACATATGGAGACGCATACAGACGCATAGATACCACATATTAAACCTCCGTGACTAAGGAAGTTCCATTCGTGCATTGTATAAGTGACACCCCTTTGTAGTACATTTTGTTAATTATGATTAGTTATCGTTGTATAACTATTTACAAACTGTAACTGATTTTTCTTGTTTGGGGGTAGGGGGTTTTTATTTTAGTCATGGTGAGATGAGAAATTTGAACACTTTTGCAAATAATGATCGCATAATAACAAAATATTGAGTTATCCACCAAAAAAGATTGTCCATTTCACTTTCTACTGATCACTAATTAACAAAATGTTGCCTTAAGTTCAAATTGAATCATAATTACATGTTAACAATAAATCACATTAAAGCCAATATACTTTGATACATTGCACCAAGTATTGTACAAATTACAACAAATTATTGAGTTCGAAATTATAAAATCAATCATCCAATTCAAAAACAGACGATTTTTTTGAAATGGAGAGAGCAGCAGTGACCTATACACTAGTTAGTTACCTCAAAGACGGAGTCTTGAGCTGATGCTGCATTCAACAGAGCATCAAGAACTGAAGCAGCAACCTGAAAAATCCAATCTTTAATCACAAAAGTGAGACTAATACATACAGTTATTTATTAGCCTAAAATATTGTCAAGCTTGTTTTAACAACCTTACAAACTTAGTTGTTACTTAACAATAAGGAGCGGTAAAAACACTATTTTTTTGGCGAATATACGGAATTGAAAATTGAAAATTCGACTACAAAAATTAGAAAGTGGACAATTTTTGTGGGACGGAGGGAGTAGAAATGGTACATTGGGAGAACCCAAGAAGACTAGACGGCGCTTGGAGGTGGTGGTGGCGGGTGGGGTGGTATACGGCGAAGCAGAGGTTGTGGAAAAGCAACGAAAGCGTCGAAGCATTACTGACGAAGAATAAGTAGAAGTAGATAGCATCTCTTTTGCACCTCTATGGTGTTGTTACTAATCCGAGCATTTTCTTATATCTAGTGGTTCGTTTGGTTTGGCTCGGGAAATTGAGGCTCAATTTTTAAGAAGCTTAGCTTCGAACTTGTCTTTAGCCTCGATACCTCGGAGGCCAACTTATTGGCTTGGTTCTATACTTTTATATATACACTATCAATTTCTATTTGAATCTCTATTTAATGTATTTTCTATTGAAATTGAATTATTATTTATTGTTTTTATCAATTAATGGCTAATTTTACTAATATTATACTTAGTAAATTAGATTTTAATATGGAATAATATTATACTTAGTAAATTAATTTGAATTATACCATCGAAAATTTTTAATAGAATTTGAAGTTCATAAAGTCCTTTCGCATGAGGATCAACCCGAAACTCAGCTAAGTTTGAACTAATAAAATAAAGGAGCCACTAGTACAGCTGAAATAGTTGAGCTAAAAAATCCAATTAGAACTCGTCTCGATTCGTTAACAACTCTAATGAAACATTTCTTATAAGTACTAATGTCAAAGTGAATGAAAATTTACTAAGATAATGCCATGATCAATAAAATGAAAAGTAAAATAATTAGTTTTCTTCTTAATTCTGAACATGTGTTGGTAACTTTTTACTATGAATACTTTGTACTCCGTATGTGTCATCGACTTAAGCAGGTGATTCAATTAAAATGTGGTCGTATTAACAACTTATCTTCACGGAATAATTTTGACAACTGAAAATCAAAGCAGACGATCTTCGTCATGAAATGGAGAGGATGCGAATAGGCTAAATTATAGTGTTGAAACCATGACTACATAAAAAATATTATAAACAGTATATATACAAAGATTATGGAAAGCGAATTTTACAATTAACTCAGAAATGTAACAGAAGGTTGAGAAAAAATCTCTCTACGCATAGTTAGTCAGTCAAACTACCATCTGTAGCATACTAAATTAACTTAAGTGGAAGCTAGCAATCAGCTTCTTCATTGATCTCCGATTTCCATATACAAACTTCTATATCCAATCGCCCACACGTGAAGAAAGCGTGTGGAACCACAAGAAAGTCAGAGGGAGGAAATCCTTCAATCTTCCTGGGGAAGTTGCGGGCATATGACTTCAATCTAAGCGAGCTGCTACCTCTTTTTGATGTAATATCATAAGAGAATCGGCCGTCGAATGAACATGGATTGATGCAAGTTACCATGAGCGTGAAACCAATACTCTCACTTCCCTTATTTAGCAGGAACAGAACACCGTCATTTTCAGCTTGCAGAACAAGAAATTTGTCGTCTTTAATTAAGGACAGAGGAAGAGGGCAGTCATACTGGAAACGTGTTCCAGAATCGCGATGTTTACTGCTAAAATGTAGTGACAACTGTTCAGAAGAGCCACTGAATTTGCAATTCTTGATTGGGCACAAACATGGAGAAAACATACATGTTTCTTCATGCTCATTCTTCTTCAGGTAATCTACAGTTACCGTGCAACCAAATTCTGTGTACCGGCAGGCGGCTCTGGTCCCGCCTGGTGTCCCCTCAATCTCCCCACTCATGGGGCTTTCTTCATTGTAATTATCATCTCCATCCTCCTGAATGAACACAAAAACCAAGCCTTACAATCAGCATATCAATCTGCACATTACTGTAGTAAAGTACTTACGCAAATTAATTTTTACTAATCAATAAAATGACTTAAGTTTTTGAACTTCAAAGCCTCATTGGTTTTAGCTCTCATCCAACATAAAAAAATAAATACTTCAACCTTCACATGAAGAAAAGAAAAGCAAACAAAACAATAAGAGAACTATACCAACTAAAGCATCGTGTAATATATTTTGAAAGGGTCCAGGAGCTACAAGGATAGTGATACCTTACTACGTTTAATGCTCATGTTAGATTCTACTCCTACTCATTCAGTAATATTTTGTTGTCTTATATATTTCTCCAGGAACTCGCTATGATATAAAGCAGCTTTAATTACACAAAACAGCTCCAAGGAACCAGCATCTAAGTTACTACCAGGGCACATTCTATTCCAACAATCTGTTTCTGGATATTATGAAATTGTGAAGAAATGAAAGTGAGCCATATGTTATTGACACCCTTAAACTATGTAAAACAGTCGAAGATAAGAGTGGAACATTGGTTAACTACTATGTCCTAACTAGTGAAGAGACTATTTACTTCAGTTACTTTAGCCTGCCTACGAACAATGAACAAACCATCAGAATAAGAAACAGAGTCAGTCAACAAATAGATATATCACATATCATAAGTAATAACAATAATGATAGTAGTAATTAAATATAAACCAGAAATTTTGCTACAATGAATATTGAATCTCACCCTTAACTTGTGTCCCAACCCCAATAAATAAATATAAATATATATATATATCAAATTTGAGAGATGATATGAATCAAGTTCTGGATATTAAGTTAGCTAGGAGATATTAGGTTAGAAAAGAAAAATTATATGCAAAGGTAATAAATCTATACTATGGGAGTACCAAGTTATCTTCATCTTCATCTGAAGAGCTAAGCTCTCTAAGAAGCATGACTCCATCAACATGGGAAGTGTACCCTGATGGTCCCATTCCAAGGCCTCTCTCTCTGCACACCACCTGTGTTGGGACGTTCAGAGTTCAATAGCTAGAATAGTGAGCAAGTCCAAATATTAAAGAGAATATACCTCCCCAGAGCCATAACCACCAAGCTCCTTTTCTCTTTTTTCCCTCTCACTAATTTCTTCTTCCCCCCAAGAAAATAAGCACGGAAATGCAACAGGAGCCATCTCGTTCATATTTCCGACAGCAATACTCTCATAGTAAAAGAGCTGCAAATACATTATTACTCAAAACATGCTACTATTTGAAAAGTTCAAATGCATTACTTGTAACTGACATCAACCTGGAGAAACAAAAGACAGCCACCAACGGCTCGTTGCTGCCCTTGGCGATAACGAGAAACCTCCCGAACTAGCCGGTCAAGAAGGAATTTGCCCCAGTTATATTGGTGGACCACATCCATATTTGTCAGAGAGTGGAGGAAAGTGGGGCTTACATCAAGCCTAGCTGTAGGACACAGTAGAGTACCCAAGACGTATAGGACAAAGGATCTCTTAAAATCATCCCCTGCTTCTGGAACAGAGAGTCTGTCCTCCAGAAGCCTAACAGAGATTCCACGATTAGAAGCATTATATTTTTTACGTAAACCTACAATTAATTCGTCAGAGCCAGAACTCACTACATCCTTCCCATTAGATGGTAATCCCATTACTAGCTCCACATCACGAGGAGTTAAAGGAATACGCTCACTACAGATCTCCATCGTTCGCCTGACAGTGTTAAACCTCTCAAGTAGCCAGAGGCACAAACTTCGCCTCAGAGTTCGACATCTGAGACCTAAAATACTACCAAATCCCATGCTCTTCACAGCAACCTTTTGATCAGGCGTAAGCCGCTGTAGCACGTTCAAAAGACGGCCAGGAGAGCAACGAGTAACCAATTTTGTCTGCATCATATTAGTTAGAGCATTCAATTAAATTTTCAAATCAAAATGTAATGATAGCATATCCTACAGGCAATAGGAATGCCCACTTCAGGATAATTCAGAATAATGAAACAAGATGAAGGATCATAAAAAATTATATCTCTTGGTATGTGTGCTTGTGGCACTCGTTTATTTTTCCAATCCTTTGAATGTGTCCACTTCTTAGTATGTTTTTCTGGAGAGAGAAAGAGAGGTTACTTGTCTTCTTGGCCTAGGACTTTGAGCAGGCATCATGGTTAAGTACTCGTCCCACACTTCACGAGCACGGGTAGTGTATTTCCCTTTCTCTTCAGGGCTCATCAACTTCCAAGCATCGGATGCAGCCTTTGTGGCCTAAAAGCAATCATTATATAGTGAATTCAAGCAGAATGTCATATGCAAATGGTAGAGATAAATACAATTACTTACAACTTTCAGGCCTGAAGATTCAGGGTGTGAAGCACTATATTCCTTGATAAAGTCCCGGCTAACGTTTGAGAAGTAAACTTAAACATGTTAGTGAAAAAATAGAAGAAAAAAAAGCCAAGTGAAATACATTCATGACCATTTTTCAAAGATTACCTAAAATGTACCCAAGAGCAAGCTGGACGAGGTATTGAAATTTCTTTTTTCTTCCTCTTTCTCTTAGTCCCTTCAGGTTCCCCATATTCATCTTCCCTTCTGATTTCTATTGCCGAAATTTCTTTTTTCTTCCTCCTTCTCTTAGTCCCTTCAGGTTCCCCATACTCATCTTCCCTTCTGATTTCTATTGCCGAAATTTCTTTTACCTTCCTCTTTCTCTTAGTCCCTTCAGGTTCCCCATACTCATCTTCCCTTCTGATTTCTATTGCCGAAATTTCTTTTACCTTCCTATTTCTCTTAGTCCCTTCAGGTTCCCCATACTCATCTTCCCTTCTGATTTCTATTTCCGTATGCTCTTCAATTAGAACCTGTACTCAAAAGGCATGACCATCATGCAATTGTTTTAAATCTTTCTTATTTGTTATACCATATCAAATATCTCGCACGCTTAGATGGACATGCATACACAAACATACACACATCAGATAGAACAATACCACTTTACTTGGAAGTTGGAACTATATCATATTGTCAAAATCCATGAATGATGTTCAATTTTTTCCGTTTTAGCAGAAATGCTAATCAGAGATCTAAAAATTGTTTTCCAACAAGAAACAATTCACATAAAACGAGCTTTTACAGAAACAGGTAATAATTTGATATACATGTCCACCTCTCCAAACTCTCACTGATGCAACATCAATTAAAGCACTTACATACTCAATTTTGCTCAATTCGAGTACCTCTAACTCAAACAATGTCATCACTCGACGATAACCTTTCAAAATGAAGTAAACTCTAATCCCGAATCATGTCAACATGCTTACATGCATATGTAGCTTAGGACTTTCAATTTTCAAATAATGTACAACTTAATGGCTAATACTATGCAATATAATTTCACTACTCAAAAGTTGAACTTATATTAAAACTACAAATACCTGGCCGTTGGAAGTTGCGAAAATAAAATATGAAATTACAACTTATAAAAAACAAAATCACACATCACCCAAGACATAATTGAAAAAACATGATATTATAATAAAATTTAATAAATAAAACTCAAACAGTACCATCTCAAATAAGAATGCTAAAACAAATATATTGACCCCTTTAACTTTATCTTCAAAACTAACAAAATTGTCAGCCGTACTTGACACACTTAACATTTCTTACTAGACGAACATTTGTGTGTAGTTAAATATTCAACATTATTAATCTAAACAAAAAATTGACACCTGTAACTTAGATTTGAATCAAAATCATCAAGTCATAATAAAATGGATAAAATTTTAATTTCTTATATAATTTTCACCAAATATTATACAAAAATGATTAAAACTAGACAATCTTTTTGAATAGTAAGTACGCAATTCTCAAGCAAAATGAAATTTGACTAGGATTCAAAAATCTAACCATGGTTGGGGATGCGATCAAGCAGTTGTGATATTTCGCAAGATTTTAATTTGAAAAACGAATTGTCAGCTCATTGCCTTTGGCGGAGAAATTGAGGAAGGCGTCGCCGCCGTTGATAGTGTGTGTGTTTTGTGCTGAATAGGGTTGTACCTTTGGGGTCTTGATTGATTAAGATGTTCGTTGGAGTGAAAATTATACCGGTTCAGCCGGTATTGTATTGTGGAGCGTACAAGTATCAAGGCTACATGTACCATACCATAATCCCTCCGATTATTGATTATTGGTTTTAGCTAAAATTTGAATGATATTTTCGATTGTATATGTTGCAATATATTTACCATTTGATCAGACATGTTTTAAAATTATCTTTCGCATATTAAGTTTGACTCTTTAAAAAAATTGATAACGGTAAAATTATCCAAATCTCAATTTGATATAATTTATTTCAATTTTAACAAATAATCGAAATAAATGCTTTTGTTTTTGTTCGGACATATTTGAAACAATATACAACTAAAAAATGACAAACAAAACTAAATAAAAACAAGAAAAATGAGAAAATTACATCAAAATTAGTTTTGGACAATGTTGCCCCTGCCAGATTGTCAGAAAGGGTCAAATTTAATGGCCAACTTAACGAAAATACTAAGTGAGATATTTTTTAAACACGTGTGATCTAAAAAGTCATGATTGAATGGTGAACATTTTGACACATGTATGATCGAACATGCATAAATACTTCTTACATTTCAATTTATATGTCCATTATTTTTAAAATGAAAATAGAGAAACTGATTCCACTTTAGTTTAAGTTTATGGGAAAAAATGGGATAATATAAGATAATTTAAATACTTTTTTTTATAAAAATAAAATGATCAAATAAGATGAGATGAAACATACAACATGAGCAAATAACATGTATGATGATCATTACATGTACCAAATAAAAATCAAAGAAGTATTTCAGAAAAAAGTTGTATTAAAAATAGAAAGTCGCATATATCATAATCTAATAATGACATATATATCATTTGTGAAAATAAGTCCCATTTTGCAAATACAATTTACTTTCTTGATAGAGAGGGTTAATACACGTTCCTTAAGAATGAATTTACGTAATTAGCATCATATAATACGACTAGATAATTCATACCAATAAATCCGTCATTTACGTTAGTTTTTTCATTTTTCATTATAATGGGTGGTCACTAAATAAACTAATAACATAACTTAATTATATGTGATAATATGGCTCAATCAGATTAATTCTTTACTTTATTTTATAACTTTTATGTTATATCATATCAATTTACAGTATAAAGCAGGAGCGCTTAAGGGGGTTATAAGAATAGTACTACTATTGTATTAAGTAAATTATATGCAAAAAAATTGCCAACAATCTCTCTTTCTAAAAATTTAAGAGAACAAAAAACTAACTATTAACAACAGAAATTTGCCCTGTTGTAAATTGTGATCATCAATTACTAATAATTATCTGATAAAGATTGGTTCTTCAACTATTGTTTCCAACAATGGCTTCTTCGATCTACACATCAACCTCCTCTTGTTCATTTCTGCAGCCTCATACTCTTCAAGAACTTGATCAAGCTTCAAATCTGAAGTCTCCATTTTACTTTCTTCATCATCATTATTATCTTCATTACTATGAGGAGATATTTTGGTTGTTTTAAAAGATATCCTTTTCTTGCTAACAGCAGATTTCGCTTTTAAGAAAAGCCCACCCATATCAGAAGCTGTTACCAAAGAGTTCAACCTTTTCATTGGAAACATTGCATAAACATTGCCCATTTCCAAGTCTTCGTCCGCGTTGAGTGCTGAAATCCTACGTCCAATTTGGAGAGTTTTGGCGTTAACTAGGAAGAAATTTGGTGATTCAAACATGAGCTCTGCTGCATTGGTTGTTTCTTTGTATTGTCTGATTTCTCCTGATGGGAAAATAACCTTTGCTGATTTGCTGTTCTTGCCTGAAGATAGTTTGTTCGAGATGTGGTTCCCCATTTGAAATAATTTTAAGAAATATGTTATAATGAATATATATGATTATTCTTGATGAGATTTGATTTGATTTGATGGGGATGCTTGGGGGTATATATAAATGAGCTGATGAAGAAGGGGGGGGGGGGGTAGGGGGGGGGGGGGGGGGTAGGTGTTGATTATTGGAAAATAATAATGTAAGCCAGATGTTTATGTGTATGAGGTTGGCATGGTTGACAAATGAGGAAGATTGAGTACAGGAATAGTAAAAGGTGAGTTTTTTGGGGATGGGAAATTGAATGGAAAGCTCCTAATGCATGTTATCAAGTTGGTCACTTGACTCGAATATTAAACAATTCAAAAATAATTGCCAATTGCCATGTTTTGACCTCATATATTATTGCTTGGGATGTGCATGCATTTAAAGTAATTTTGTTACTCCTCCTAATAGTCAATCTTATGATATCTGATTGTACGAGTTTCATCTAGTATATCCTAAATTTTTAGGAGAAGATATAAGAATATTGTGGGATCGATTATGTATTATTGAATAATGATATCACTATAGGTTAATATAGTTAACGTTAATAATGGTCACTAATGTTATATAGTCAATGATCACTAATGCTAATAATGACACTGGTTTATGGGCTAGTCGCCCATTAATCCTAACAGAAGATAAATTATGAAATATGTCTACTTAGACTGTGAATTCGTAATTTTCTATTTACCATTTCAACACGAGATTTCCCTTGCGGGACTCGAACTCGCACTATGTAAAGAGGTTACGCTAACAACATTTTAGTATCTAAATTTTTTACTAATTGAATTATGCCCAAAAATTCTCAATAATCGATCTTAAAAAGTTTTGACTTTCAAATTTTTTCCATTATTTATAATGTTTGTGAAATGAAATTCTTTACTTTTCACTTGCCAACATTATACATCACCTTCCTTATGTTTCATTTAATACTTCAATAATAATACAATTTTTTCAATTAAAACAAATTAACAACTTATCATAAGATCTAATGGCCATAATCATAATTTATGTTTGACAAATATTTTCAGTTCGTCACTTGTGTTTTAAAGCTACCTAGTCTATCGCCTGTGTTTAAATTTTTTTCAGACGATCACCCAGTCTATTATGTTGCCGCTACACGTTGCACGTGTAGGTCACATGATGCAATTTTGGGAGCCGCTGATTATGGAGTCCCGAAGAGACTTTCGGTGATTGACGAAGCCAATTTTTTATTTTTTACACAAATCGCCTCAATTTCAAGTGAAATCGTCGGTTTTGAGGGTTTTTGAGAGAGGAGGAGTTGGGAAATTAGCACATGTTCAACTCTTTTGTGCTACATCTAACAAAAGAGAAGACTCAAATGCAAAATTACATAACTACACTTGACAAATTAGCATATGTTCACTACGTGTTCAGCTTGATGGAGAGTTAACAGAAATTTTAACAGCGTGATCAAGTTGAAATTTTATACAAGCGATGAACTGAAAACATTTATCAAATATAGATGATGGTTCTGGCAATTTGCCTTTATCTTAATTTAATATTTCTCTTTTAAATGATAATTATAGATAGGAAAATAAGAAAATGAAAAGGAGATAATAACATAAATATAAATCACTACTACAAGTCATAACTCATAACACAATACACATATTTAGACAATTTGAATTTCTCATCGTGTTTTTCCCTTCATTCAACCGGACTAAATCAAGTCAACTTTTCATCATTAGTCTAATTTCATCAATTTTTAAATGGTTTAATAAATTTCTCCAAATAAATCAATTCGATTTTCAACTTTCCGGTACTCGGAAAGGTTGTTACACTAAAACAAGTTAGCAAGTCCCTTTCAACATTTTCTGTAGTTGTGAGGCTGGCGAATCTAGTCGGTTTGGGTTTCTACAGCTGGCCATCTGTGGATAATCATATCTATCATCATTCACAAATCACAACTATCTTACAAATTGTTCTCCCCATAATTGTACTCACTCACTTTGTCAAAATTATTTTAATTTGATTAAAGTCATAGAAGTACTCCTATAAATTTGAAATTAAAGTTATCAGAAAAGATTGTTATTGATATTGGTAATTAATATAACTATTCGTCCTTGCACAATATTACATGTACGCACAAATATATGATAAAATTAATTTTTTATATAATAGGTTAACCAAAAAATTGCTACTAATAATCTTTTTTAAATAACTCATTTTAACTAAATTTAATACTAAATTCATTAGAGATCTTGATTTTAATTATTCTAGAAAAGAAATAAAATAATCAAATTTAGTTAAAAATAAATAGTGAGAAGTTAATTAAAAAATTATGGTTATTTTTAAATTAAACAAGTGTCGGTACCTAATTAATTATAAGAGATCATGAGGCTTCAAGGAAAACATCTAATTCCCCCTTCAGATATTATATATATAGTGTAAATTATCAAATATACTTCTTAATATTTTTTATAGTATTGTTTTAGTCATAAAAGACATGCTCCAAAATAATTAACATTCTAGTTTAAATTTTCTGTTTCAAAATAATTATCATTCTACCTTCTCGTTGATAAACTTTTATTCTCGTGATTTCCTATTAATAAGCTTTTTGATATAGGGACAACTTGACTAATTTTAATTTCTGCAATCTAACAAAAACAAAATTTTCAATGACTATTCAAACCTCCAAATTAAATTAAGCAGAAAAGAACAATAATTGATATACTACTAAATGTACGTGTAGTACAATTATTCTGAAAAAATAACAGTAATTGATATACTATTAAATGTTTAGTACAATTATTCTTAATAAACTAGCCTTAATGCATAATATACTCATTCATTGAAATAGACTTTAAATTAAAAAAGATTTCCTATGGAAATGTTCGAATTTGTTAATCGTTGATATTTAATCCAAGCTTCCAACTACAAAATCTTTGGTTCAAGTTTTGTTAGAGATAACTTGTCTCATATTTTATTCTAACCGCCTATTATTACTTAGCACCTATTTTAACATTCTGCTAGTTAAACTTTAATTATGTTATTTTATCAAGGTAAAAGTGGAATATATAGAACTCAAAAATAACAGGGTATACCCGACAATTTATTTCATACTCCCTCCGTTTCACAATACTTGATTGTTTAGAAAAAAAATTATTTTTTCATAATAGTTAATTGTTTACGGAATTGAATGTACTTTTGTACTCATGATTTTCTTTTTTATCCTTACTTTAGAGATTACTTTTCATTATATTTTGAGAGTATTTTGTAGCGTATAATAGTAACTTTTATTAACTCTTTGCTAAACAATCAAATATTATGAATCGGACGGTATATATTTTTCTATATTATTATATACTTACACTTTCATGTTAATTTCCAAAAGAAAAAAATTGAATCTGCTGACGCACTAGCGTTTCTCATGTTTTTGTCAAGTGATTAGATTAAACAAATAAAATCAAGCACAAAAGGAGTATTATACTCCATGGCTGATACGATCCTCTACTTGTTTTATATGAAGTGCTTAGATTTACTTCATGTATTGTTGGCATTATGGGTAGTCTTTTTCTTTTTCTCACGTGAACGGTTAACTGTTACTAGTAGAGCTAGAAAGGACGCATTGGTTAGACCTCGTCAAATAAATTATATTAAGCAAGCTCTCTGTGACAAATTCGATCAAAAAAATTGTGACATACTCAATCACACTAGACAAGCTTGTATAACAGACAACCCATGTGTAGTTATAAATTATATAGGTGGCCGAGCCTATCTATTTCGAATCGTTTGGCTCTACTCGGCTCGCCTAACCTCTTTTTTTTCAAAGTTCGGCTCAGCTCATTGATCTTCGAGCCGAATCCTGAGCCGGACTATTTCAAATCGAATACCTCGAGCTGAATCGAGTTTTCAGGTTCATTTACAACCCTAGTTATAATATAACCACGTACTGCATAATGTATAATTATGCATTGAGAGGTACACAAAGGTTTAGAATTCGAACCTTCAACCTGCTCAACATCTTTATAAATGCAGCACTTGTTGAGCCATAACTTTCACACTTGTTCACTTTCTTGCTCCCGGACCACCACCACCAACTCGCAACCACTAAGTCCGGCATTGATAACGCTCATGGAGAATGGAGCCGGAGCTAGCAGTATACCTAACAGCTTCCATGTCTTGGGGGGCGACGGAACCTACAGTTACTCAAAAAATTCTACATATCAGGTAAGATAATGTAAATATCACATGAAAATATTGGACTCTAGTTACCTTATTTGTATTTACTATTTACTGAACTGCTAGGCAGAGTGAAAAATGCATGTCTATGAATGTCATAACCACCATCTCCTAAACACTACACATGATTTTTACCAAAATGTAGATGCTGCTTTTGGAACTTGCAAAGGAAAAAATTTATGAGCTCATAGGAAAGCATCTGGACAATGAGAAGCCATCGTTTGATCCTCAACAATGCTTCCGTATTGCTGATTTCGGATGTTCAACAGGGCCTAATACATTCTTCGCTATGCAAAACATTGTTGAGGCGATTAGAAGCAACCTGGGGGATCACGAACCTGATATCTTCATATATTTCAACGATCTTATAGCCAATGATTTCAATACTCTCTTCAGCTACCTTCCACCTAAAAAGAAGTACTATATGGCAGCAATACCGGGATCATTTTACAGCCAGCTGCTACCACAAGCGAGCCTAGATATCGCTAGCTGCTTCACCTCGCTTCACTGGCTATCCAAGATACCGGATGAAGTTACTAACAAGAACTCAATAGCATGGAACAGGGGAAAGATTCACTACTTAGGAGCGCCAAAAACTGTCAATGACGCATACTCAACTCAATTCAAACAAGATTTCGAGGCCTTCTTGAGCGCAAGGGCTCAAGAGCTTGTTGCTGGTGGACTGATGTTCCTCATAGCAAATGCCACCCCCGACGAATTTTCCCCTTTGAATTCCACTGTAGGTGGAAACTTCAGCCTTCTTGAGTCCTGCCTGGAAGACATGGTTAACATCGTAAGACCGCTAGGCGCTAATACACTACCTATATTACAGCCAATCCTGCATAATAGAACAGATTCTTCTAATCAATTGGACTATGCCTAGCACATAAATTACAATCACCATAATCACTATTTTCAACTCACAATTAGATCAGAAAAAGTCAGACCTTAAATGTCACCTTTTTTGTCTCTTATTCATATTATATATTCCATTACTGTATTGCAAATAATATATCCTCCACCAATATAACAACTAAATCAGGACTTACTATAAAACCAGGGATGTTGATATATGAAAAGGATGAATCATTTTTTTATAAAAGAAAAGAAAATGCTATTTCATAATATTTCAACCCTTTGGCGAAATATAACAAATATATAGTCAACATATAATCATGATATCATTTATTATATTTAACTTTTTTTATAGTTTTAGTATGTTCGACTAAACATGCGCGAACTAACATACTATATATTGCACGACTACAGGGTATGATAACCGAAGAGATGAGAGACATGTTCAACTTGCCGTTATACTACCCGTCACCGGCCAAGTTGAAGGCATATATAGAGGCAATTGGATACTTTACAATTGAGAAATTTGAGAAGTTGGATTATGTAATGAATCAGCCAACTTTAGAAGCAAACATGAAATTATCTATCTCATTATTCAGAGCCATAATAGGTGGAATTGTAGCAGACCACTTTGGTAGTGAAGTACTTGACTACTTGTTCGAACTTTACACAAAAAAGTATACAGCAAATCCAGTTTTATTGGATGATAGATACAAAGGACCCAAGGTAGGAAACTACTTTCTGTTTCTTAAGAGGAAAACTTTGAGCTAGTAATCAACAATTTCCTGTTTATGTGATTGTAATCTGTGTGTAATGCTTGTTTAAAGTCATGTGAGTTTGTTGTATGCTGAATTAAGGAAAGGACGGGTAATATTCTTCCTTTTTTATTGTCGTTGTAAATTTATACACAATCATTAATGAATGACTTTTTTTCATCTAGGCCCCTGAACTAATCTTTTTTCTCAAATCAACCTTTGGTGACTTTTTTTTCCCAAATAGGCCCCTGTATTCAAAAAATGGCACTTTAACTTTTTTTAAAAAAAAATCTCTAATTTTAAATTTTAGATAAAGGGCAAATTAGTCTAATCACATCTAAAACTAACTCAACCTAATTATAAACTAACCCAACCTTAAATATTGAACCCAACCCATTAAAAACATCATCTTCAACCTTTAACTCCACCCCCACCCCACCCCCATCCCCACACCCACCCCACCTTTCTTCTTCTTCCTTCACCATCTCTACCGATTTCCTCACAATTGTTCTTCTTCTTCCATGGCCATCTATGAAGTGAAGCCAAGATCCATGACCTTTTGCTATGAAAATTCAATCATTTCACTCTATTACTCTTCCTTTCAAACTTTGTCAACATTTTATTCTCTCAAATCCAACAAAAATCGAATCTTTTCTTCAACAAAATAACAAAAATCCAATATTTTTCCAACCCAAAAATAAAAACACAATACTCCCAGTTAATTTGGATAAATGTTCAAAGTATCTTAAAATTAAATGATGAACCTGAAGTTCAATGACAAATAATATAATGTACTCCATGAGTACTAGAGCAGTAGAGTGTAAATGATACTATCCCATCTCAGTTGTCTAATTTAATTTATTTTTACAAACGAAAGGGAAGATATTGACATCGGTTATAGCTGGTTTATTTATTTTCATAAACACATCTAAGAATTAATGAATTAAAGTTATGATTAATGTAAGAAGAACGAAAGTAGACGACCTTTACAAAATTGAAGGAGTGCATTAACAATTAACATACTTGTTGTATCAAAATATCAAACAGCAAGAGTATGATTTAAAAGCTAATAACAAAATGAACATTAATAAAATGTGCTTTATTAATGTTGAGCAGTTATATATCTTGCATATTATATGCGTGGAAATAAAAATAATTAGTTGATCAGCACAGCTCATTAGAATGAAGGTAGGTATTATTGGAGATTTATTGATTTACGTTTGGAGTTATTAACTTAACAAAAGCATGCGTACGAGCCACTATTGTTTTTTAAAATGGTAACTTATCGTGATTATTGTCTGTATTATTATGTTTGCTAGTTCCTAGAGAATATATTAGTTGTATAAAAATATACTTATTCTATTATCTTTAATAATATTATAGAAAATATGAGAGTAATGTACGAAAGAGTTTGATTACCATTTATTTTTTTATTTTTCAAAATCAAGATCGATATTAATAAAATTCTTTTAACCCATTTAATAACACTAAAGAATAGGTTTATCGTTTTAAATCTTTTAAGGTCCTTTTAAACATAAAAAACGACATATTATGGTCCACTTTCATTTCCATAAAGTATGTAATTCTAGCTTTATATATGTGAGTTGTCTTTTTCTAAATTAATTTAATTTAGTAGAAGCGTATAATTTGTACATATTTTTTTCATTTTCCAAATTGATCCGATCCATTCGTTTATAAAGCTACTTACTCATTCGCAGATATTTTCGGAACACCTCTAACCAAGGGACAAAATAATTCATTCCGAAAGAACTTATTGTCAACCTCTTTCATATATGAATCATTTACGTACTTCAATGTAGTTTTTTGTTGTTAAAAATGTAGACTGTTGAATTTGATTGCCGTGTAATAATGTAAGTTAATTGGAATGTCTATTTATATGGTTCATTTTAGTATAAAAATAAAGAGTAGTTGAATTGCTTAATCAATGAAGCGAAGTGGTGGGGAAATTTCTGACGTGTGTGTAAAACCCAAAAGGTTTATTATTACTCCATACAAATTTTAGATATTTATTCTGCATGAAAAAGACGTAGAAATTGAAATTACATGGCAATCATGAAAATGTTTGACCTTTGACCCCATTCTATCAAAATAGAGAGGACTAATTCAATTCTGTTCAACTGTTTGGATCGGGTATTTCCTGGTTTTCTTTACTTAATCTATAAAAATTAAGTTGGCGTTTGAAAAACATAATTGAAATTTTATTTTAATCATTTTTTTTTGAGAGAAAATTGTTGAAATGGTCCCCGATCGTATGATCGAGTTGTACTTTGGTCCCAATAGTTACACGGTTGCATGTTAGTCCCCGCAAGTGGCCAAAAAGTTGCACTTTAATCCCCACGTTCCATTAACATTTCAGGTTTAGGCATTAAAATTGAGGTAAAAATAGTAATTTTTAAGACGTAAAGTTGATTTTTTGCCCAATTGGTGCTAAAATGAAACTCCACAACCCTAATTGAGGAGAAGAAGAAAGGGAGTTTTGGCAGGAGGGGGTCGTGGAGTTTAATTTTGGCACTAATTGGGGCAAAAAAAAAAAAAAAAATCAATTTTAGGTCTTTAAAATTATATTTTTACCTCAATTTAAACGCCTAAACCTGAAATATTAACGTAAAACTTGAATTGGAGACTAAAGTGCAACTTTTTGTCACTTTCAGGACTAACGTACAACCATATAACTATTAGGGACCAAAATGCAATTCAATCATACTATCGGGAAACCATTTCAGCAAAATACTCATTTTTTTGAATAGCTAATAATAATAATTTTGGATTAATAAACAATAATTGGAAGCTACCAATCTTTTGTTTGTATGGGCAATTGGACATAACATATGATGTAGTGTATCAGTGTATGTGCTAACTCAACATTCTAAAAGATATTGCATATTATATTATATATGTATCGGTTAGGTATGGTGGAATAACTTCTTAGAAACCTAATTTTATTCTTCGTCGTGACTCGTGAAGGTTCATTTTAATATATAAAATGGAGTATTATCATCTTTAAAAAAGATTATTATTCAAAAATTTAGATAATTATCTTTTATTCAACGATCAGCTATTTCATACTTCTATATATAGTACAATAATATTAGACAAATGTATTCACAATATATACCAATTATCTTATCACCTTTTATTATATGTTTACTAATATGTTTAAATTAATTAATACTCTTATTAATTTTGGATCAAGGGCATACATATTACATTAAACTAATTAAGTTTACAAGTAATTCATCGGAATTTTTTTACTCAAACTTACAATTTAAAATTTCTTGTTTTTAGCTAGTGTTTCGCATTTTTTTAATGTGTCATCATCTATTTTTCCCCGATATATCTCCATTATTTAACATACCTTTATTATACCAACTAACTATGTTCTTTAATTCATCATTATCGTCTTAAATTTCATCACAACGTTGTCTTCTTTTTTTTTTTTTTGTAAATTAGCAATCAAAGTATAAATACAATGTAATGATATTACTAAAAATCATAAATACATTCAATAACAAACATTTCACATATGAAATAAAATCCACCATTTTTCTAGACTTAATTATTACATAAATACACTCGTCTCTCGTTTCTGATTACACAAATAATTAAAAGTCTCAACATAAGTGACTTCATCAATTCACAAAAAAAAGCTCATAATGACAAGAAAATAAATGACAAGGCTAGCTAGTTGTTCAATTCCATAGAAGCCACCAAATTCTTGTAAATCTCAAAAATCAACCTATTCTCAAACTCAATATTCGAGTACTTATGACTAAGTTGACGTCCCTTTGGAATTCTTTTGCCACCAAAAACACTTGTATTAGTATTTCCATCTCCAGCCAAATGAAGCATCATATTGATGTATGCATTTTTTAATTTATTCCAAAGCTTAATAGGTGACACAATCCTCAAATGAAGCTTTCGAAAGGCTCTAAATCTCCATGGCCTCCTTTTTATTGTTCCTCCAAATCTTACAACTTTCTTATTTTTTCTTCCTTTATTACCATCTACTCTCTCATACTTTCTTCTCCTCCAATATCTTTTCATGTATCCATTAATTGGGTTCCTAATGGTTGTGTCCATTTTGATGTGTTTTTTGTTGTTTGGTTGGAAAGAATAATTGGGTTGTGTTGAGATAGAGAAGAAGAATTATGGTGAAGAAAATGAGTGTGAGAAAAGTGGAGGTGGAAGTGTTTGTATTTATATCATTATATGTGTTTTTTAGGTGGTGAGGAGACAGAATATGCCTATTTTTGTGGTCAAATTAGTCGACCAAGAAAATTATTAAGTTATACGTCTTCACTTGTATGTGGACTTGCTATTGACCCATTTTCACCCTAAGTATTAATCAAAGTTGTTCGAGTACTTAATGAGTTAATTGTTGATTTAGATTCGAGTTAATGGGACAAAATTGTTTTTTAGTAGTCTTTGAAGATGGCATAATTTTGCAGTATGATCCCAGAATGTGACAAATGCTACAATATGATCCCGTAAAAACATGGACGAATGTGTAATACTTTGAGGGACCATATAGGTCAACACTTCTATGTAAACTCTAGATAAAGATAATGATTCACAGTTTCAAATATATAATTTGATAAAATTTACATCACACCTTTTATATCTTTTCTCCTATAAATACATGACTGATCTCTAGCGAGAGCATGGTTCAAAATTTCAGTACGAAACGACTGTAACAACCGAGACGAAACACAAGTGAATTTCGAAAAGTGATGGTTTCGTGGAGACATTCCATGTTTCGCCATTTTTTGTGCGTTTCGTCCAAAATTTCGAAAACTATTTCACTAAAATTCATTTGATAAGTCTTATCAATTGAATTTTACTAAAAAACAACACTTTAATCATGATATTAAAGATTTAAATCATGACCGTCTTCATTGATCAAAATTATTAAACAAAGAGAACGACTACGATTTGAAGTATTTTTTTAAAAAAACTATGTTTTATCCTTGAATATTTCTAACGTACTTACATATTTGAATTAAAGACGTTCAATTTGTGTGAAAGATTGGGTGCATCAATACTTTCATGCATCAGGTTCATCAAGGGGGTCTGGGCATAATATCTCATAAATTAAGGGACACGCTGCAATTATCTATATAATTAAAGGCCACGCTACAATTATCTATATATTTATGGGTCAATTTGCAAATCACATATATATTTACTATTTTTGTTTTGGGTTCAAGTTATTAGATAGAAGCTTGTGGTACTGTACCATTCTTATAGTATAATTTGGGTACAAGTTATGTTGATATTGTTTCTTGTACCAATGATGAAGTTTCAGGTGGGTACAATATCCACGTGAAGCCTTTAAGTGGGTATATTGATGAACGTTCATCAAGAATACCTTGATGCACCGAAACCGGACTGCAATTTCTATGCATAAATGCGTGTGATAGAAATTAATAGTATTAAATATTTGTTTCACATGTTTCCGTAATTTTACAGCGTTTCCACAATATTTCTTATGATTTTCGAAATATTTTCGTTATCCGAAACTATGATCGTTGAGCGAGAGTTATCACTTCTCAAATCTTCTTAACATGTTCAAATACATAAATAACTTAGACCAATAAATTTGTTTATCTAAATAAAATCTCAATTCAACAACATAACTAGTACAAAAAATAGGAGGTACTCATAATCTCAGTAAGTCCAATAAAATTCCTATACAAATTTCTCCAGGAAAAACAGAAACACAACTATACTTTAAAAAGCTGGAAGAATATAATCACAAATTGAAGCCAATATTTCCTCATCAAGATAGGAGTCCTCTTGTTGAAGAAGGACTTTGGTCAACACTACTATTAATTGAACTGGACTCATACAAAGATAAATTAAAAGCATTATTATTGATCCCTGAAGAGTACAAATAGCCAAAGGGTTTCAAAGGTGGCTTAATCTCCATACCTCCTTCCAACATTCTCACCACACTACTCATTAGAGGTCTCTCATCTGGTGAACTTTGAGCACACCATAAAGCAATCCACGCCATTCTCTTCGCTTTCTCGCTATCTTTCTCGTTGATCCCGTAGTCTAAAATCATTGCATCCAGTCGACCCTTCTCATGTTCATCCCACACTTGTTTCGGAAACCAATCCAGGCTACTCTCTGCAATACTTCGACCAACATTCGCGTTCTTTCTCTGTCCAAGTATCTCGAAAAGTAGCATCCCAAAACTATAAACGTCACACTTGTATGATATCGGAAAATTCATCAACATAAACTCAGGTGCTAGATAACCTGGAGTACCTCTATAACCATATACAGATATGTGAGTTTCTTCTCTATTCGTAAGCTTGGCCAAACCAAAATCTGCAACCTTAGGCGTAAACTTGGAATCGAGCAACACATTTCCAGGCTTGATATCATAATGAATAATTCTCTGTTCACATTCTTCGTGCAAATATGCTATGCCTTTCGCTGTGCCAATTGCAATTTCGTGCAACTGATCCCAATCAAGTTTATTATTACCATCATTGCCAAACAAATATTTATCAAGTGATCCATTTTCCATATATTCATAAACCAATGCAGCCATTTGATAATTGTAGCAAAAACCGATTAATTTGATAAGATTTAGATGGTATGTCTTTCCTATTGTGCCCACCTCGGCCATGAACTGCTCCTCGGCTTGTTGGTCTGACTTCTTTTTTAGAACTTTGACTGCAATATCTATACCGTTTGGCAATGTCCCTTTGTAGACAACACCAAAACCTCCAGAGCCTAATGTCCTAGAATAGTTGTCCGTAAACGAAGAAAGTTGTTGCCCTGTGAATCTGATGGGGTTCTGTTTAGCTAAATCTTGCAAGAATATCTCCATTGGCGAGGAATCCCGTTTATCAGATTGGACGATTCGCGGATCAGAAAGTGCAAGTGCTGGTAGATTAGATAGTGCTGTTTCAGTAGCTCTAAAAACGTCTGTAGTTACTGAATTGAACAATTTACTCCCACTTTTAGTTCTTAGCCAACACATAGTAATCAAGATTATTGCACCAATTATAACCAAAGGTACAATTGTAACTGCAATGAAATTCAACTAAGTTTAGTACTGAATATTTATTCATAACGAACAAATTCTTAATTTCGAAAAAGGTAGGGTCAGATAGCACACAATATTTATTCATAAATCATAACAAATAGGTTATTAATTGATCGTCGATCGTCTGTTACTTCACAAACATGAGAACCATCATTAGTATAACAAACAACCTATCATTTTGTTTCATTACTTCCAAGTAGAGTTGTTAACCAGCCGAGTTGATTGGGGTTTCGCTATATCCGACTCAGAAACTAAACTGATCGACTCGAGACTTAGCTTGGTTGTTGATAACTAGGAACACATATGTGACAATTTTGAAATAATGTGAAAATAATTATTGCAAATAATATCTTACCTAAAATGATTATTGTCTGAGGAGTCGCCATCTGGATGTACAAGAAACAGAAATGATAGGTGAAGGTGAACACCAAAAAATGAAAGGAAGAAGAGAAGATAAGGAGCCAAAACAGGGGACGGTAAAATTAAGAGAAGAGAATAAAAGATTACACCAATCAAAATTATCGAGATTTTTCCTACGTTGAATATTATGAAAACTCTAAAACTCATAGTTTTGACGACGTCTTTTCCGTGGATGAGAAGCAATAGCGTGCACGCCCAAGAACTAATAAATTGACATTTTCCTAAAACTGACAACCAAATTGAATTCCAGAATTATCATTCATTAAGCCTTTTGTTGATTGATGATTGTTCATTATTAAAAATGCAAATTGTGTCTATTTAAATTGTACTTTCTTCTTTTATATTTTTTTTTTTATAAATTAGCGACGAGGTGAGTTTCGAACCAGGACTTTCTGGTCACTAGCGAGAGTCTTTTTCACTAGGTTATTCGGTTAACTCTCTTCTTTTACATTATTAATATTTTTCGTAAGTTAATATATTAATAAAAAGAAGGGTTAATGGTTTTGACGTCACAGGTATTTCAAAAACAGCTAATTAGATCATTCATCTTATCTTTCACATCGATCATATAAAATCACTTATATTTAAAAAGTGAATCATTCCATCTAAAATTTGAGAGATAAATTTACTCACTCGTATTTTTCTCATCCTAAAACCTCCCCCACAAACTTCTCAAATATACTTTCCACCATCTTTTTTCCCAAAATGAACTAGACAGGTTTTACTCACCCAACTAGTATTTTATTTTTTATATATAATAAGCGATATACACCCAACTAGTATTTTTAGTAATAAAATAATTATCTTGTCCCATATTTAAGTGTATAGAGTGTTTTCCCAACTAGACCAATACTTTTTTGAGAAATTCACCAATATTCCATTTATTAATAAAAAATATCAACTCACCAAACATTTTTTTAATTATTAATTTTTCATTATCTTTTTTTTGATAGATAGAGATAGCAAATTACAAACATATAAGATCAAACGTCGCTATTATGGCGACAAGATCTTCAACAGTTGGAGAAATATTGAAATAAGCAATAAACATGACATAAAGTAAAGTAAAGATAGTCTGATATGGCAGTCTGCAGATGGAGTTGGCATCATCATACGTCTGGATCTTATTCCTAATCCAAATACTCCTCAAAATACTAACGAGAAAAATTAACTCATGAATGGTGTCTGCTCGCGCTTTAGCATTGTTTAACTGCATAAGAAATTTACTGTGGTACTCGAAAAACAGAGGGAGAAATGGAATGAATAACCTTAAATGACATGAGCAGACGAGATCAAATATCTCGTGGTCGGTGTCAAAGGAAATCCAACATTTTTTAAGATTGTCGATCATTGATCGACTGAAAATAAACTTCTTAGTAGAGAGTCTACTAAGAACGAAAACAACCACCAGTAATTTTCTTAAACAATTTAAATGACATTGATCACAAGCATAATCATCCATAATATTAACTAGTTCATTAGTTTGAGGAGTAAAGAGATTACCGAACTTCTTGAAGTGATGATGTTGAGACATAAGCTGGTTGAAGTCTCCATCGTTCTTCGCTTTCTTCGGTGTTGATTCCAAACTCCCCGTGAACAAGCTATGAATCACCCAAACCTGTTTCCATGTTCTGACAGAATCCTTGATAACAAGGTGCTTGAGAGCAAGCTCCAATTGATTGCAATCATCCTCATGAGACGAAACAGAAACATCTTCTACATAATTAGGATCAAATAGTGCTTCCATAACTTTGTAAAAACAATCATTGGCCCAAAGAACAAATATCCACGCTATCAACCATATCATCCAGGTAACGTGATTGCCGTCAAAATCATTCTGAAGATCTTTGAGATTGACAGAGTGAACCCCAAAATACTCAAGAGTTGCAAAGTAATAAGTAAATATCGTTCCCAAATATTTCCTTTCCTTACCAATTGAGTTCCACTTTGATCCCGGATCAAAAGGAAAACACTTTGCAATTCCGCCATAAAGTTTGAGAACACAGCAGAGAGCATAAATGGAGGAATCAAAGCAAGAGTCCTTACGTTGAGAAGTGACACAATACCATTTGAATGAATCATGAACATCCACAGGCAAAATGTAGTCGAAAGCGAAAGTGAAGTCAAAGATGAAAACTTTTGATAAATTCTCATATTCATTATCCTGAAAACCTCTTTCAATCAAATCCAAACATGACTCTCTGACTTTGATGAAACCAAAGGAGCTATTATGAAAAACATCCTCCATTTGCTCGACAATTTTCTGTTTTTTTAAAGAAGGCCAAGCAAGATCTTCATATGATAATAAGCAATTCGATTCCACCAAGAGTCCCCTTTTCCGCTTCAAACATTTTGAAAATACATCTGGATAGTTTTCAGATTTGCAGATAGGACTGATTATAGCATCATCGATATCGAAAATAAGCGGATCTACATCCATCATATCAAACTGGACATCCTTATTCCAAAAGTCGATAATACTATGATATGTGGTAACAAGATGAGAATTATCTTGAAGATTTCTAACAGGAGGCTTACCAAACCTTTTCCTAGCCACGATTTGAGCTTCTTGAGTCTTTTCGATCTCCACTTCAACATCCCTTCTTTGTTTTTTGGGAAATGGTTGTCGATTGAAGGTGATAAGAAGACGTTTAGAGTTTTTAAAAGTGGACATCTTTTTTTTTTTTATGATGTTCTTGGTGGAATTTGACTTAATGGTGAAAAGAGTTGACTTTTGAAGAAAAACACAAGAAAAATGAAGAGAGGAGCAAAAGATGAGAGAAAAAGAAATAAAAGTGAAATGAAAAAAGAGTAAAAATAAAGGAAAGAGGAAAGAAAGGGATAAAATTTATGTTTGTTTAGAAAATTGTATTTGATAATTTTTCATTATCAGACACCAACCTTCGACCAAAAACCTTTCATAAATCCTGCCCCCCCCCCCCCCAAATCCCGGCGGCAATGGACCCACCACATCCAAAACTCCGGTTAATGGTGAGTTACGGTGGGCACATTCTCCCTCGCCCACACCACAACTCTCTATTTTACGCCGGCGGAGAAACCCGCATTGTCTCCTTCGACCGCCTCAAAGCTGCCTCCTCATACTCCTCCTTCACCTCCCACCTCTCTCGTACCCTTTTCAAGAACCAACCATTTCTGCTCAAATACCAGCTCCCTGATGAAGAACTTGACTCATTAATCTCGGTAACTACTGATGAAGATTTCTTCAACATGCTTGAAGAACATGATCGTGTTTCTGTATCTACATTGCCTTCAATTACAGCTACTGATGTTATCGAGGGGCTATCGGGTCGAGGACCGAGTGGGAATCGGGTTAATTGTCCAGTGATAACCCCTATAGTTCGACAGAGTCGTATTAGGCTGTTTCTGTTTTCTGTCAAACTGGAGCCTGCAGGGTCTGGTTTGCTTTACCCGAAAGAGGAGGCTGTGGGGCCGGTTGGGTCGGGTCTGTTTGACCCGAAATTGGTGTCTGTTGGTTTTGTTGGGTCGAGTTTGTTAGAGCCGAAACGGGAGTCTGTTGGGTTGGGTTTGTTTGATCCAAAAGAGGAGAGTGGGGGTTGTGATGTGGCGAAGAATAATGAGGTTGTGGGTAAGGGGGAGTTCGAGGGTGCGGGTTTGGTTGATGGGTTGATGGGGTTGAATGTTGGGGGTGGGGGTGGGGTGGAGAATAGGGGAGGGGTACCAGAGAGTATGGTGTTGGAGACAAATTCATCCTTTGGGTCGAGTAGTTCGTCTGTTTCAATGTCGAATTTGCCCACCATTGCTGTTCACCATGAGGATGGTGGGGTTGGGTTGATGGCTAAGAAGTGTCGAGTGCCTTCTTCTGCATCTATTGAAAGGTACCTTATATACTAAATTTGAGTTCTGTACTACGTGTTGTTGGTTTGCTTATGCTAGTATTTGATCGATATGAGTGGAGATAAAAAGGAATGGATGGATACTGCATTTTTATACCAATGTATATATTTCGATATTTTACTGCTAATTGGTAAGTTGAGCGATCTTCTGCAAATCTTTTGTTTAGAATTGGTTGATTAATCTATTGCATCGATGCTTTAGGTAATTTGACCTTCGAAGTTGTGGTAACGTGTTGATTAGCTTATTGTATCCTTTGGTTGGTCTGTGCTGAATTCATGTATTCGCGTTTTCAATATTTTCTGAGTTACAGGCTAATGGTATGGGGAGGAACTGACATTGTAAAATGAGGATGAGTAGAATAGGTCGATATTTTCTATGCTTTCGATGGTGAATGATGTATTTTTCATGCGCTATTTTGGTTCGTTTTGCTGAGATAATGTTATCATCTCCAAAATTTAATTGTTGTTGGTGACAGTGACACTAGCATTGGAAGTTCTTGTGTCTTGCCAAAGCCTGTTGCTCTGCAAGAATCAATGACACAACTCGCTTCAGGAGTGCCAACATTTACCATAGAACCTGAAAAGACTCTTGCCGAGAATTCAATGATGCAGTTGCAGAAAACAGTTCCTTTCTCGGGATATCATTTACCCCAACATTTAGATGGCAAACGACACCAGCATGAGGTCCAATATATTCAAGGCAATGTCCCTTACATACCTCAGTATTCTGCTGCTCCTCTGCATCCGACATCGTACTACCCTGTCTATCAGATACCCATGCATCAGCAATCAAATGGTTCTTATCCAGTGAATCAACCATGTCCAGTTTATTATTATCCTGTCCGTCCAGTTCAGTCTTACAATATGCCCGTGTATAATAATGTTATCAATAGTCAAAACTTGGCTGCCAATCTCCCCCCTTTGCATCCACAGACAGTCACAGTCACTCCTCCCGTGGTTCATAATGAAAGTCTCACTGTTCAACCATCATCAGACTCAGCTGGAGGATTTCATAGTTCAGTTGGTAGTGTGGCCTCTGGTCAGAGTCAGCAACTGACTACACCTCCTGAGCATGTACAACCTTCTCAGCCTCTTCCTGCTGCCATCATGGACATCTCAAACAATTCCAATGAACTTGATGAGGTTATTGCATACACCTCGATGTACAAAACACAACCTTCTACGCCTGTAGTACACGTACTGCCCAGTCATTATCCTGATCATGCATTTGGGGCGTCGGTAGTAAAGTCAGATCCTTCAACGCAGCACATGAATGCAAAGCCTCTGGCTACCTCTCATCCACAGTGAGCCTTTTCATTCATAAGAACAAATTTTTGATAGTGGCGTAAGATGTTTGGGGTACTTTTTTTTTTTCCGTTATCAAATTGTGTGATTGTTTTTGGTTTGGGTCATGGCAATTCATTTATTTGTTGTATTTTTTACCCTCATTTTTTTGTATTGATTCTTGTTACTTGGGTCGGGGATGTCGAATTCTAAGTTCTATAGAGTATTCATTGTGTTCAATGGATGTTGGTTGTTTATCAATGTTCTGTATTTGGCTGTATGGTGATTGTAATTTGTTACTCCCTCCAATCCAAAAAGAGTGTAGTTTTAGATATCTCTAAAATATCCAAAAATAGTGTAGTTTTACATAAATCAATGTAAAATATACCACTTTTTCCCTTAATACCCCTATTTGCATAAAAAGACTCAAATCAAATAATGATTGCCTCATATTTAATTGGATAAATGGAGTACTAATAATTGCTTTTATAAGGGTAGAGATGGAAATTTTGAGTGCATTAAATGTTTCTTAATATATGTGAAATCTCTAAAACTACACTCTTTTTGGATTGGAGGGAGTATAAACATTCATGTTTAATAGAGATGCTGTTTGTTTGCCTTCGTTTCTGACATTTCCACATCAACTATATTTCTCCTGAACGATGATAGAAAAGACTGGTTAGAGAGGATAAATTTTATTTTAATGAAGTTGACTATAAATATGGTTCCAGACTTCCACTAAGTGTGGTTAGGTTACATTTTGGTCTCGGTAAGTGACATTGTAGCACATATGGTCCCTGAAGGTTTACAAATCCGTGCAATTTGGTCTCGGTTTCCTAACACTCTGATTCTTTTTCCACAAATAACTGACATCATAATATCATGTTTTCTCTAGGTTTGTTCATAATCTTTAGGTCTGCTCATAATCTTTCACACAAGAAATGTTGTGGCACTACCTTAAAACAAGACATATCCAAGATGAGTAAACTCACATAATATGCATGTTTGCCATACCTCTCTATAAATTGAGTATCCAACTCAAAACAATACATTCCATCTTCACATCGCATTCCATTAAACCTTATTCGAAAAACCCTTATTTTTGTTCAAGATGAAGAAGAGTATTAGTGTAACAATTTGCTTGATGATGATAGCGTTGTTTTTCTCGAATGAAGCAACAGTGTCGAATGCAGCGTGCAATGTTGTGAGTCTGAGCTCATGCCTTCCAGCAATTCAAACTGGGGGTGCACCTTCAGGAACATGTTGTACAAACTTGATCGATCAAGCTCAACAAGGTTGTTTATGTCAGTTTGCAAGAGATCCAAATTTTGGCCAATATGTTAACTCTCCAAATGCTAGAAATGTTGCTAGTTCATGTGGTGTCAACATTCCAGCATGTTAAAATATGTTATACATACCTTAATAAATAAAAATAATGAATAATGATGTAGACCTTACATGAACTACAACTATTATAAAATTAACTCAACTTCCATATATACCTTGTAAGTGGAAATATTGAAATGAGATATACACATCATATTTATCTATTATATATGCCCCTCTCTCACTTTACTTCCTTTCTTCTGGTCATCTGATGGAAGAATCCTTTTCGTGAAATACTTCATCATATTTATATAACCGATCCAATTTAATAGGTTGAGGACCGATTTGGAATATAACTTGTCTAATTTGATGAGATAAGGATCGATTTGGTTCGATCCTCCGGTAAAACAATAAAATTAGAGGGGATAATTTTTTGCGAAGTAGCTACTTCAAAGTAACACCATGCATGTGAATGCCATTTAAAATTAAATAAGCAATGAAAAGGAAAACATTCTGAAAGAAATTGTTGGACAAAAAAGTAAACATAATTCATCCAATTTTCAATTTACATGCACTCAGTTATTTTTGTTAGATTACGGAGAGGGGAGGGAGTCATTTTCAGTGAAATGTTTATAGCTGAAGGTGTCGACTGGTATTATTTATACTCAAACTGGACAAATTGACTGCCAAGAGAGTTACATAAAAGTCAGTTGATGTACAACAATAAATCAGAAAGAAGGTCAGTGAATATCCACCTAAAACTAATTACAACAAGATTACATCAGAACAACCAAGCAGCAAAGAACGACAAAGATACCTCTTCCACGGTGGTGGTGCAACCAGGCACCAAGGAGCGGAGCCGATTTCCTCCATGGATGTGGTGCCTGTCTGCATAAATAAGATTTTCTTACGAAAAGTACCCTTCTGTAGAACTCCTACTTGAAACTCTCCTGTTGAGACTTTCAAAAGAGCTCAAACTGCAGGGCTTAGAGTGCGCTCAATCTCCTCCAATGATCGCCCCTTCGTTTCAACAACATTACCAGCGATGTACAACACTGCAAGTGTGCATACAGATGCAAAGCCAAGGTACACTGTGCTGATGCCAAACTTAGTCACAACGCTTAAGAAGTACAAGCCAATGATGAAATTTGATATCTGTTTAGCCAAAGAAAATCAAGTTGTAATTGATACACATTAAAAAAATTAACTCTTGACATAAAAATTTGTAGCTTTAAGTGGTGCCAAAATCATCATTTCACTAAATAATACTCCGTATTAGATACTCCCCAAAAGAATGTCAAGTTCATTTTTCAGTAATCAAAATTAACTAACTTGGCTGCTTAATTGACACATAACTTGATTTGAATTAAACCAAGTCAACTTCTTAGACACTTACGTTTATATTTTTCTAAAGTCGACGTAACTCGAATCAAAATGAAATAAAGGAAGAATAAAATATCATAAGGTCGCTTCTCTTTGTTTGGGAATGCATTTATCAGTGTAGGAGTGAACATAACTACAAGAATTTCTTCTTGAAATTGAGACACCAAGACACCATCTCAAATCACTTCGGTATAATACTTCATACGAAGGACAAGAACACGTAGACTTTGTAGTAGATATACATTTAACAAGCTCCATAATTTTTTCAGAAAAGATCAAGAAAGAGTAAAATTATCAAGAAATAGTAAAATTTGTATTGAACGGCATACCTTTACTCTAACAAGCAGAACAAAACAAGAACTATATGGTATCTTGGCATGAAGAAAGTAGTGAAACTAACCCAATGCATTCCGAGTGATAGGGCCACTGCCTTGGCTCTAATCCTGGAGGCAAAAATTTCTGGTAGCAGAAGAGCAGGCACAGGCCCGGCACCAAGGGAGAAGGACAACACATAACTGCATAAAGAGGAAAGGCAGTATGATCATAAAGTGAAATGATGATTTGATGATCCAGTTGCTGCAATACAAAGATTCCCACTTACAGAACAGTGCCAACAACAGCAAGTGTGCCAGAATATGGTGCCAGAACCTTCCATGTGAATGACAAAGAAAGCAACAGCATAGAAGCAGCCTAGAAAAATATCAACCATTTGTAAATTGTCTTGGTCTATTAAGGAAAAATAATATTCCTTACATCAACAACATCAAGATTGATTATGGTTCTAGTAGGATGTTTTACAGCAGAAAATAGTTATCAAGGACCTACAGTGTACCAGAGTCTATGCCAGTAAGGTAAGGAGTACTAGATATAACATCACCACAATCTTAAGATGCAACAATTAGGAAAAATAATACTTAACAACATCAAGGTTGATTATGGTTGTAGTAGGATGTTTCATAGCAGAAATAGTTATCAAGGGGCTACCATGTACCAGGGTACACACTGGTAATGTACTTAATATAACATCACCGCAACCTTAAGATGCAACGATTAGGACATTTCAGTCATCGTTACCTATTCAGTTAAGTGTAATATAACAGAAATACGGAGTAATAGATATTGCTAAATATGGGTTGCATGAACACACTACTGGTTTTGATGGACTTTCAGGAGATCAGATCTCAGGCATAGAAACACCTACCATGCCAGAAAAGCTTATAAGCAGAAGACTTTTTCTTCCTTGTCTATCCATTAAAGAGGATGCCACAGTTGTTCCTGAAAGAAACTCACTGATGCATTCAGTTCTACCAGTTTTGTCAATATATCAGTAAGAGCAGCAAGGGAAAGTTACAAACCTAAAACATTAGATGCGCCAACCAAAGCACTAGCAGCAACATCAGATGTAACTCCAGCGCTGCGGAATACTGAAGTTGAATAGTATACTACAGCATTTATTCCAGCTAACTGCTGAAATAAGAAAAGAGCAGCACCAACACTTACAACTGTAAAAGGGCAGTTCGATGTCAGCAGAGTTCATCGTATGATATATTGAAGACATAGAAATAGATCGACCCAATTTAATCACCTCGTAACATAGCCAATATATTAACTAAATGAAAACTGTGGTATTCCTTATCGCCTTATATAGACATGCATAACACAAATTCTTCTACTTAAAATTCAAATAATAGATGCTCTTTGATGACTGTGTCCCATATTCTTAGCTCCTAAATATTGCAGATGAGAAAAGGAACAAGGTTTAATTAGGGACCTTTCGAGTAGCGACTGCTAAAAAGATCAAACCATCCAGCTTCTGGTTCAGAAGCTCCTTGAGCTGATGCCTTAAGATCATCCATGATCTCAGTTACTCGTTCCTTTCCAAAAAGCCTTTGTATTGACATTTCAGCTTCAGAAAATTTTCCTTGCTGTAATTTTTAGGAATTTGGGATATTAAAACAAAGCTACAATCTTGTAGCCAATGGAGAGAGCTGAGAACAGAACTAAATATAGAAACCAAAGGTGCCTACTTGATAAAGCCAACGGGGACTCTCTGGAGAAAATGCCATTCCAAGAGCCAATAGGATGGATGGAACAAGCGCAATACCAAACATCGTGCGCCACCTACAAAAAAGAAGGGCCTTTAGTATTCAAGTGGTTCAAAATCATTTTTGATCTCTCTTTTAGTTAATAGGAGAAATTTAAAACAGAAATATCATAATCCTAAAAGCAACAGATGCACAATATTTTCTGGATCATTGATCCAAGATTTAGTGTTGTGAATCGAGAAAAGACCAGTGACAGATTCTTGCTTTACTTCTGAAAACCCAAACTTATGTCCAAGATATGAGATTGATGAAAACATACAGGACCACATTGACTGATCAAATAAAGTCAAAGGACTTGCATATGGTAATTTATCAAGAGCCGTAATGATTCAGCAGTCATCACCGTAATTTTATAAAACAAGCAATCAATAATATAAAACAAATGTACCAGTTATCAAGTTAAAGAATAAAAGAGTATCCCAGAATCCAGATGCAAACTCTTAAATCACTCTATGATAAATATACACTTTTTTCCAGTATGTGAGCCGGTGCATCAGAGTAGAGGAGTTGCTATATGATACTAAGGGAAAATGATAACTTTACCACAATGGATTGCTGGCTAAGGGTAACCCAGCCACCAAGGCTGCAAGAATCCCAATGCATATAAATAACTGGTTCACAGATCCAAGGGTACCCCGAATTTCAGTTGGCGATATCTACACACAAAACTTATTTCAGATAGGCAGTACAATTCCAACAGAATATGAAGTAAAAAAAAACCCATGCGAAACCACACCTCAGAGATGTAGAGTGGCACAATAGCAGATGAGATGCCAATTCCAATACCAGCCAGTAAGCGACCAACTATCATTACCTCTACGGTCTTGGCAGTTGTGCTGATAATTACTTGTACCATTAGTTTACTAAATTTGAGAAGCAGAAGAATATATAATGGTATCCATCATCAGTGCTAAGTGACAAACCAAAGGAATGCTCCTACAGCCAATGGTATTGCGTCCAGCATAAATGTCTTTGTCCTACCAAATTGATCCGCCAAAGTTCCACCAGTGAATGAACCCACAGTGGCTCCAGCTAGAAGTGTACTGACAACCCATCCTATCAACAAATAGTCATTATAAAAGTCATCAAAATTTAATTCACTAGGAAAAGGGGCACAGATGAACTTAACAAACAAAATATAGTGGCCATTAAATTCTGATAGTATCCCTTTCTTGGGCTTGCTGCAGAAGTATAATATTAAGAGATCGATTCTGAAGTAAGACATCTCGGGATATCTCATCCTTTAGCTATTGAAAATATGCAAAAAATAAACACAATTAAGAATCAAAGAAGTTGCTTGGCCTATAATTACTTGCCTTGTAACACAGTATTCTCAACAATCCCTAGATCCTTCGCAAGATATTCCAGGGCACCATTAACAACACTGCACTCATAGGAAAAATTACAAATTTGCTCAAGATATCAACATCAGAATTAATGGATGCAGTAGAAGTGTATATATCATAATCAGAACTTGAGGAGAAATAACACTTATATGCTTTTAATAATCAATATATGGCATATCTGTAACTGAAGGTGGGAAAGGTTCACTCCGCAGAAACTGTACCCTAAATGATAACCAAACAGGATGGCCCCCAAGCAGGCGACTCCAACATATGGCAACACATTTCCAGATGATTTCTTTTCATATTTTAATGGTACAACATCCTCTTTGTCTCCTTCTGCTGCTCAATAAAAAAATAATTAACAACATGAATCAAGAAACAAGTTGGTCAGGAGGTGAAACAAACATAATATGCATTTAAAGAAACACAAAGATGAAAGGAAAACTCATTAATACTAATTAATTTGTAAGTGGTTCAGCCCAATCAAATGGTTGAGCACAGATCAAATCAGATAAAGTAGAAAAATATATTATTCCGAAGCATCACTTCCTCGTATCTTGCTTATGCTAAACACTCAAGGTAGTGCAACTAGAAATCAGCACCAGTGCTTCGGCATTTAACCATTGTTCGCAATTCAAAAATGAAAATAGAGAAATGCAATATAATCACCCACATGAACGCAATAACTGTCAGTTCCTCACATCATGGTTAACAATGACCATGTCATCTAGTCATTTCAACCCTCCACATACTTTCAATCACGCATCCATTTATATTACATGTAATTGAAACTAATGTCTAAAATATCAACTCTCGAGATAATATCATTATACTGTCACGCACAAGCTAAAGAACACTCACCAGTTCAATTACAACCTCAGACCTCCATTCCAAAAGATTGTCGGATATGGTTTTCAATAGTCAAAATTAACTCACTCTATAACCTTAATTGACACACTTAACTTCGATTTGAATCACAACTATCATAATAGAAAAACACGTTCGAATGTCATCATTTGGCGTATTTTTCCCAAATATTATACAGCATTTACAAATATAGCTGAGCTTAGATTTCAAAAGTCAACCATCAAAATTCAAAACTTCACAATGTTTCTAAAATGAAGGCAGTACTTAATTTGTAATGAAAACAACAAAAAGTTCATACGCGAATTCATTTTAATAGACATTTTCATTTTTCCGTAACATGACACAATCAATTACTTCTTATTTTTTATTCTAACAATTGAAAAATAGTTTCAAAATATCATTTTCTTGTAATTATTTATAATACAACAAAGAAGTAACTGATATTCAAAGTTTGGCTAGAAGAAAATGAAAAGATAAATCGAAAAAACAAAAACGTAAATTAAAATGAATACCCGAAGCGCGAAGTCTGAATGATCTACCCATTGCAGTTGATCTCACCGCAGTTCCGATGGTGCCTCTAGCTCGTTCAGCTCTCATGGCTATGGAATCTAAGCAAGTTCCCAACCTAATCGGCATGTAATTTCTCCGCTTCGGTTGACCAAAGCTTGCGTTATTGAAATCTCTCCGTTTGGAAAAGTCAACGCAAAGAGTGTTGACTTTAACTGCATATGTCGATGCTTGCATTTTTCACTCTCTTTTAAACCTGTCAACAAAAAGTAAAAATAAAATAAAGTGAACACGTAATTAATGATATCGACTACTTTAAGGAGTATAATTTAATTTCTTCAAAAATAATTAAATTGAAGGGGGGTTTGATGATCTGGAAATTACGAAGAAATTGATGTGGAGTTGGAAATGTGGTTTGAATTTGGAGGTTTGATTATGGCGAATGGGTTTATGGAGATGGAAGCTTTGTAGAATCCGGAGTGTGGTGATGCAAACTCAATAGTTTGTCCAAATTGGAGATTACTATGAAATGGATTAAATTATGGTGGATAATCTCAAATTTCTTCTAGCATATCCTTTGCATGAAAACTCATAGTTTTTTACATAAAGATTAAAATTGTTGAAATTAATAATTTTATTTTTCGTATTATTTTGGAATGAAAGGAGTAATATTATTCAAAATGTATTAAAGTTATATTATCGAGAACTCTTGTACATCTTATTCACATAAACAGAAGCAGTGTACACGTACCTCGATTTAATATCTTTCATATATATTTAACGAGTAGTGATTGTAGGCATTGTTAAGAAATTAACATATTACTACATGAGTAAATTGTTGCGTGGAGAGTTGAGTTACGGAGGTTAAAAAGAGGAAGTGAAATTTAGTTGGATTTGGGATTAGATTTTGGATGTGGTGAGACAGAGTGGTGTCGTGACGTGAGATAGTATCCTCTGGTTTCTGCACCACGTGGCCCCAAGGAACAATGTCCTATTCAGCTATAGGACCTGTGAATTTGTGATGTCAAATTTTGTGGGACATGTACAAGAGATTGTTATTCTCTTCCACCTTCTCTCGTTTTCCATACATTTTTCGTGTTGATTCTTATGGGAATAAATACTCCCTCCGTCCCTAAATGATTGTCACATTTGACTTTTGGTGGTCAATAAAACACGATTTAAAATACAAATATCTCTTATTCTAAATGCAAAAAGATTATAATAAGTTGATATTTTAAAAATATATATTGAGACGAATCTAACGAGGTCCCACAAGACTATATTATTTCTTTTCGTTTAGTGAGAATTCGTGATTAAATTTTGTTGTAATTGACCACAAAAGTCAAAATGTGACAATCTTTTAGGGACGGAGGGAGTAGTTTTTTTCCTTAAACATGAGAATTTAAGTTATTGCACTAATAACAATTAGTTATTTACGTCAATTGAGTTTAAAGTAGGATGGTGCAGTCAAATTATTGAATCGTTCAAGTCAATCCAAATCAAATAGATACAATAGATTTTACATTATTTTAACTAATGCTGTAAACTATTTTAATGGACCCGGATTTTATGAGTCGGGTAACGAACGAGTTTTGAATTATCCGATCCTTTAACAACATTAATTTAATGAGTGTGGTTTTTGTTTTCCTTTTTAATAGATCGCAACATATCAAATTAAATCGCCTATTAAATAAATATATAATAAAATAGTTAAAGTTTAAAATTATGGTTACATGTCCCTTAGCTTACAGAAATTTAACCAATAAGCTTGCATTACATACATAAAACTGGTCGATCCAATCATTATTGTTGTAATTGTGTATATATGATATATATGATATATATGATATAGACTCCAATCATTCACTTTCCTAATTCTCAAGATCAATCCACAAATATATATTAAAAGCTTGATCACTATTGTAGAATTTAATACAAACTTGATCATATTCGAAACATATTGAATTATAACTCAATTTTAGTATTACTAATACAACTTGATCATATTTCTCAAGATCAATTCACATGTATATATCGAAACGTATTGAATTACAACTCGATTTTAGTATTACTAATACAAATTGGAATAATATTATAAAAATTGAAACTCGATGATGTTTAATTATGTTGGTGTCCTTCTCACCCCTCGCCACTTCTTTCGCCCTTCAAACCCCTTGCTACCCCCCTGACCAATTCTGCCGTCACCACCTCCATTCCAAAAATGCAGTGATTATCCATTTTAGGAAGCTATTTCTATAGTGGTATGTGAATTCTTTTATGTAAGTAGTTAGCAAGGTATGAGATGTGAGCTCCACTAGGTACAAAAAATAGTCTCATTACATTAGACCTTTTGTAGCACCACTGTAAGTAATTTCTACAGGAAACAAAAGAGTTACACCTATCTTATATCTCAGTAGAGGCTGCAATCAAAACCTCAAGAAACCAGCAAAACAGAAGCTTTTTAAGCAACTACAAATTCTAGTGTTAAATATATGAAGTACCTCAATTTCATTAAATTTACTACTAATATAGTTCTTTAACTCATCTATCTTTACTCCATGCCACTTATGATAATCCATGATTCTTCACATCAAGAAGATACTGAATTGACCGGCCATTATAGCCCGAAATTTTAGTCCGAGTCGCAAAATTCCAGATCCTCCAACGAGAAATGTGTATCCTCCGGCCTCCCAGGTTTCAGAAAATCTAAATCAGCATCATTCACAGAACTTTGCCCTGTCTGGGGATGCTTGGTATCTGAGTCCTGAGACGGGTATGACAACGCTGCAGGATCTACAACATCGCGTGCTGCTTGATCTTGAACATTGCTGCAGCTCATCTCATTGGAATGCAGTGGTGAATTCAACATTGCCAAGAGCTCCTCAACATCAAACATCTCATCCTCTCGTAACTCCGGTTCATCTTCCCGAACAGGACAAACATTTTGGGACACAGCAGCATTTCCATCTGTCATAGACACAACAGGCTCTTCTCTAACTACTTCCTTGATTGAACGCATTAATGTACAAGACTCGTTCTTGAAAATATCACTTCTGCAATCACTCTGCCCATCGTTCAAATTTCCTCCCTGTTGATAAACATCAGAGATGCTAGAGGTAGTATTTGAGTTTGATCCTGACGTAGTAGGAAACGAAGCTGAACTCGACACATTGTAATCGGGGAGGTTGAGGCGAGCACAACCACCATACATTGCCTTGGCAGCTTCATCATATGCAAGAGCAGCTTCAATAGCAGTAGGAAAAGTCCCTAACCAGAGCTTTCTTCCTCCATGCGGCTGGCGAATTTCAGCAACCCATTTACCCCATGTCCGCTGCCTCACACCTCTGAAACTATGTTTCCCATTCTCCGGGCCGCCTTTAGCCTTCATACACCCCTTCTTTGAACCTTTCGCGGGCGCTTTTCGAGCTGTTTTCTCCTCACTTTCAAGCTTCTGATTGTATTCTTTCCACTTGGCAAGCGTCTCAGCTATACTCACATTTGCTTCCTTCCTTCTCCTTGATTTCTTTTCCATTGAATTATCTAAATGTGAAGGGGCTGGACTACAATCTTGATCAAGAAACCAGATTCTTGAATTACTGAAAAACCCCAAATAAGCAAACCAAAAAGTTTGTAAGATTATACACCAACATTGAAGCAAACAAGACAACTACCATCAAAATTTACAACTACCACTAATCCTCAGAGTATTAAGAAAACATTGAAAATAAAGCAAACCTTTCTTATATTTCAGAGATACGCACAAATGATCACTTTTTCTTGAAGTTAGAGTTTGATATTTTTGGTTTTTTGATAATGAAGTATCTTCTAGAGAAATAGAGAGACGGGGTATTTTACTATTTACTCCATATGATTATCCAGATATTTCGGGTAATAAAATAATGAGATGACGTGGAAATATGTTAATCGTGTTTTGGCACGTCGGACCGATTACGTTTCTCCTACAAATTTTTTACTTAAGATTTCTCTTAATGCATTAATTACACAATTTGATTTCTAGATTTTGTATAAATTACATGATAGTTCTTTTAGATAAATCTTACAAGAACAAATCTTAACTTTTTACTTTGGGAAGTTATAAATAAATTTTTGAAGGGTTTTCACAATTGACGGATTGAACTATACGAACAAGGTAAATCACGAAAGGTGTCTCTACCATAGTTCGGAATGACATATGGCGGTTTGTGGCGACGAACTCTAGAAAGTCGCGGTGGTGTGGCAGTGCGGCGAGGCGGTAGCCTTTTGTAGTTTGAGATTCATATCATAATACTAAAAACGATCATCCAAATTCAACTTCAAAAATAATTACAATAAAAAGTCATCCATCCAACAATATTTTAAGAAACAAAATCAAAAGTCATTCATCTAGCAACATTTTAATAAACAAAATCAAAAGTCATTCATCTAGCAACATTTTAATAAACAAAATCAAAAGTCATTCATCTAGCAACATTTTCAGAAATAAATATAATCAAAAGTCATCATCCTCATCTACTAACTCATCCTTTGGGCAGAATAAGATGTCATAGAATCCTAAATGTTGTACAATTATATTAATAATATTATTACCTTATTATTGTAAAATAGTTATAAAATGATGGAATTAAAATAGGTTATAAAAACAAGTTGTAAAGTTAGTATATATATGAAAATACAAAATAAGTTATTAAAAATAAAGAAAAGAAAGCAAATTTTCAGTAATAAACTATGTGGCTAGCCATGGATGTTCCCCACGCCGTAGTCCGATGGCGCAAATGGCAGACGTCATATGACCGCCATATGTAGAGAACCGCCACAAGCCACGGCGTGACTATTTTTCTCTGCCACGTCATGCCTTTCCACCATAGCTACCGTTACAACGCCTTTTACAAATTATGATCTCTACCAATTGAGCAATACCGATAATATCAAATTCAAATTTCTAATAATATGTAAAACTGGTGATAAGCTTGAAATTGAACGAAAATAGATACTCTGTATAATATCAATGTCTTTCTACTACTATTAGGGATGATAATAGATAAGGTTGCGGAGGATTTTAGGCTTTTAGCTATATCCAACACTCAATTCAAAGTTTATTTATAAAATCAGTAATTCAACCCTTAAAACTATCAACCCGATACTCGGGCTGCCCTAACCCAAAAATCCTGATGGATAAGGGTTTCATCCGTGGGTAGTCTATTCAGAAATACTTCATCTAATTTATTCTAATAATTTTAATCATGAATAAATTTTTATTAAATATTTTAAAAAAGTAAATCAAATGAAATTAATATTTATTTTATCATTAAAAGAATTGATATCATGAATTGTAAATTTATAGACATAATAAAATAAAGAAACTTAAAAATAAAAAACACTATATGTGTTAATTATTTAATCAGTTAGTTTATGCATTTAAACTTTGTCATCTTAAACCTTTCCTACCGCCACCCTAAACCCCACCCCGCCCATACTACAACCTCCCCCTCATACATGTACATGCCCTGCCCATTACAATCGGGTGGTCGATTTTTAACGGATACGAGAAACTAATTATCTTTTTTTTTTTGTAAATTAGTGACTAGATGAGTTTCGACCCAGGATCTTCTGGTCACTAGCAAGAGCCTTTTACACTAGACTATTTGATTAACTCGAGAAACTAATTATATTTGGATTGTTGGGCGGCTGGGGATAGCACCACCCTGTGGCTAGAGTGCTGCAAATTAGAGCTAGGGCTTGGGGTTGTCGGGTGCAAATCGGGGTAAGAGTGGGGTGCAGATCGGGAAGGATGTTGGGGTGAGGCGGGTACTGGAAAAGATAGCTTGTTTTTATATGTTGTATCGAAAATGCCCCTCAGGAATAGGTTAATAATAGCTTGAAGAGCTGTTTGAAAAGATAGTACGAATAAGCTACTTGAAAAGATAGCAGTAGTTCAAGGGGCCATAGGAAAAAGCCTGAAAATATTGTAATGTATTCAATTAATTAAGATATGAACTAGTTTATACTCCATATTAAACATAATTAATTACATTTCACTATGTTTTTTTTAACATAAAGTTTATCGAACAAGTCAAAGTAAATAAATCACCAAAAATGATAAATTTAATTGTTATTGTTATTTTTAACAACTTAAGTATGTTTCAATAATGTTTTGTTTTAGTGATAACCAATATAAATGGCACTAAGTAATAACTTTCATGAACTTTTGCCTATATGTATATATCAATAGCACTAGATTTATGGTTATTTGAGATAATAAGATTAGCTAAGCAATAACCTATTCTTTATTTAGTTGGAGAAGAGAGAAATGCAGACTTCTTTAAAGTTCATGTTTTTCTAGTTAAAGAGGAATATGTAATCAAAATATTTATTTTTATAAACAACTGACAATATGAAAAAAGACTTAATTTAAATTAACCTAACTGAATATTAAAATTTGATTCTGAAACATGGGCCCGGCCCGTTTGCCTTTTTAGAATAATGACTCATTTTTGGTTGATTATGCTCTGCTCTCAATTCAAAGATCAAAGCTACTGATCCAAATTGAAAAGAGAGAAATGGAAAACTCAAAGGCTACTTCCAGAGCTTCAATCACTCACGTAATCTTCGACATGGACGGCCTCTTACTTGGTAACCATCATCACTCATACACATCTTAATTTCTGCAGATTTATATTGTATTTATTTTCTAATCTAATTTTTATTATTATTTTGTTTAATTCTCCGATAATGTATTATCATCGTTTGTAATGGGAACTCGTACCCCCTACTGATTTAGTCCGCATTGGTGAACCACCTCACTCAGTTAAGGGCACTAACCACACTAGCCAACCCTCATATGTGAGATGACAGACTCGACCAAGTTCACCTACTTCACCAACTTGACCATCCTTGCGATTATAAATGTAAATGATGCATTGAGTTAATCGAATAGCCCAGTGGAAAAGGCTCTTGCTAGTGACAAAAGGTCCTGGGTTCGAAACTCACTTCATCGCTAATTTACAAAAAAAAAAAAAATGTAAATGATGCGCATGTCTTGATCTAAAGTTAGTGTAGTAGATGATTCGGGCTCCCTGTTAATTTCATTTATACAGGATGAAGGATAAATTAATATAGTCTGAAATGTTGGTATGGTTTTGTATATATGGTTGTTAATTCAGACACAGAGGATTTCTACAGTCAAGTGCAAGAGATCATACTGGCCAGATACAACAAGACATTTGATTGGTCTCTCAAGGCTAAAATGATGGGCAAGAAGGCAATCGAAGCAGCTCGGATATTTGTTGAAGAGACTGGAATTCAAGATTCATTGTCTGCTGAGGATTTCCTTCTCGAAAGGGAAGATATGTTGCGCTCCAAGTTTCCAACGAGTGAACTCATGCCAGGTATAACACAACCTTTAGTATTCTTCTCGAGTTATATTTCCATCAATTTATCACTTGTTACCATTTTCTTCATGGCAAGTTAATAATATTTTCTAACTTTTGTTCATTCTCTATGCTTAGTTTTTATATGTGATTGTAGAAATGATATGAAATCTTATTTGAATAATGAGGACATCATTAGGAAAAATGAGATAGTTGGAATCTTAATAGGTTGAGATGCCATACGAAGTATCATAGTCATTAGTCAACCCGCTTCTTAAAGGAATTGAACAAGTGCAACTCAAGTAATTATATTGGAAAAAGGAATGTTAGAATGACTATTTGAAACAAAAGAAGAAGTTCATTAAGTATATGATAATCGCACGTTCTTTTGTTGATTTATAAAAAACTTAAGTTATTGCATAAGAACTTTGAAAGCTCTGCATGTCCCTTTCTCCGCAACTTCTATATGTATTGCAACTTACAATCGTTAACAATTGTCCATTACTAGGGGCAATGCGTTTGATTAGGCATCTCAATGCAAATGGGATTCCTATGGCTGTTGCCACAGGGTAATGTTTCCTCTTCCTAAGTTGGTGTATTTGCATAGAATGAACTCAAAACAACCTCTTGGATTCACGTTTACATATATTTCCCAGATCCCACAAGCGGCATTTTGAATTGAAAACACAGAAGCATGGTGAAATTTTCTCACTGATGCATCATATTGTACTTGGCGATGATCCAGAAGTTAAACAAGGAAAACCATCCCCTGATATATTCCTTGCTGCTTCCAGAAGATTTGAGGTACTTCATTGCAAGGGCACATTTTGACCTTTTGTCCCATTTTCACTTAAAATACTATTTGATATTAGCATCACTTGTGTCCTCTTATCCCCTGATATATTTATTGCCACGAAGAATTATTTGGTATTCACATGACTTGTGTCCTTTTGTCCCATTGGCACTTGTAATTTTGTTGAGTGATTTTTCTAATGTGTATCGTAACATTTTAATAAACGCAGTGCAAATGTTAAGCCCTAAATTTTTGTTATAAGAATATCTTACCTATTGATTGCCTCGAAAGCATTATCCTGTTTAAAGTTTCTTCACCGTTTTATCTTGGCTAGTTAGCCTTTCGTCTCCCAATATGTGGAAATCAGCAACATGGTTCTGAAGGCTAACTAAATCTGAAGAGGGGATAAGCATGAGTTTTGAATAAGTAAAGCTTGACTTGGTTTTGAATATGAAAATTATTTCTATTTTGGAATATAAAGACATGCAATTAAGCCAAATTTGATCATATAGTTACACATGTGCTCTTAGGGCATAAATGTGAAATTATTTGCTCATTACTTCCAAATACATGCCCTTGAGGCAAACTTAATGGCATGTACTTGTGTGCTGTCAGGGTGGTCAAGTTGAACCGGGCAGAATTCTTGTCTTTGAAGATGCTCCTTCTGGTGTTTTGGCAGCAAAGAATGCTGGGATGTAAGTTTCATTTTTAAACAAATTGACTATCTGTGTGATGTTATGATCATCACCTTTTATGAATTATGAGGGATATTATCCCTATGGTTTTCAGCGATAAAATTCTTCTCATGCCAAACTCTTTTTGTCTAAGTTACGACTACAGAATGGTTAGTGTCATAGGTCATTTGTCCTCCTTCCCCTACCCTTTCTTGCTATATAGAAAGAATATAAGATCTGGACATTGGGAAACTCTAACACAGCCCTCTCCCAACTCTTTCATTTCTTATCTCCAATTCTCCATATCTCTAATTTACATATTCTCCCTTGTCAAACTATTCGAAGGACTGATAGATTATACGAGTGTAATGCTCATGTTTGCTGAGCTATTCTGATTGTCTTCTCGATTGCGGTGGCAGGTCTGTTGTTATGGTTCCTGATCCTAGGTTGGATAGCTCTTATCATGCAATAACGGATCAGGTTTTGGATTCTCTTACAAACTTCAAGCCAGAAGAGTGGAGCTTGCCTCCTTTTGCGGACGAGGATGCAAAATGATTTGTTGAAGTTGTATCAACTACATATCATTGGAATTGCTTTCATTTGGCGTTGAGATTAATTCCTGGTTTTATTCTTATTTTCCAAATGATGGCCTTTAAGTATATTTTCACATGAAGAGCGTACTGCCTGTTTAGGTTAAATGATTCTCAGTTTCGTATTTAAATTCGTACATTGTTTACATTTGATAAAGACCCTCATATTCTAGATGTTTGCTTCACACAATTGAAGTTGTTGAATTATAATAGAACAAGTTATTTGGGCATAGTCTAACCTCTGCGAATTACTTTATTATACAAAAAGACTATTAATGCATAATAATAATTGATACACATCAAAAGATCGTAAAATAAGTTCGTGATGTATTCTCAATCAATAATCAACATTTATGGTATCGAGTACACATCGATTTAACATCTTTAATTAAAAAACCGGAACCAAAAGAATTCCGTATCTTTTTAATTTAGATTAACTAGTGGTACACAAACGAGACACGTGAGATGTAATTAATTTTTAATTTTAAAGAATAAACAATACATATGTCACGACCTTAACGAAATTTAACATAAAGCGACACACAAAACAGAACAAATAAATTTATATTTTAATTTTGTACTCAATTTTGGAAATGAACACAATACTTTAACATTTTCATAATTCGACCAAACGTGATAAAGAACGTACCTAAAAGTCGACCATTTGATTTAAGATGTTGGGTTATATTAATTGATACAAGCAAGTAGTGGAGTACTAATATTATGCTAGCTAAATTATATGACTCGACTAGTTTCAGCACATTAGTTAGTTAGCGGACTAGGGCCATTGAGGACCTAGATGGCCGAGTCAGACTAACATACCGTTCGATACAATAACTACCCCAGTGAGTCAGAGCTTGAAGGATTTCAACAAAATTTCACCTATTTCTTTCTTCACCAAATTGTTGCTATTTTATCTGATAAAGCTTCCTTTTTGGTTGAAATGTTGTGTGCACAAGCTTTTTCTACTATAATATCATACCCCAAAATCCCATTTGTACAAAACAAGCAATTTTCAGCTTCAACTAAGCTTCGAATTTCTGCTTCTTCGCAAGAACCCAATGGACTCAAAGTTGAATACACCCCCTGGCTTATTGTTGGATTGGGTAATCCTGGAAACAAGTACCACGGCACTCGTCACAATGTAATCATTTTTAATATTTTTTCAAAGATTGTCCAGTTTTGAATTTCGATGGTTTACTTTTAAATTTCGAGGCTCTAGTACTTTTGTATACATTGTATGATATTTGTTTAAAATCAAGAGCTAGTATTTTTAGGCTACTCTACTAGTAACGTGATTAATTGAATGTTTGTTAATTTTGAGTACTGAAAATCGAACTAGACAATCTTTAGATATGGATGTGGTATTTAGGTGTTTATATGTATGTATTGTGTGTTTCATAATTGTAATGTTTATTGTTGTGATTATAATCAGGTTGGATTTGAAATGATTGATAGAATTTCGCAAGCGCAAGGGATTGTGATGAACACAATACAATCGAAGTCATTAATTGGAATAGGTGCTTATTTCATGTTTTAGTATTGGTTTTTGAAGTTTCATTAGAGATACTAATTACTAATGTTTTGATTTAATTTCTATTATGATTTGGTGATTTCTCAAACCATATTTTTGCAATCAGCACAGGTTCAATTGGGGATGTTCCAGTGCTATTAGCCAAACCTCAGGCGTACATGAATTTCAGTGGTGAAGCAGTATGTTCCCTCCAGTTTAAATTCAGAAGTCCTCTTTGCTAGTCCCTTGTCTCGTGTAGTTTACTCCATTTGTTTTGATAATAGCGTAACTATGTTATTGAACGGGTCTGACTTCAGCTTTTACTGGAAAGGGTTAGCCACGGTTTGAAACATGAGAGTACTAGGTAAATCCATGATACACGAAAGCAGTTGATGACCATTAATAATGAAGATAATAATAATTGAGAATCGATTTGAAAAACAATGGAGTATGTAGTTATGTATATGCAGACATTCCTAAAACCATTATGGTTTCGCTGTAGGTAGTAATGAAATGAAATGAAATGGAATGGCCAATAGAAAATGATCATTTCCCTATTGATCGTTCAGTTCCCTATTGATCGTTCAGTTCCATTTTTGTTGCCACTGCAAGATGTAAATGTCAATCAAAGAGAAATGGGCATCGCCATTCTGGGAACAAGTCTTTTAAGGGAACTTTCATTTCCATAATAAGCTCCTGCACAAAGAGTGTTACATACTAATAAGAGTACGAAAATGTGATAACGATTTCTTTACTACTGTTCTTGACCCCTGATGAATTGTCGCCCTGTATATTGCCAGAAGATATTAGAAATATGTGCAGTCTATTAAGACATAAAATGAGGTAGCTTGACTTACGCAAGATTGAAAAGTTTGGCACTAATCCATGTATTTCTCTCAAACTTCAATAGTCAAGTTATTGCAAGTGTCAGAAACTTATGTAATCCTAATGTGAGACCTTAAAGGCCAAGCCAACTTGGTAACAAGAGCTTTTCTACTATAATGCACACGAGAATCTTCAGATTTTAGTGACAATGATATTAGTATCTTTTGTCAATTATTCATTCATATGCCTAATATAATATGTACTCAGTACTCTGCAAGTTTATCCTTAGTTATGTTCCCATTCTTTCATTTTAGATGCACCCCTAATCCTCTATAAAGTTTACCCCACCCAATCTTGTCATCTAGAAAATAAACAAGTATTTATCACTTCTTTTAACGATAAATTGGCTATTATTGGCGGCTGGGGTGAGGTGGGGATCTAAGGCTAATCCTCATAGAATATGATTTTCTTACATTTTGCTTTGTTTCTCGAGTATATACTTACCTAGCCTTGTTCGTTTCAGGTTGGACCCCTCGCAGCATACTATCAAGTCCCATTACGTCATATTTTATTGGTAACTGCGCTTGTTCTATGTCTTTATTCAGAGTGCAGAGAACCATACATCTGAGTTGTTTTCTCTTACAGAATCAAGTGCAAACATGTTATTCAATTTGTTCTTCAGGTTTATGATGAAATGAGCTTACCCAATGGTGTTTTAAGGATTCAACCAAAAGGAGGACATGGCCATCACAATGGGTATTAATTTTTAAAAACCAATACTTAAGTGGAATCTTTTTTCAGAGTTATTACCCAGTTTCTTTGATTTGTTATTACAGAGTTAAAAGTGTGATGGAGCATTTAGATGGTTGCCGAGAATTTCCCCGATTTTGCATAGGTCTGCCTTGCAAACTTAGTTTACTAAAACATTGTAGACTTAGCTTTGCCTCCCACTTAAATCTAACGCCAATTAATTATTTTGTAGGTATTGGTAATCCACCAGGCACAATGGACTTTAAAGCTTTTCTACTTCAAAAATTTAGTGTCGTAGAGCGACAACAGGTTCATAACTCCTTCATCTCTGCTTATGCCTGTTCACATAGAATTTCTTGTTTCTCTCGTTTCGACTTGGCAAAATTTCTAATTCCTAAGTTGTTTTGGCTACCTTCATAGATTGATGGTGCGCTTGAACAAGGGGTTGATGCTGTGAGGACCTTGGTTTTAGATGGATTTAGCAAACGAATCACCAGATTTAATCTTGGGCAAAAGTACAAGTATAACAAAGTTTAGTTGGCTGTTGTTTAATTATGTTTAGAGTAAATCATTTGTATTTCTATGTGTTAGCACAAGATTAGACAGACTAATGGAGAGGGAAAATATAGGTGAGATCATGAGCTATAAATTGATCAAGCAGTTGAAGTTCCATCTCTAAAAGTCACCATATTTTTTACATGTATTTATTTGAATAATTTTATATATGTAGCGTGTAGTCAAATTATTCATAGCAGAACTATTGGCCACATAAGTTCTCTCATTGTTAATCAAATTAAAAGGCAAATAAATTTGAAATAAATTTTAATGGTATTGAAGAGTATGAGGCCAGGACTTGGAGACAGAAATTAAGGTATTATATAAAAGGGTGTTCAAATAAAAAATTAAATGGTCCTAACTATTGAAGGTTCACAATGAGTGTTGAAAAAGTAGTTGAAATGACCTGGATTAAAATGACGTTGAAGAGATTTAATATGTTGAAAAATGAACAAATGAAGTTCACATAAATTACTTTTGATCATATTCTAATTATTTGATATAAGTTATTTTTATACTTTACAAATAATTTTGTTTTGTTTACACTACTAATAGAGATTTGGATGGGTAAATGGAGATCACATAGATTATAATGGTTTGTTTGAATATTGAAATCATTGTACATGGTTCAACACAATGTTGTTGAATATAGATACATGATTTAATACAGTGAAATAATTGAAATGTAATCAAAATAAAAAAGTAATGTATCCAAGCTCCATTTGCCTATCTATTTAAACGTTGAATCTTTTCAACACCACCTTAATCCACATTATTTCAACACCTCATTGTGAAAGTTTAATTGTTGGAAACTTTTTTCCAACACGTCCATTGTGGGTTGTCTAATAAAGTAAATTTTCAAATGCCATGTTATATTGATATTTCCTCCAGTAGTGTATTTCAAACAATAAATATCATCTGCCACGTCAGATTATTTATTCATCAATTACTTTTACAATTTACAATAGAAAACATTTCATAAAAGGATTTTTCTAAAATGTACCGTTAAGGCACAGGTTAAGAGACTAATAAGGGAACATAATTGTATTTGAAATTTGAATGTTACCTTATATGCTTATGAATGTTACATTATATGCTTACGAATGTTAATTGTATTATAGGCTAAAACAATAAATCGAATTACAATTCTATTTATAGATCTTGAAAAATAAAAAAAAGTTAATGTAATTTTTTTTATGTTATATTATATATAGGCTAAAATAATAAATTAGTTTTATTTTTGCACACTCTCTCCAAAAATGCCCTCACCCTACACCTTTTCATTCAATTACATGGGACAATTCAATTGTCTCCAACTACTTTTGACATGACATTGTCTCTCAATTGTTTCTATTGTGGAAAAATGTGAGGACAATGTCCACAACTATCCATTATTGTAGTTCGAAAGATGATAGGAATTCCTTGTCTAGGATGTGAATCAATATATGTCGTACTCTAAATAAATGGTTTTGATTTTTACGCTATAAATATTAAATAATCTACTCTATTTTCTCAATTTTATCCTTCATCATTTTACTTTATTAAAATTTACAAAAAAATTGAAAAAGTACGGTGTGCTATTAATTAGGAGTGTGAAAATCAAAGGGCTAAATAAAAGGGAGCAGTTAAAAATTGTAAAGCAATGCGAAAGTTGTAAACAAGCCGAGCCAAACCCAACAGGTTCAGTCGCCAAAACAAGTCTTGACAAGTCTTGGGCTTGGTTTTGCTCAGCTTGACGCGCTTTCCTCCTAGATTTCGAGTCGAGCTCCAAGCCATGAATCGTAAACTCACTCAGTGCCTTGAGTGACCGACAACATCTTAGATTTTACCTCCCATTAAACTAAAGACAAGATCAACTTCTTATGAGAAAATGTTGCTCAAATATACTGATGATCCATCATAGTTCACTATAGATGATGGTGAGCTATACTTTTGTTGCTCATGAGTGATCATATTCTTCTGGTGGGACTAAATGAGTGGTAGTTAAAAGTCTTGGTCCTAATGAATAATGAAAGACTGAGACATCATACATCACATACAGTTTCCACCTGGTCGAAATAGTTTCACAAGAATATAAATGTAAGCCAAGAAACAGTCGGTGGATCTACAAATTAGGACAAATTAACAAAATATACTTCCACTAAAATAGGTGTGCCCTCTGTTTTTATGGCCCTCTGTCGGCAAACTTTTCAAGGATAGGCCCCTTCAGTTCATTCTCCTTGTTTGATGAATGGAAAATGACATAACAAAAGAGTTGAATTTGACATGATATTAAGCATTGATGTACATGTTACACAGTTTCAGGGTGAAAAACTTGATTTTAGAACATACCATTTTCTTGGATCTACTGAAACGGGCGAATCAGTCGAGATAATGACCTGTTGCTAATTATTGCCAAGAATTTTATAACCAAATTAAGAACATTTACAGAGGTCAGTGACAAGTTCATCTATCAGAGTTTGGAGTATGAGCTGGTCAAGCTCGACGCCGCATTGGAATGCCTCTACTTCGAAGTCTGTCCATTTGCCCAAGGAATGGCTCATATCCCATTCTATCAAGTCGTCGGTGTTCATCCCGGCCAGTTTTGTCCACTTCCTGATTTCATCAATGGTCTCTAGGATTACCATCTCACCATCCATATGCAATGGCAATCTTGACCAAATTGAAAATCCACACTTCGAGTAACGAGTGTGCCTCGAGTCCAGATACTCTACGACAGAATCGAAGGTGAATCCTTTCACTTGATTCCAGGCCCTGGTATAGCTAAAATTCATCTGTATAATGCTTGTTAATGTTTCCAATTCAGTCGACAGAAAATGGCTTATAGGAAACCCTTCATTTGCAAGCATCAGCTCAACATCCAAAATGACACCTTTTGCATGGATCAGCTTACTGCTTTCTACAGATGTTTCAGTACCACTTATACTGCAGAATAGTTCAGTCACATTGCTGAGAATTTCACTTGTCTGCAGTCTCTTAGAAATTGTAGACTCCAAGAGGTCGGCATCAGGTTCCCATGTGTTTTGCTCACCATTGTAGGAACTAGTAAGCTCAAACACCCGTTTGTTTCTTTGGACTGAAACATAATCAGAATAAAAGATAAGCAACTAGTGAAATGGAGAACCAGTGGAACAGACATAGTTATCTTAAAACATAGGCAATATACTTACTGGAGACGTCATCCTGATTGCTAGATGAACAACTGTCAATTGAAAAAGAAGCTTCAAGAACAGATCCTGGGCTTAGGCGGTGATTGTCACCACTCTCGCGCCTGGCTGAGGTGGGAGGAGATGTGGGTTGGGCCTGAATATAATTGCATTAAAAGAGGGAGAGATAATACAGAAACCCAAAATAAATTGCCACAATACTAATCCAGTCAAAGGTATTTACTAACAGAGAGCCTCTTTGAGCACTGAACAACACTTGAAAGAGCAACTGGGGTGCTTAGCTCTATGAACTAAACAACTTACAGATACACGATATTGCATCCTGACGCTATCAAAATAATTAAGATACTAATGAACATAAAAGATCACTATATTCAAACAAAAGTACAACAAGCACCAATGATTACTAACCTTAAATCTGTAGGAAGTATCTACGTTAGACAAGCAACAGTTTTTGTAGCATGGATCCAGTTCCTCAGAAGATTGAGAAATTGGACAGTTATGGAAGTGTTGCTCAGTAGTCAATGCAGATATTAGCTCCTGAAGAATAACTGCAGTGGTCTTTTTGGGTGCATGACCACCTTTTGCAAAGTCATCCTCACCCTGACTGTTCAATTCCTTCAATTTTTGTTCCAAAAGTGTACTCAAAGCATCTCCACTAATGGAAGCTGGTTGTGGAATACCAGTACTCTGAACATCTTCACAAACGCTATCGAAAATGGGATTCTTCTGAATACGACAGTATTCAACTTGTTTTTGGCTTTGTGTCATGTTTTTCACCGAAGAGCTAAACATAATTGAATCCACACCATTGCCCTTCTTCATCCTAGAACCAGTTCTCCTTTGATCTCCAGATTTAGTTAATGTACTTTCAGTTTGGCGACAGGTATGGGATACGACCTTACATCTGGATTCCTTCTCTGATATCACTTCTGAGCCAGTTCGTATCTGTCTGCTGAGATTACCTGAAGTGCCTAAGCTTTCATGTTTCTGATGAAAGTTTGTTGGCCTCTTCTTTTGCTCGGAGGACACTGCCCCTTTTCTCCTGATTCCAGTCTTCATCTCTGATTCGTATTTCCAGTCATCCACTTTTCCAGGCATACCATGTCGGGCATGACCACTGAATCTCTGACCATGTGGCCCAAAGCTTCTTGTCCCCTGAATTGCACTAGCTGCACTTGATTTTGAATTCACAGGTTTCCTGTCCTTCATCTGATTTTGCATTTGAGTCTTTTGTTTTAGATCCTTCTGCGAGTTAAATTGTTGGCTTGTCAATTGCAACTTCACTTGATCTTCTTTGTTGATAGGGTTCCTGCTTGCTGTGGGGTCGTATGTACGTTTTAAGGTCTCCAGTTTAGAAGCAGAACCAACCAGTGACTCGACCTTTGAATCCATCATGCCAGGGTATGATATTATATTTATTGGTTGATTCATCTCATATCCTTGTCTGGAGGAATCAACATAATGTGAATCTGGAGAGACAGGCTTGGAGGGTCGCTCTAAAGTAGCCGATCCAGAGTCCAACTGATCAAGTGTTAGGCCACAATTTGTGCAAGGGGATTGACCCTTCGGAGGCGTGGCAGCAGTAATGGTGTGATAACTACAATCATTTGGAAGCTTTAGAGGCGAATATGTTCTTCCATCCGTCACAGTCTCATAGTTACTGGAAGTATTCGAGTAAGTAAGAGCGTATCTGCCTCTACTTTTCTGCAGTCCCGGTTCCAAGATTCTAGTTGCTACATCAATCAATCTAGATCCATTTTTTCCAGAACTTCTAGGACTTTTCACTGAAGAACATGGCTTAGGAAGTTGATGATTTCTTGACTTCGATAAAACAGTCTTGATCTGTAATGGATCGGCTCCAAGTTTCGCAACCGGTCTTCTCTCAGACAACCCAGTCTTCTGAAGCTTTTGAGGCCTCCATTCATTCTTCGCATCTACTCGCTCCAAAATCAACTCCTTCCTCTCCAACTTCTTACATTCATTAACATTTTTTTCCAGCCTACCGCTTCCATTTGCAGAAAACCCCTTCCTTGACTTACTCTTCTGCACGGCAGGCATAGAATCCAGACCCATGAGCTTGGCAACCAAACTTGGCGCTCGAGTTTCATGCTTTTTTACTTGGTCAGCTTTGTTCACATTTGGAAACCCCCCACTGTTCTCATCAGCAATCTACAAATTAAATTTGCACAATCCCAGCAAAATCAAATCCCAAAATCCAAGCTAAAAAGCAGTTTTATCTATAAAACTGAAACAATGAGGACATTGCAGCCATTGAAGTCTTATTAAGGAAATGCATACCAAACGAATCTTTGGCCGCTTATCATCACCTCCGAAATTCTTTGAAGATTGTTTTGAACGAACTAAACATAACGCAAACAGTAAAAGCTTATCATCAACATTTAGATACATATACTTAATTCTCAATAAAACACAATCCTACCAAGATTTCATACTCCTCCAATTTATTTTAATTGACGTTTTTGTTTTCCATGTCAAGCTTTACCAACAGTTACTTTTTATTAATATTCTGAAAAACTAAAAGAAATTAGTATTATGAAAATATGTTCAAAGACTAATTTAGAGTAACAAATGAAAAATAATTGATGGTCAAACATTGATACGAATAAACGAAATCGTCAATTAAAACGAACTGGAAGTAGAATATGATAAGGCAACTAACCTGCTGGAAGCAACTTTTTGGAGAAAAGCTTCTTCTTTGCTAATCTTCGATTCCAATCAAACAGCTGAAAGAAAATGCCAATGCAACCACCAACTTTCTGAGGCTTCTTCTCTGTAATAGCCAATGACGACGTCGTTTTCCCCACACCATCATTCATCTTATCAACACAATGACACTTGCATACCCACTTCTCACTCAAAAAGATTCAATCTTTTCAAGAACCCACAATTTGTTTTCCAACAAAATACTCAAATGGCAAAGAAAAGACTACCTTTTATTTTGTTTTAAAATTGATGTGATAAGCTCATCACATCAAGAAAGACATAAAAGGGGGTCACACATTTTGTTCAAAGAACCATGAAAGTAACCAAAAGATACAGCATTTATTTACCAAAATGTGACGAGTCCGCAATGCAATTGGCTTTACTGTTTTGCTGTTTATACTTTTTCAAGAAAATGTTAATAAGAGACAAATATCCTTCACAGCCAGTAAAAAGAACAGTAAAAACATTGCAAGTAGTAAGAATTATTTTCCCATAATGTACTGTCTCTACAATGATAATGATCAACTATCAAACCTCCAGATTTAGTCTAATCGTTACTAAATATTACTCACAATGACTAGGTCTCGACTTTACTATATTTGCAATGATAATGCACAACTATCAAATCAATGACAGTTAATCGAGTAGTCACGATATATTAGTAACAATTTCTATGTCTTTGTCTGCCATTATATACTACGTTTTTATAATGTTAACGCATAATTCTCAAGCCACTTACGTTAGCCTAGCAATTACTAAATATTACTCGTCATAACGAGTTTTTGAATTCGAGTATCGAGTACTTGCTATTATTCGAGTATTTGAAATGATAAAAGAAATTGGAAAAAGAAAAATAATGCAGAAATATACAAGTGAAACTGACAAAACATGGTACTAGAAAGATAGTGGGGGATGATTATGGAAGCATTTTTGTGGGACGATGGCAGGAGTTGTTTGAGTAAAAGGTGAGGGTGAAAGAGGCAGGTCTGGAGTGTGGCCTCTGTTAGAAAAGCATTAATTATTCGGACAGCAAGGATCGGAACTAAAAGACAGAGAGCGTTGTGGATCATACGGACTTGTGCTTTGAGTGCCTTGGATAATGTGGCATTCAGACAACACTTCGAGCACTGAGAACTTCTTCATCCTTTGGTCAACATGGCTCCTTGTTTTATGAACAACCTAGATATTCTTCATCTAGGTCTCATTTTTTAATTTTTTTTTTTTTACTTTTCACAATCACCAATGATTAATACACATGGAAAGGAATCAAATAAAATCTCACGTGACTATATTATTTCTTATCGACGATTAATAAAAAATTCATGATCAAAATTTTCAAAATTTGAGCCCTAAAATCAGAAAGTAAAATTAGAAAATGGGATAAGACTTGAGAATAAATCATATTGTGTTTACTTAGATTTATTTTACTATGTAATTGATATTTTGATCTTTTCATACTTTCATCTCATAAACCTTTTTATCAAAAAACAAAATTTAAAATATAATATTTCATCACTTAACTTTTTTCAATACTATTATACATGTGACCATTTTCAAGAATTTTTTCCTCCAAAAATAATTGACAATGACTCAAGGTAGGAATAATCACACAACTTTCACTTCATTTATTATTTTATCCTTCAATTTAGAAGTGTTTTATCACTCAAGTATCAATTTCGAGCAAATTGATCCCATTGTTAATATGAAGGTCAAATCACTAACCCCAGGCCTAGTGTCTGTTTTCTATGGACATTTTAGGCTTAAAAATATTGCTCGACTTTGAATAAATGTAGGGGTTTCGACCAACTCTTTATTGTAAGGAAAATATTTTAAAGATTGAGACATGAAAGAAAGATAATGGTATAAGATGCAATACGGACGTGGTATGATTCTAAGGAAAAGATGTATGACGATTGTTTATTTAGTGAGCGTTCACGACAAGGCTTCTTTTATTACCATCAGACAATTGAGGACAATTTTCTCATATTTCATTGTGGCATAGAACAATTAAATGATAATATCAACTTAAGAATTGGTGAGGTTAATTGAATTATTTAGGTGTATTTCTACCTAAAGGTGAGAGGGGAAGGAGTACACATGTCAACCAAGATTC
>CM016562.1:32829927-32929927 GCA_003412495.2 Echium plantagineum
AAAACTAGACTATCTTTTTTGAGATTGAGGTCACGAAAGTTAACATTACAATAGCAATGTAGCTTAAAATCTTCCAATATATTTTTTCACTAGACTATCTTTTTTGAGATTGAGGTCACGAAAGTTAACATTTTAACGAGTGGGCACGGAAGTTGTTAATTTTTGTCTCTGAGTTCTTATTGATAGTACATATTATGAGAACTATTATTCTCAAATGTTGAACATTTGGGATTTGTAAATGTGTTCTAAGAATGTAATATTTATTTGTGTTGGTTTTATTTTATTGCCGATATTCTCTTTTGTTGCAGAAAGATGACTGAAGGAGGTGTAGTTGTACCAGAGTCCGTGTTGAAGAAACAAAAGAGGAATGAAGAATGGGCTCTCACCAAGAAGCAAGAGCTCGAAGCTGCCAAAAAGAAGAAGGTGGAGACAAGAAAATTGATCTTCAACAGAGCCAAACAGTATTCTAAGGAGTACGAGGAGCAGGTAATTAATAATGCGATAATTTTCTGATGTTTGTTAATCATTCTCCTATATATCCTTAATGTGGTTTGTTAATCTGTCATTAGGAGAAGGAATTGGTCCGCTTGAAGCGTGAAGCTCGATTGAAAGGAGGTTTTTATGTTAACCCTGAGGCGAAGCTTCTCTTCATCACTAGAATTCGAGGGTGAGTTCATTCTTTCTGAGTGTAACTTTGTGTTTTTCGTTAACTTGAATGAGGTATTGACATTTGACACAAACTATTCAGTATCAATGCCATGCCTCCAAAGACTAAGAAGATTCTACAGCTTCTCCGTCTAAGACAGGTATTAGTTTAAATCATTGTGATATTTCTTACTGGAAAAATTGAAATATAGTTTCTCTAAGTTCTATCATCTATTTTTTATTTAAGCTTACATGATTAGGCGACTCTAATGATGTTATTCTGATGACATCTTAACTATGTGCTAGAGTGCATTTAGATGTATCATGTATATGTTCTGACGAGCTTTAAATTTGGCCTTTTACAGTAATGGCTGCTTTAATATTTCTATTCTAACTTTTCTTTTGGCAAATTCAGATCTTCAATGGAGTCTTTCTGAAAGTTAACAAAGCAACAATCAACATGTTGCGATTAGTTGAGCCATATGTTACCTATGGGTTAGTCTTCTTATAATGTTTTGTTGCCTTACTAGTATCTGATTTGCATCTTGATGTCTTAATTGTTGGTTTTTGCTTCAGATATCCCAACCTAAAAAGTGTTAAAGAACTTATCTACAAGAGGGGCTTTGGTAAAGTTGACAAGCAAAGAATTGCATTGACCGACAACTCCATTATTGAGCAGGTTTGCCAACAAATAATTTGTTTTTTGTCAATACTCATTTAGAGGATATCCCCCCTCCCAGAGAAAAACAAAAAAACCCCTGATTTACTTGATCGTGTATGTTGTAGACTCTCGGAAAGCATGGAATTATCTGTATGGAAGACCTTGTCCATGAGATCATGACCGTTGGTCCTCACTTCAAGGAAGCAAATAACTTCCTTTGGCCATTCCAGCTCAGTGCACCTTTGGGTGGATTGAAGAGAAAGAGAAACCATTATGTTGAGGGTGGTGATGCTGGAAACAGGGAGGATCACATCAATGCACTCATCAGAAGGATGAACTAATCGTCACATTTTTTGTTCTGCCTAAACTCTATGTTGTGTTTTAAGATAGTTTTTTGGGATGTTATAGTAACATTTGTATCAGCATTTTTAAATTCTTTCATGCATTCACAACTATTTTCCTTCCCTTATGCGATTTTCAGGTTTCTCTTTTCCATTTGTTATCGTATTGTATGGTTTGATGGAAGAAGTCTCAACAGTCGTTACCTTCCGTCTTCAATGCTGAAGGCAGGCCTTAAGGTACCATAGAAATTGGTCTAGAAACAGCACAGAAAAGCTTGTTTGTACTTGGTTAGGGGCTGATTATACTAGTTCGGATATTCGTAATAAATAGTGTTTGTACTTAACTCATGGGACGAGCATTATTGAGATAAGTATCTCATGCATGAAACCCATTCTTTTACTTCCTCCATGCCTAAGTGATTGTTACATTTTGACTTTTCGTGGTCAACAAAACATAATTTAAAACGTAAGTATCTCTTATTCTAAAGTTGATATATTAAAAGTATATATGAAGACGAATTTAATAAGATCCACAAAATTATATTATTTATTACCGTTTAATGAGAATTCATGATCGAATTTTGTAATGTTTAATTAGTAAAAGTCAAAATATGACAATATTTTAGAGACGGAGGGAGTACTATATAAATTGTGAATGTACTAATTACTATATGAATCGTATGGGTACGCTAAACAATGACCAATAATCTTGCCATGAAATAATGGGGTGGTGGAGTACCAAGTTTAGACGATTCTAGTCACACTTACGCAACAAACTCTATCTCAAAAAAAGATTGATCAATATCAGATTTTGACTTTTTCATATTCATAGTTTTAAATGTTTGTACTCATCTATTCAAACCTCTTAACCTAATGGTACTGACTACTGAGTGTGATCTTCTTTTCAATAGATTTCATGTTCAATTATCGGACTATGAGATTAGCGGACGTTTTTTTTTTTACTCCCTTCGTCCCTATAAAATTGGCACATGTTGACTTTTGTTAGTCAAACATTACAAAATTTGATCAACAATTCTCATTAAACGATAAGAAATAATATAGTCTTGTGGGACCTTGTTAGATTCGTATCAATATATATTTTTGAAATGTTAACTTTTTATAATGTTTTCGCATGTAGATAATAAATATTTATGTTTTAAATCGTGTTTTGTTGACCACCAAAAGTCAAAATGTGAAATCTTTTAGGGACGGAGGGAGTATGTCCTAATTAGGCCTGTAATCGAGCCGAATCAAGCCAAACAGTTGACATATTTGAGTTTGGCTTGATTTATCTTGACCTAAGGTTTGATTTGGCTTGATTTGGTCAAATATCTGAAAAATTAGTTTGGCTTGAGGTTTGAAGGAAATTTTAATAAGATATTTGGCTTGATTTGGCTTGATTCGAGCCAAACCGTTTGAAAATGTGCGGCTTGATAATTAAATAGACAACAATTTTAAACGTTAAAACATAACAATAAAATGGCAAGTTATAACCATAGCAGAATTCAATAGTTCCCAAAACATATTACAGTTGAAGATTGTAACTTCTAAATAGGCTCAGATTTCGGTTTTTCATCAACCAAAAATGCGACACGCCATGGCTGCATACATTTTAGTGTTTGCCCTGCCAAGATACATTTTAGTGTTTGCCCTGAAGCTAACTTTGGCTGGTTAATCCGATCAGTTCATCGATGGTCGCCAAGTATGATGGTCTGATGGTCTTAAATCTTAATGATGATCCTGCACGTCTTCCGTGTGTATCTCACCGGTGGATTTAACAAACCTCGTGTGTGTATAACAGATCAGATATGAATATGATATGGAGTATTGGACATTTGGACTAATGGACATATTGTTGGAAATTGATGTGTCAATTTCCTCAATTAGTGCCCGTGAACTATATCATCTATATATACGGTTCAACAACCGATAGTTATCTGAACTATCAGTAGTCTCACCCGAGATAATGCCGGCCGGGATATTCCAACACATATATGATTATGACTATACAATAAAACGTCTATAAATTAATAATGTTGGGACCGGTCAGATATGGAGTTTAATGATATGGAGTTTAATGATATTACTACTATCATTGAGAACAATGTTGACGATAAAGATGAAGATGATACCGTGTCTTCATAACCTTTTACCCGAAAGAAAGTACTTTTGGCGTCTAAAACACCGGAACTAATGGATGCAATAAATTATATTATATATTATTTTAATTTGAAGGATTATTAATTTATAATTTTCGTTGGACCTTATATTATAAAGGAATTTTTTTTTAAAAGTATTATTTTATTATTTTATTGATTTTGCTAATTTTTTTAACTAGCCCAAGTCGGGACCGGATGAATTTATTATCTTAGAGAGATTATTAATTTATAGAATATTAATTTATAGACGTTTTACTACATATATAATTATATTATATAATATATATATATAAGAGATGACATAAATGAATCGAGCCAAGCTTTTTCGCACCGTTTGGCTCGGTTTGACGAATATCCACTTTTTATATTTGGTTTGAGGTTTGACATGTCGAATCGCACTTCAAATCAAGCTTTTTCGAGCCAAATACGTCGAACCGTTTCGAATATTAACGTTTGTTCACAGGCCTAGTCCTAATGATGTGTAAGCTCTGTAACTCTAATCTTAGGATGATTCTGATTTTTAAGAAGATTAACGTCCAAGGAGATTCGATGCGTAGCATCGTTAGATACTTGATTGGATTCTTTATTTTTAAGAGCACATTTGATTACTATTTGGAGATTATTTAATTGTAGGAATTTGAAATGAAGCAATAAAAATTAGAGGTGAAACAAGTGTGGTTCACATGGCCACTTGGTTCGATTAAACTAATTGTTTACCGTCAATAAACGACATACACATATGGTGACATACTATACAAACATTTTAAGGTACCAATTCAAGTCTACCTGCTTTATTACACTTTTTTTTATTAGTGAACCATGTGAATTAACTGTTTTTGATTGGCACCTTAATAAATATATAAAAATACTACAACAGGAAAATATTTATTACGGAGTAGTAGTACATTTTTTTCGTCAAACGATATCATATTGAAAACTAAATTCTACACTATCGGGAAGAAGGATATCTATACTATAACGAAGTGAAGGCATCAATTTTTATTAAGATATCTTGCTAAGAATCGAACTATAAAAAACTTTAATTGTGAATGTTTCATTAATAACCATTAAACCAAGATCACACGTTCAGAATAATTGTACTTCAACATGAAGAGATCTGGAGTATTTTTTAGAGAAGCCACTTAGTTCCTTGGATTCCCCTCCGACCAAACACAAAATAGATCGCCCAAGCGTTGAAGTTTAATGTAGAAGTGAGGTTGTATGAACGCATAATTAATATATTTTTCGTTCTTTTTTATTTATTATCCTATCAATTTATACATAAATTAAGGAAGTTAAAAAGTAATTAAAAGGTACATTAGAAATATAAAATGATAATTAGTTGAAATTATATAATCGGTTGATTAATAAATTCATAAAAAAAAGTAATCAAAAAGTACATTGAAAATACAAATTTATAATTTATTATGTTAGAAAGGTAAGTATTTAGAAACAAAAAGGTAGTGAGAAATACAAAAAAAGAAAAACGAAGGTAGTAGTAGTAAGTTCCTTTGTTCGTAAACCTTTATGGTCAATTTTCGTTTTTGCATCTTTATCTCCGTAATTCGTAGGATAACTTTTGTGGATCTAATCGCACATAGTGAAACAAAACTATTTTGATCTCGGATAATTATATTGTTGCATATTAATTCATGAAATTGACATAATAAATATTACAATATAGTCTCTGAAAATAAAAATCGTTACATATTAGTTCATATTTTTTTAAGACCATATTTCAAAAGTTTATTACTTTCGGGAATTATACTAAAATAGTTATGTCATTTTCAAAAATTAATTTATAACATTATAATCATCTAGAACTGTCCTACTATATAAGACCAATACAACAAATAACTTCCATAATTCACAAAATTAATGTTAAGTTGAAATTCTCTTGTATTATAGGAAGGTGAGATATGCAAAACATGAGAGTTTTTTCTTACAACCTAATTTAGTGGGGTTAGGAAAACCTAACTTTAAGTCTGGACCATTAGATCTTGGTGGTTATTATAGTAAGTTTGTTGAGTGATTATAGGAATTAGATACTGACGGTTATTATATTAATTGTGCATAGATTAGTATAACCTAACTATTAAAATGTTAGGTTCTAAGTACAACTCAATTGATCACTTACTTTTTAAAGGGGCTCAATTGACACTCACTTGCTAAAATTTGTCTCAGTTGGCCTATTGGCCATTTTTCCGGTTGATCAACGCATGTAATGACCATTATTAAGGGCTTCTTTGCCTTTTTCATGTTGAAATTAAGGGTTGGTTTTGAGCTTATTTATAATTTTCATTTTTTTTACTTAATTTCGACATGAAATAATAAAAATAGAAAGCCCTTAATAACGGTCATGACGTGCGTTGATCAGGCGTCGATCAACCAAAAAAATGGCCGATATGCTAAGTGAGACAAATTTTAAAAGATGAGTGACCAACTAATGATATTGGGAAAAGTTAAGTGATGTCCCCAGCCATTAACTCAAACAATAATTTATTTCTTACATTGCAATTAATCAATTTTAAATATAAGATGCTAGACCGTTCTACAATTCTATGTGGTTTCATAGCCCGACTTGAGCTTGAATTGGAGCTGCCCATGTCCCGTATACCAAATTTAAAATGTTACACTCCATCTTTTTCGTGTTAACTTTTGGTGTTAAAGTTGATGGAAAGTGTACTTCACTTGCCTATTAATTTGTATAATTGAGAAGGATTGTCCAAAGTCTTTACTAGGAGTAAATAATAAAACATAATTTATTTCTCTGTATGATTTTAGATGACATTATAACTATGAATAAAATTTTAATTATACTATAAAATATTATAAAATAAATATTATAAAATATTTTCCAAGAAGATATAATTATATTAATTTATACTTATTAAATAATTTAATTAAATAAAAATTATGATATGAACAATTTTGCCTTAAAAACAAAATTGGTCAATGTAGGACTTAAGTATACGAGTCCATCATTCATGTTTCAGAACGTCTTTTTCAATTACCTGTGTTTGAAAATGTTTCAGTCCATCACCTATTATGTCAATCTTTCATTAATAATATCATGTGAGGGGTTGATGACTTGTCACTAAGGTTATATTAATCATTCCTTTAAATATATTTCAAGGTGAAAAAATCAAAAAGAAAAATCTGAATAATCCACCCCTATTCACGAATCTAAAATAATCCACCATAAAATCGTAAAACGTACTTAACAAAAAATTTAACGCAAAGACCAAATATGAAATTTTTTGAAACATAGGTGATTGACAAGGATCCTTTGAAGCATAGTGGATGAACTGAAATATTATGTAGCCATTTGCCCTTACATATCTTTAATAATATGTCCGTGTTTTTCATTATTCTTTGTCTTCGGGAAGTTGAATTTTGTGAAAGAAAACATGTCTTTTACTCCCTCCGTCCCTAAAAGATTGTCACATTTTGACTTTTGTTAGTCAAACATTACAAAATTTGATCATGAATTCCTATTAAACGATAAAAAATAATATAGTCTTGTGGGACCTTGTTATTAGATTCGTCTTAATATTTATTTTTGAAATATTAACTTTTTATAATTTTTTCGAGTGTAGAATAAAAGATATTTATGTTTTAAATCGTGTTTTGTTGACCACCAAAAGTCAAAATGTGACAATCTTTTAGGGACGGAAGGAGTATTAAATAAAATCATATATGTATGTTTTATAAGTGCAACGTGTCAACCTCTCATGTTTCCATAACAATGTTATTTTTTAATGTTTCCATACCAATGTTAAATCTTGTAAAAACAGAATTAATGAAGTTATAAGTTTTTTTTTACATAAAAATGAACTTTAACACCAAATTCAATACAAAGAGGTGTATTGTAATACCTAAAATTTTATAAAGAGAAACTCTATTATACAATTGTAAAGTTACAAAAAAACCTAGTAATGAACATTGAGATATTTTTCATATCAAACATATACCAAGCAACGTGTGAATTGAAGCACGTGAAACACCTTTAACTTAATGGATATTAAACTGTTCCTTTTACGCTCATGTGGCCTCTTCAGACATTTTCAATATCAATATGCAGTATTTACCAAAAGTTATAAAAGCAAACACGCACGCAATATTTTTCACGTGCACTATATTTTATTTAGTAATCGTTGTCTTATAGTAGTATTTCTTTTTTATTATTCTCTCCGTCCGTAAATGATTGATACATTTTGATTTTTCATTGTCAATAAAACACAATTTCAAACATAAATATCTCTTATTCTACATATGAAAAAATTATAAGAAGTTGATAGTTCAAAAAATATATATATTAAAACGAATCTAACAAGATATCATATGACTATATTATTTCTTATTGGTTAATGAGAATTATTGTTCAAAATTTTTAAAGTCTGATCATATAAAATCAAAATGTACCAATCATTTAGGGACGGAGAGTATTTTATCTTCTTGTTTCCTTATAAGATCAAATATTAGTATTTCATTAGTTAAATGGCTAACTAACTATATATATATATAAATTGTAAAACGGTCTAGTGACCAAATTTTATCGAGAAAGTACAATTGAATGATCCAACATTTACACTTTTAAATGAGGGTGATCGAACTGAAAATATCCAATGTTTTTAGTGATATTTGGTGTCATAACAATTCTTTTATAAAACGATTCATAGTATCCTGTTTTTTTAATTAGGTGCATAATCAACTAGCCATTTATACACAATCCAGCATGTACGAATTAGTTTCCTTTAATAGTTCTTTTCTGTATAATTAAATATTGTTAAATTATGTAAAATATATATGATAAAAGACAAAAATATCCTATATATATTTGAAAAAGTAGTGCATCAATTTTATATACAAAATATACAATCATTTAAAATACTTTATGGAAAGTTAAAAATAAATAAAAGCTATTTGAATCTTTAAGTTAAATAAGTGTTAGTTGTTGAGTGGTAACAAAAGATCACTGGATTTTAAAGGAAAACTTCTAATTCTTCATTCTCATATTATATATATGGTACGTTTGGATTGGGTGAATCTAGGTGAAGGTAAACTTTTACCATTAACCTCGGTTAGGGGAAGTATGTAAGGAAATACAGGTGAACGTATGTGAAACTATTATAATTTCTGTTTGGATGTCATTACCCTTTACTAGGTGAAACCATATAAAAAAAATGTTAGATTAAAATTATAAAAGATTGAAGTGACATTTATATCCGTCTCTTTATTTTTACATAAAACATCTAGTTCAAATTGATGTTTTGTTTGCAAGTTAGATGTGATTAATTAAAAATATTAGCGAAATATGAACATTTCAACAATAATAAATATAAGAAACATATAAATAGTGTTTAGCAAAACAAATATAAATTTGTTAACGCACAAATAACATATTAATAAACGACATATATATATAGTACATTTTAATAATGGACAATACTTATCACAATTATTAGTAATTGTGGAAACAAACGGTAACACGTTATTCATTACAAATTAAGAAGAATAGATGTGTAATTCAAATACATATTCGACTGTGACTTGTGAGCAATGATAAAGTGAACTTAATAAGAAGATTTCTACAAATGCCAAATTGGAAATAAATAACTAAAGAAAAAAAAAAGAATAGATGTGAAAAAAGATTACGCCAACCATGAGTGGCTGGTATTGTGTTTTCTAGCTTTTATTAAATAAAAGCGTGTTTTTTGAAGAGAGATAATTTTGATTGAGAAAGATCATTTTAGTGGATCTTTTAGTCTAAAATAATAATAATAAAACTATTAATTTGTTAACCTAGCATTATCCACCGATTTGGAGGTGAATGATTTGAGCGTGAATGTGTATGTTAACCTACATTAACCTTGATTTTTGGTTATTTTTTGTTCCAAACAAGGTGAATTTAATAAAATTTGAGAATTACCTACATCACCTAGATTTACCTAGGTTCACCCTAATCCAAACAGACCAATAGTATATATAGTTGGTAAATCTCCCCATTTCCTAACTAAAATTTGAGAATTCATGATCAAATTTGATTTCAAAAATAGAAATGAAAGCAGAGTTTGGGAAGAAGTAGTTGTTTCCGTCATATACTACGTCATGTGTTACTCCCAATTGAACAAATAATCGATCAAATCTTCGTCATTACAGTTGAAAGTTGAAACCATTAGATGAATGAAAGACCTTCATCACGGCTGAAACCCATTGAAAAACCTACATATAAATCAAATGACCCCCTTAGGAGAATCGAACATGAAACTCATAGTAAACTCAAACAACAAGGACTAAAGATAAATCATTATATAATTCCAAATGTATGTAAAGTCGAAATGGGATTCTAATAATGAAATGAAAAATAATTAAACATAATCATCATTTTACTTTAATGTACATATACATCATGGATGATGTCATAATCACCATTCTATTACTGATTACCAAACGCTACATAAATTTTACGCTGAAATATCACTCGATCTCAATTATTTTCAGAATAGATATTGAATAATCTCTAAAGAAATATATTAGTATGAGTGTGGCCCTGTAAGATCTTAAAGCAGATATGAATCGACATATTTATTTGGTTAATTATTAGTCATCTACGGAGTATTCTGCAACACTAGTACGTGTTTCAATTGACTCTTCACATACTCAATTTTATTATAAGCATTGTGGGTCTTAAATAATGGTTGCATCAAATTGATCATCATCATTAAAATATAAATACACAATAAGCAAGCTAATTTAATACAAGGCCATACTTATGCAGGGTGTAATTATTGTGTTATTATATATACTACTAATATAGTAGTACTCCCTCCATCCCTTTTTATAAGAACCATTTACTTTTTCACGGTTTCGAGACACGACTTAAAACATAAATATTTTTAATTTTACTTGTGTAAAAATTATAAGAACTTGATATTTCAAAAATATATATTGAGAGGAATCTAACAAGATCCAATATAACTATATTATTTATTATCGGTTAATAAAAATTTTCGGTCAAAATTTTCAAAGTTTGATCCAAAAAGTCAAAATGGTTCTAAAATAAAGGGATGGAGGGAGTACTATATATGGACAATAATGATAACAACACAACACAACCCCTTTCAAGTTAAATGAAGATTTTATTTTTTTTCAGATTGGGCCATATTTAGGCTAATTACTTATTCTAGAATACTACATGTGCACTTCCATATCATGAGTTATATTGGTCATAAATGATCGACTGAAAATATATTGCAAATATAGATGATCATCCTGCCGTTAACCCAATAAATTAGTATTTTAAAGATTATTGGGTGAATACATTTTATCCAGATACATAATTATTATACTATATTGAGTTTGGAGGTGAACTGGAATGCCTTAATCACGAAGAAATGACGAACATGTATCAGATTACTCGATATTTTTTTAGAGATAATTAAGAGAATGGTCCCATAATTATGTGAAAGTTGCACTTTGACCCTACTTATAATGGTCTGTAGGTTTAGTCCCCTTAATTGGTACATTTGGTGCACTTTAGTCGTCACCGTTAAAAATAGAAGGAAAATTATAATTATTGCCCAAAATTGAAGGTTTAACATTATGTCAAGGTTAAAACACAAATTGGATACACTATAGTCTTGTATAATATATTTGGTGCACTTTAGTCCACGTAATTATTTTTTTTTTCCGATTTCTTTTCGATTTTTCCTATTGTTTTCTGGATTTTTTTCGATTTTTTTTTTGTCAATTTTTTATATTTTTTCCGATCCTTTTCTTTTTTTGATTTCTTTTCCTAGTAAAAATTGTTCGATTGTTTGGTTTCGTACTTTATGACAAAAATGTTCAATTTTGATAATTGTTTTGGAAAAAATGTTCGATTTTGGTAGTTGTTTGGCAAAAAGTTTTGATTTTGGGAGTTGTTTCAAAAATGGAACATGTTTGCTAAAACAACTACCCAAATCGAATGTTTTAAGCAAAAATGTTCAATTTTTACTTTTTTTGAAACAACTACCAAAATCAGAACTTTTTGTGAAACAACTACCAACATTCGAACATTTTTGTGAAAAAAGTACGAAACCAAAAAATCGAACCATTTTTATTAGGAAAAAAAATCGAAAAGAAATTGACAAAATAAAAAAATCGAAAAGAAATAAAAAAAAATTGAAAAGAAATCGGAGAAAAATTAATTGCTAGGACTAAAGTGCACCAAAAAAATTATACAAGACTACAATGTATCCAATTTATATTTTTTAAAAAAACCTTGACTTAATGCTAAAACTTCAATTTTGCCCAAACTTATACTTTTCAGTTAATCTTTAACGGTTGAGGACTAAAGTGTACAAAATATACCAATTACGAAAACTAAACCTGTAGACCGACCATTAACTGAAACCAAAGTTCAACTTGCACACAATTATGGGGATCATTGCGATAATTATCTCCTCTTCTTTGTTTTTTTTAAGAGCTCCTAATTGAAGAAAGGAATAAAAAATACAAAAGTTGAAACTCTTTCTCTCGCTCATTCCGTCCATCCTATTATATAAATAATCTCACATTAGAGCATATATTCACTACTAGTCTATTACACACAGGCACAGCATCTACCCGTTCCCAAAAATTCTTGTCCACTTTCTTCTTTCTATACTCCCTCTTGCTTAATTCATTTGCACCACATTGAACAATCACAAATTCACAACATATTTTCTCTTTAATAATCCCCTAAAAAATGGCTACTAGCATTACTGAAGAATATTACCAAAAATATTGGGAAACAAATATGTTCCTCCAAGAAGAACTTGATTCCCGGTAATCCCAACTACTAAACCATTCAAATAAAATTTCTTACAAATTATGTTCCAATTCATTTGTCCAATGACTGATCGAATTACATGTATATGAATAGTTGTCTAGATGAAACATTCTCGGGTTCGTACGATGATTCGAGTTCACCAGATGGAACAGATCAATCATCAGAAGGCTCGAAGAAGAACATTGTTTCCGAGAGAAATAGGAGAAAGAAACTCAATCAGAGACTCTTTGCACTCAGAGCTGTGGTCCCCATTATTAGCAAGGTATACTACTAATTTATTACTCTAAATTATTTTTATTGTGCTTCATTAATTCTTAGTTATTGCACACCCTCCTCAATTATTTCTAAGTTGAAAAGTATTACCTATTACTAGATGCCAAAAAACAATCATTGACTTGCCCTGTTTTTTCATTTTTAGAATTTTTACTTATTTCTATTTTCAGACATTAGTAATGCGACAACAAGACCGCTCGAAATTATATTTGAAAGTTTGTGTGGATCGACTATTGTAGCTAACGCGTCAAGTATCCTGTCCGAGTACTTATTTCAGAGACAAAATCATAGTCATCAAAAAAATGGAGGATTAGATCTGAAATAAGTACTCGGACAGGATACTGTGATTTCAGAGCAAGTATCCTGTCCGAGTACTTATAAGTATCCTGTCCGAGTATACTACATTATAAAGGTTTATGGTTAATAAAAGATGTATTTGGATGTTTAACAATAGATGGACAAGGCTTCGATAGTGAAAGATGCAATACAATACATCCAAGAATTGCATGAGCAAGAGAGCAAACTTCGAGCTGAAATATCCCAACTCGAGTCGAGTAATCGGTCTAAGAGGATTAGAGGAGAAGCCTTTGATTTCGACCAAGGAGAAACATTTCCGTCCAGGCCAAAGAAAACAAGAAATTCATATACAAAGTTAACATCCAACCCCATTGAAGTTCTTGAGGTAACCATTTATTCTTTCATTCAGTTAGTTGTCCATTTGGTCTCAGTAAATATGATTGAGTTTATGTCACTTACAACCATGGACGGATCCACGTTAGAGCAAGGGGTAGCAAGTGCTACCTCTTGATTTTGGCCCGTAAAATTACTATTTTATCCTTAATTCAATATTACTATTTTATCTTTTATGTGAGAATTACTGTTATATCCTTCTTAAATTACTAGCAATCTAAAATTACATAGACTATATGTGGATATATTAGTACAATAGAGTTATTCGGAAGATATACATTAGTTTATTTCATTATTTGCCGATCAAATTCCATGTTAATTTGAAAGACATATATGATACATTAGTAAAATAGATCGATAAGAAAACATAAAGTTTATTTATTTATATTATTTATCACTAGATTAACTACTGCGTTCATTGAATTTATTAGCCTACTAGTCACTTGATGTTATTAGTCAAATAAAGTGGCACGAATGTTAAATAAATAATGCACGGATTATCGGAAGTGTTATCAGATTATGGGCAACAGTGATGGAAATAGAAAAAATGTTCAATTTTACTTGTTAAGTATTGAATTTTGTACAGTGTAGTTAGTTATATTGATGCAATATTTTCTTTCCTTTTACCTTATTCATCCAATATTGTAAAAAGTCGTATTCGCAACCGAATGTGTGATAATGAACGATAACTTAGTGGTTCATATTGAAAAAGATATATTCAATTGTATCTCAAATGAAGCTATCATACAGAGGTTTCAAAGAATGATTAATCGTCGTGGTCAATTGTAATTTGAATTTATTAATATCAGCATCGTACATTTTTCTTTTAGATTTTTTTTAATGGTTTTATATTTGAACAATTGTGCTACCTCTTACATTATTTTCTGCGTCCGTCCCTGCTTACAACGACGCTTTGTATTGTATATTCAGCCTTTTGTCGTTCCGATTCGTTAAAAAAAACTAATGCCAAATTATTATGTACACTATCATATATAGACTAAATAAATATGCCATGTTCTATGTTTGGTGAAGATTATATAAAAGGTATATTATTAATAATAATTATTGTTTGGCATCAAATTGTAAGTAAATTAATTTGATGTGCAGCTAAGGGTATCTGACATGGGGGAGAAGATAATCGTAGTTAGCCTGACATGCAACCAACGAATGGATACGATGGTAAAGCTCTGTGAAGTTTTTGAGTCTTTGAAAATCAAAATTATTACAGCCAACATCACTGCTCTATCTGGAAGACTTTTGAAGACTGTTCTTCTCGAGGTATACATCTCATTTCTTTTCTTTCTTCATTTATAGCTTGACAACGAAAATGTACGTGAAATCGTTATTCTAATGTCCCACACATTGTGATCTATAAGACGATTTGAGTAGTAATATAGGGTGTGAAATCGTGACACTAACAGTTCCACACATCTTGCCCTCAAGTTTGAATAATAATAATAAGATGTGTTTTATTTGATCAAAGACTAGAGCTCTAAGATACTAATATCTAACTTTTTAGTTTTTTACTAGTTGAGAGATGTCCGAGGACGATTAGAGTACTATATTGGCACTATTCGTTTGGGACTTGTCAAGAATGGTCTCTTTTAAGAGTTCTAATGAGACAACAAGATGATTTAATTACTCATTATTACGATGGACAAATCCGGAATGGTGTGATCTTACAGATATCATTATTTAATTTAACATTTAATTTGGGCCCATCTCTAATTGTTATGCAACCTATATTATTTCTGTACCTAATAAATTAGGAGTATACGTGGCCATGGATTTGTTTATTATACACATCAGAAAGGCAAGTTAAGTAAGATTTTGGTGGCAACTACTATTAATTGTCTCCTCAATAATTCTACCAAAAGTAGCTTTAGAAAATTAATATACTTGAAAGAGAATATAATGGAAAAATATTATTAGGAGAAAAAAATATGGACATTACTATTTTTAGTCAAATAAAGGTTTCATATTTTATACACATGCATGAAAAATACAAGACAAGATATATATATGATATATGAACCTGCTCAACTGCACAGTGCTATTTAAAAACCACAAACAAAAAAAACAAATTCACTTTTTTTTTTTTTGTAAATTAGCAATGAGATGAGTTTTGAATCCAGGATCTTCTGATTTATTAGGTACAGAAAATATTACTACATTAGATTCGATTGATACATCCATGCGCTATAGTCAAACGTCAATGGAATAATTTAATGAAAATTCCCAAAAGAAGAAATCAAGCCCTATTTCAGTCCAGGTTCGTTTGACATAATTGGCTAATTAACTATGATACAATAATTCAGGTAGATGATTTTTATTAATGCTAGCCTTAATTAATGTTTTTATTTTGAACTGATGCAATGTCTGAATTTGTTAATTTTAATTTCAGGCTGATGAAGAGGAGAAAGATCAATTAAAGACAAAAATCCAAACAGCTATATCAGCTCAAAATTCTGCACACAGTCCTTTCAGCGACTAATCACATAAAGTTATTGGACACGTTTTAATTGGTGATAATCTTCAAGTGTTGTTTTAGGGCTTTCGCTTTCTTCATGCTTGGATTCTATTTTCTTCTTTCTCGTGTATAGAGGGCGTTTGAATAATATTTTCATTTTCACACTTAAAATTGGTTCAAAACTCGATTCAAACATTTCCTTATCATGTAGACTACTATGTAATAAACAAGTGAAAATGGGGCCACTCAAAGAATATTGAGAACGACTGTCCATGATTAATAACAACCATATAATGGACACGTGATATAATTAGTCGATAATTAATATTATGATTGATCAATGTGTTGAATATGAACGATTTAAGAAGTTGGGTGATCAACTGGGACCTTTACAAAGCTAGGTGATCAACTGGGTCCCCGACCCAAAGATAGGTAATCGTACCAACCGTTTGACGTCAAAATGTCGTAGACAAGTGTAGTCTCTATTTTGATGGAGAAGTTAAAGTGTACATTTTTCAAGAAATTTGTAAGTATTAAAAATTCTATTTTGACCATCCTTACATCAAATTTTAATGTCCCCTTAAGAAGTGGGACTAATAGTACACTACCTTCTCGATCTACACCGTAGACCACTTCCATAGACTCAACGTTTAAAAGGACTAAAGTGCAACTTATACATGTTATCTGAAATCATTTTAACAATTTTGTTATTAATATATATGAAGTGAACAGTCACTTAGTAATCAAATAATGGCATGGTCAAATAATGTTTGACCAATAAAACTAAGGCTAATTCACATTTTACCCCCTATAGTATCGTTTTAGTTTCAATTGGTCCCCTGTACAATTAATCGTTTCAATTTGTTTCCTGGACCCCTTTTTCCAATTTTAAAAGATAAAATAATTATGGCACCACTGTCACTATTACAAAGTATAGTGGCAATATTAAAATATTTTAAATAATTAAAATTAAACCCCAACTCCTTCTTCTTCACACCCCATCCCCATCCCTTGCTTCAATTAGCTCAATTAGCAAATCATCAAATCTACTCATTTACTAAATTCAAACTTTAGCTTCATCGTCCCCAAAATGAAATTGAACAAATTCCAAATACTATGTTTATTAATTCATACGGAGAGAGCAATAACCTAACCAAGACTCCAAGAGCAATTAAATTCCAAATACTGTGTCTGAAGAGGTTTCCGGGGGAAAACTGGAACGATTAATAATACGGGGCATATTAAAACTAAAACGATAGTATATGGGGCAAATAGTGAATAAGCCTAAAATTAACAATTAAAATACAGTACCATTTTAACAAACGACCACGTTAATCGTCCAAACAAGATGGAGTACCAACGGTTAACTTTCAAAACTGACTCTGTATTAACCAACAAGCTTAAAACGTCTTAATTAAATAGGTCACTTCCATAAAAGGTCGACCCCCAACGGTCCTCCCGCCTCCACCTCCTCCACCCCAACCTCCAAACGGCCAAGCTCGACTTGTAGGCCACTGGAACTCCGCCTCCAAGACCCACCTCCCTCTCTTAACACTCCAAATCAAGGTTAGTTAGATTTAAGTTTTAAAATTAATTTTTTTTTTCAATTCAATTAGTTGTAATTAGTTAAATTGAAATTTGAATTTAGTTTTGCAATTCAAATTAGTTAGAAATAAATTTTTAAATAAGTTGCATTTAAATTTGATAATCGTGTCTTTATTTGAATTAGTTTGAAAAAAAGTTAGATATAAAGTTGAAATCAGTTGAATCTATATGGAATATAAGTGCAATTTGGCCTCAGTTGTTTATGTATAATATTCCTCAGATGGCATTGGTTGATGAAGAACAGTCAGCAGATACTATTGCATTCATGGATCTTGCTTTCGAGCAGGTTAGTCTTCACTGGAGTACTAAGTTTCATAATCGTTTGGACTATAAAACTTAATCTTGAATGACCAAAATGCAAAGAGGTTGTGCACGTTTGTAGTTTAAGATTGATGTCGGAAACCAAGAATTTGTATCTATAAGACACTGAACTAGATTTATCAACATGCCCCAAATGCAGATAGGGAGGCTATTAGCCCGAGAATGAAGTGTAAAACCTATCTACTACTTCACAATAAATAAGAAGCATAGATAGTGTAATGAGCCATTTTACTATATTTTGTTATATGCGAAAGCCAGTGAATATAAAATCTTGACTCCATTTTGCACCTGATTGCATGGCGTAATATAGTACTCCCTCACAAGTTGTTAGGAATATTTAACTCCGCGAACATTCGATGCAAATTTGAATTTCGTCACCATTCTATCAAATTCTTGGTCAAACATGAGAATCATTATTTCAATCTGGAAAAAGTCCCTTTAAAATTGTTATTGAGGGAGTACTTTCTAGTTTTGCTGCTTAATAATTTGTACAAGCTTCGGGTGAACTTATGGATAATTATTGCATTTTGTCTACTTATCAAATATCAACTCAAGCACCTTCTTTCTGCAGGCAAAACTTGCATTGGATAGTCTTGAAGTGCCTGTTGGGTTAGTTTTTCACTTATTCTTTTTGCTAAATGTTGTTGGGCTAGTTACTTGCTCAGTGTCATCTCAGAACTTGATGAAGTGGTATTACTGTTTGACAATTATCTTTCTTCTAACGTATTTGCTTTTTGTTGGAATTTAAAGAAATTAGCATATTTGGGCAGTCATGGATCGTTACTACTATAATTTTGGAATGTTGCTATTGTATCTTAACATCCACACAAAATTCAAAGAAAGCCTTAGCTTCCAGAACCACTGTTGGTAAAATATTCTGAAGTTACCTTAAACCTCAAATGTGAACTACTTAGCAATTTATGGTCTACACTTGCCACTAGTGGTGGATGAAATTTGAGAACTTCCCACTCTCAAGTCTCAACTCACCAATTTGAGAAGTCCAAGAAATTTCTAAGAAAGTCAACTGTTTCATGGATCAACTAGTCTTAACTCTTGATCTGACAAATAATAAGTAAAGAGTTATGTACTTGTTTTTCTTCCGAAGATGCATCGACTGCTTTGATATTTATATCCAACCCCCTTTCTCTTGTTTTTTTTGATATAGTATGTATGCTTGTGTGATCTGAAGTTCATCTTGCAAGTTGCCTTTGCACATGAGAAATTTAATGCGATTGGTGGATTTCAAGATACCAAAAAATTAAGTAGTTATCTCTATTTGAGCAAAATGTTGAATTGATTTTGCGCGTCCAACTTAGTTAATGAATTGTATCTATGTCTGCCAAATGCTTAAACCTACTTTCTATCTAGAAACAAGTGAAACCCCATTCCTTATTTATTCTTTTACTCAGATGACGTTGTTAGATCCTCGTTTAATTCAGATTTATCGTCTTTTTAGTTGTGTAATTACCGAGAAAGGGAAGGTCATTTCAAATGGAAGAAATCGAACAACTGAGACAAGAAATGTGATGAATACTTTCTTTATCCCCTCTAATACTAAATTTATGTAGCAGTTGTCTGTCTATATATAGCTTATGTTCTGTAAAACAGGCCACAAGACATGCTGAGATCGAAGCAATAGATGCCTTGCTTGACCAGTGGAAGAAAGATGGACTCTCTCCAACAGAAGTTGCAGTAAGATTTACAAATTGTAGTCTCTATGTAACATGTGAACCATGCATTATGTGTGCTTCAGCATTATCATTTCTTGGTATGATGGGCTAAATTATCAACTTCAATATTTGTTCAATTTCATTAGCTAAGCAGTGCGTCTATGTGTTCAGGTATCAAAGATGTATATTATGGCTGTTCAAATGATAAATTTGGAGGCTGCGGATCCATATTATCACTGCATACTGTTAGCTCTGGATCACCTTCTAGGTCTTCTTTTCCTGAAGTACTGTTGTATGTATTGTTTGTCTCATGTGCAATTGTTTGGTCCTTCCATAAAATCTGAATTAATTACTTTCTGTTTTAGTTTGTTAAAATTATAAACTTTCTCATCACTTATAGAACTTTCTGTTTTAGTTTGTTATAAGTAGAGATGTTTCTACCACTACAGTAACCCCTTGGTAGTTCGTTGATACAAGTGGCTTATAAGTGTTGAAACCATTTCTTTATACTAGTAACTATTCCTGAAATATCGAACAACATCCAAAAACATTTATAACAGGGGAAATTTATGTGGTCTATCTCTTCCATTTGTGATAGTAATGGAGAAGCGAAGAGGGGTTTTAAATGTACTGGAGGAGTCATGGCTTCCAAAGCAATTTCTCTTTTAAGAATGTTCTATGAGCAACGGAACCCCAATGGTAAGGGATATAAATAACTTTTATCGTTTAAATCTTATACTTCATATTTAAATTTCTCGACATGATGTTTGTTATATTTAGGCAGTGGAGAACTGGAGAGGAGTAGAATGGGGATACTGTCATTATTTTATCGCATTACTCATCTTACAAAAAGAGTTTAGAGGATGTTTATCTAAGTTATATTTCTTGAAAATACTACTGCTTATTAGTAATTATTGGCAGAAGCCCATGAAGTTAACTTGGCCATACATAAAACTAAAGGGGAAAAACGAGCACCCTCATTTTCTGTTCCTCTCATTAAATCTTTTAGCACTCTGTTTACTAAGTGTTTGGCATGATCTTCAGTATTTTGACCACACTAAAAGATAGTCCATTTTATTATCTTTAGTGTAACTTGAATACTTCGTATATTTTTTCTCACTCAAGTGCATTTAAGCAGACATGTAATGCTGTGTTCACATGAAGAAATGACTCAGTGAAATAAGTTTCTATGTAAAATTTTGATTACATGGTTATTTCCATGTCAAATCCAAATGGAAAGGAATTTGGGAAAGTTATGCTACAGAATGATAGCTTCATAATAATTTAAAGCGATAACCTCTTGGTTGACTTCTAGAGTATCACAAATCTTAAACTGTTATTGTGATCTTTGTTTGTGGTAGTATTAGCTGAGTTTTGTTAAGTATTAGTCCAATATCTCTTACTATCATGCAACTATATTTTGAGTTAAATGCAGTGCAATAGTAACTATTGATTTTCAGCTCCAAAGCCCCATCGGCAACCATTACAGCATGTGCAAACGGCAGAGAATTGATTCTGCTAATTGTCGGAGGGAGGACTAAGCCGACAGGTAAGGTGACACTTCCTAAGTATACCCTAAGAGGTGTTGGTATTAACTACGCTTCTCTTTCTCTGTTGCATGAAACTAATATATTTACTTTCATGTTCGTTACAAACATCATTCTTTGAGACTTCGACAATGTCTGTTGTCATATGAGATCTGACATAAGTCACATTTCTCATGGCATTAAATAGAAAGGTTTACTCTGCATTCAGCCCCATCTAACATTTTATACTCGATCTTGCAAGTAGCAACCAGAACAAGATACGGCTCCCCGAAGTTGCAAATGCTATTAGAAAACTGACTATACACACGCGACCAAGTCTTATACAACTTGTTCCACACGATCAGTTGAAAAGTCATATATTTAAGTCTTTTTATATATCAAACATAAAAATGTCCGAGTGTCGAGCCTTATATGTATGAGGTATTGTATTTATGTGCACCTTTGTGTAATTTTAATCAGAAGCACTCCAATAGTATTAGAGGATAGTAGATTCATTCATCAGATAGCAAATGATTTAAAACTGCATAGTAAAATGTAGGTGCACGTATTTCCCCACGTATTTCCAGAGTTGTTATCTTCTTCTTTTACTCTTTTCGAATGGGTGAAAGTATCGGTAGAGATAAGTATGATGCTCCAACACATGTTCGCACTATACCATTTCTTATGTGAATATGAACTGAACGAGTTTCTTTATCGAACGTATTAGTTAACTATTAACTCCCCACCCGTTTTGTAAACATTAGCTCGATAATTTCACACGTTCAGTTTAACGACAATTATTCTAAATGAATTAGATGAAAATTTTTGTCGATCCTATAACTATGGAATGACATGCACACACATTTATACTTTCATGCCTTCGAATTTAGTTGAATGTATGACAATTTTGTAAGGAAGATGATAGAGTAAAAACGGAACATGTTTCCGTACTTTACCATATGTCATCATGTAAGGGGATTTGACATAAATATATTCGACATGAACATAATTGTTTTATAGTGATTTTGACAATTTAGTTTCGTTTGAAAATTGTCATATATTCAACTAAATTCGAACTCATGAAAGTATAATGATACTACTATAAGAATGTGTGCATGTCATTCCATAGTTATAGGATCGACCAAATTTCTCGTTTGATTCATTTAGAATAATTATCTTTAAACAATTGGACGTGTGAATTATCGAGCTAACATTTACAACACGGGTGGGGAGGGAATTGTTTACTAATAGGTTCGATAAAGTAACTCGTTCGGTTCGCATTCATATAAGAAATGGTTTAGTGCGAACGTGGCGGAGCATCATACTTACTTATCCGTACCGATACTTTCACCCGTTTGAAAAGTTTAAAAGAGGAAGAAAACAGCTCCGTGGAAATACGACACCGGAAAATAAGTGCCGATGCATTATATCTCCCCATGTGTAGATACAAATATAAGGATTTAGTGATTGGATTATGTCAATTAATTAAGACTCATATTAAAGAACATGAAACAAATTGCATTGTTTGTATTTGTAACTTCGATTATTTCAAAGCCAAACAATTAGTAAAGTTAAATGCATTGATCCAAAACTCAATTATGCCTAATTTTGATGCTATATCAAAGTTTTAGCAATAAATATCCGTTGCTGTTCATATGTGCTTGTCCACTAACCTACTCATCAATACCAGAAGTGACTTCTTAACGAAATCGCCATAGAAATGAAGAATCTTAGTACTTTGATGATTTTCCTTGTACTCGTTGTTTCAAGTACGTCATATCTGAGTTGGTTATGTATTTTTTTAGAACTTATAGTAGCAAAAACGAGGTAATTGTCGATTTGGTCTCAGATAGTTAAACAACGTTATACTTTAGTCCTACACATTACTTACATTATTGGAAATTATTGTTCCGAAATTGGCACAACTATTGCAGTATACTCCCGAAAATGACCATGTTCTTTTGGGCATCATTCTGCAACGTTTGTTGTTCTTTGGGACCATACTGCTACACTTGTCCCACTTTCGAAACTAATTTACAACATTGTAATTATATGGATCTAGGATCAAATCGACAATTAATTCTAGCAAAACTTGTGCATTATAACCAAATATTTATAAATTCTTGTTTTGTTACTATCGTTTTTCCCTTTTGCAGATGAATTAGTTATCAAGGTTGTTTATAGTATTCCAAACTGTTTTAATAAATGTGACAATGCAAATGGAGGGGTTGATTGTGCGCCAGGATGTTTTTGTAAGTCATTTGCATTGGGAGGATCGTCAGAAGGAGTTTGCTTACAAACTGCCAAAAAATTTGGGAAAAAACTTAAATGCTTTTCACATAAGGATTGCATTACTAATACTAAAGGGAAAGATTATGCTAGTTATTGTTTGAGATCAAATGGTAGTCAATATGGCTATTGTACTATCCCAACAAGCAACATCCCTTAAGACTTACATAATGCTTATGCTTCATTCAACAACTTGTGTATTACTTATGTATACTTATACATATGTATTTTAAGAAAATTATCGAACTGATCTGAGTAAATGTATGATTTATACTAATGATCCTTGATATTAGTTTAAAATGTGCAGCTTAGTGCCTCTTTTGATTAAAATGTTAAATTTTGATAGAAGAGAGCCAAAGTAGAATTTTTAAAAAAATTAAAATGATGCACTTTAGTTCCTGATATTGATAAAAAGCGTACACTTCAAATCATCTTTTTTTAGTCGAAATTTAACGTCTCCCTCAAAAAAGAGATTAAAGTGCAAAGAATATTGAAGAACATTTACACAGACCGGACACTTAGTGAGACTAAAGTGTATCTCCTAAAAAGGCAACCGAACCTAGTAATATTACCCAGAATTTCATTCCCTCTTAAAACTGGTTAGGCAAGAGGCTTTTAAAAACGCTAGGTCGTAATGTTGTAAAAAGCCAACTTAGCCAATCACAAAGGAAACCTGGAGTACTCATTTTTCGCTGGAACACAGATTAGTTCATCCAACGTTTCAACGCAGATAAAGAAGAGAACAGAAATGGTGATAAGAAGATAATTTATTGGAGGAACTGATTCCTTCAGAATGATATGTTTGCATAATGGCATCTACAAACTGAGGTTTGTGTGAGCTTAACATCACATTTACCACAAAATTGAGACGCTATGAATGAAGAGACTTATTCTGCCACTAAAGAATGGTAATTACACTATCTATCTACTCATTAAGTATACAAAAGTAATCTCTGAATACTCACATTTCAGATAGGAGATTGCTGATTTTGCGAAGCTCCTTAAGAGCAGCTATAGCGGTAACTTGACCTTTCCCGACAAGACCATTCTTCGAGACATTCTCCAATGGACCAGTTTGAGAATTGTCATGCTGAAAAACTGCTTCAATAACCTGAAAACAGGAAGTCATAAAATTTCTAGGTTAGAAGCTTGTTAAAAGTCAATACAATCATAAACAAATGTTAAGCATGAGAAATATACAATTGAAACACATCAATAAATGCATGATGAGCTAGCTATAACAGTCATTTCCTAATTTTGTGGCTAAACTGCAAGAAACACCATTGATAATTTAGTTTGCGAGAAAAAGTAAAAAAACGAGCGGTGAGAAGTGCCCTTACTCTGTCCCACACAGTGTATTACTATCAGCCGTACCAGGTAGGGGAGGAGCATAAAATCACAATAAGGTTTCTCCCGAGTCAACATTTAGAGTTAACTAGTCAGTAGTTACTCACTCATGCAGAGTCAGAAAAGATGTGGGATTGAGAGTGAAGAAGAAAGTAGTGTGGATGTGAATATGGTGCTTTCCTTGCCACTATGTAACCATAAATTTCCACTCCTACCAAAACTGGTAGAAATCCCTCAAAAATATTTAAAAATTGTGTGTCACTGTCCCCTCTTCCAAAACTTGCATTCACAAAATTATATATATTTTCAAATAACTTACTAAGAAGACCTCATTAACAGCACAGTATGGTTCTTAACAATACCTGGATATTCTCACGCATAGATTGCCCAAGATTCTTTATAGTAATCATCAAATTCTGGTCGACGTTCTCCCCCTTGCTGGTCCCAGGTCCAATATAACACCCTTCAGATGTAGTAGAGGCTACTACCTTACACGGATTACTTAGAACATTGGACGATTTGGCAGAATCATTTACAACTTCTTTCACTCGCGTTACTTCCTCCGGATGCCTTCCAAACTTCCAAAGCCACTGAAGTTTACCCGATAGAAATTTTTGTTCCTTCAAATTAGACAGTGATTTTTCATCCACATCATCTTTATTGTCGTTTTCAAGTGACATATTATCATTAGGATTATCTGAAATAGGGAGGGAAATCTCTTCTGGATTATTCTCACATGGACCTGTCTTTGTAACATTTGCATCACTGTCATCAACAGGTGAGCATGCTACACTACTAATTCCTGATGCTTGTCCTTGGTCGGGGCTAGGAGGATCTAAGGAAGTGGAAGAGTTCTCTTCACTAATATCCTCTCCACTTGAGTAACTCGAATAACTGTTCCCAGGGATGTGACTAACACTGTTGTCTTTGTTATCTGCATCATCAGATCCATCTGAATCATTTTGGCAGAGATCTTCACCACTTTTAATTTCATCTGAACCTTCATCTTCTCCAAGCTGTCGAGCCAGATCCTTTAATAAACTTCTCCTAACCGAAGACTTCGAAGTTGTTCTCCTCTCAGAAACCTTGATATTAGAGGGCTCTGACTTTGTTCTAAAAAACCGCATTCTCACAGTCTGTGACCAACTTCTTTTGCTGTTACAGACTTGTGGAATAGCACCTTGCACATGTTCTTCCTTTTGCCCATCTCGCCACCGTTCTTCCCAGTAACTATCAGGCACCAGATTTAAAGTTCTTGGAGAATTTGATTCCAAGAGAGGGCAATTACTTCTCACTACCATTGACTTACTTCCATCATAAAACCCAGCATGAATTAGCAGAGGAGTCGAGTTATTAGCTTCCATTGCAAGAGCCTGTAGAGATTTTGCCTTCTTCAAAAGTTTTGCCAGATTCGCATCTTCTGGAAAATTAAGCAATCTTTGAAGACACAAAGTAGCATTTTCAGTAGCAAGCAATGAAGATCTTAGGTAAAGTATCATTGATACTGCAAATGCTGAAATAAAAGCTCCTCTGGATGAATCAAGTACAGCACAGCAAGTCTCCGTATCATCACGAGGAGATCTGCCCAACTTCCTATTTTCACAAGCAAATATTTCATCCCAGAGTGATAACAGGGTTTCTAATACAAATTCACGGCCAAAAAGAACTCGGAGCCAGCGAAGTGAGAAGTATTGGGGTTCAACCCCTAGCTCGACCAGATGAGTATGAACAGATGAATCAGCAATTGAAAGCAGGTGGTATAATGAAGCCGAAGCTTCAATCACCGGAGGGAAACCACTGAGCAAACTGTTTTGAGGTGGAACCGAGAAAAATTCAGCCATGGCAACTGCACCACCAGCTCCATTCATCAAAGCATCAAACATGCAATAAGCATCGTGCTCAATAAATTTGTCAGACAAAAGGATTCCCAGCTCACCTTCAGCTCCATACGCATCATTTATCAGGACAACCACTTGTTTATTGGGGTCAAGGTCACGCAGATTGCTAATTCTTACAGAGATATTTTCCGCTCTATTACCATTGTCTGCGGTCTTTGAGAATTTCTTGAAGTCAAACTTATATGTCAAATCATTCTCATGAAAAGAAAAACCATCAAATTTGTCTGTAAAGTAGTCTTCATAGAGCTCTCTCATTTCCCCAAGATATTCCACATCTACATGGAGTACATATAGTAGAGGAGCCAAGAGTTCATGCATTCCTGCAAACAATTCAAAGAGAATGTTTAAACTGTGACTGCAAATGGATGCCCTTAAAACGAATATCCCAGACTTCACTGATGCATGTCTGTGGATTTTGGCTCTTAACAAGTTTCAACAGTGACAACTACCTTGTTAAGATTTAAAGCTGTTCAATTTTCTGGAGATGAGGGATGAAATTAAATTAGAATCTGAAGGTCTGATGTTGATACGAGTAACTAGGAAGTGGGTACCCTATACATACTTGCAAAACTATCCGACTATTTTCGGTAAACTTTCCCCAAAAGATGCCATCAAAGTGCCATGTTTAGAACATATTAAGATCTTGTAAGCAAGAACACGAGCTAACAACAAATAAGAATCTAAAACTGAAGATACCTTGCCTGTAACCATACTCTGGATTCTTAAGGCACCAAAGTAATAAAATCCGTCTCAGAATGCCTTGACATTCTAGTGTCTGAAAATAGTTAGCAAGTTCAGGATACAGTCGAGACAGATCTTGATCAACCATCCGCTCCAACTCAGCATTTTTGAAGAAACGACCCCATATGCTATCTACAAGAAATAATTAATACTTAATTAAGTAAGATTTAGAAATCCTCATAAATATCGGTTGAAATCAATAAATAATGGAGACTTTCAAACTAATAACTATCATAATCAAAACATGGAAATAAGCTTCTAGTGGCTGGCTGCTTGTAAAATGGAGAATTTGAGAGTCTTGTCTACAAGGGTATAAGATCTTACCTGGATTTTGTGATAATGGATTATCAATTACTGAATCTGGAGAACTACTTCCATCCTTGGAAACATGAGCATCAACTAGAAGCTGCCTCCTCAGCGATGCATATCTACAAAAGAGTCAATTTCAGTGCAAATTGACATATCGTAGTAGATACCAAAACCAAACCTAACAGCTATTTCAATCCTCATTTATGGAGGTGTTTGATGTCATTAAATTCTTGACATCTAACCTTTCAGACTCAAAGGATAGAATGGCAAATAAGTGCAGACTCAAAGCATCACAACTACAACCACATATTACCAGGAAGAACTATTGATTATTCGAACAATTTTTCTAGATTGTGCCTTAAGGGCACAGGTTAAGATGTAAAGTTGGAAATAAAATATAGCATCTAAAAACATATAAGAGAATATATTCAAACAATCTTTCCATATCAAATTTCAAACTCTAATTTTCAATCAAATATCTTACTTTCTTAGCACCTTAACGTGTGCCTAAGGGCACGTTCTAGAAAAAGTGTTATTCAAAAACTAAATGCACAGCATATTGTTATGCACATCCTATAGCAATGACCATAATTCCCATTTTTCACTCATTACTCATTAAACTATCTACACTCCTTCATCTATTGGGCAATAGGGGATAACCTTTGCACTTCATCAAGGGTTAACTCAGAAATAGTTTCCCTGTTATTATATGTAAGGGTGCATACCATCCCACCCTACCCCTCTTAGGGCACATCCTCTTTCAAGGCATTAAGGCATATCTGTAGTTGTTATCATCCAAAACAAATGAATAAAATTGAACATAACAAAGTGAAACAAAAACGGGCAAGAAGATCCAGGATCGATTACTGAGAATCACTCATTGGTTGATTAAGATCATACTAATAAGTTCTTGGGGTTCACACATATACATAAACTTCGAGTATAGACCCCACGAATTCTTAACACGGTATCATGAACCACCTCATCGCTAACAGCATGTGTAAAAACGATGGTCCAAGTGAACCACTTGCGGGAGGCTATTGAGACCGGTATATTAGTAAGGTATTGCGTTTATCCATCTATGCAGAAATCTTTTAGTATGGGATCATTCTTAGCATGGACCATAAGAATCCTCATCTTTCTTGATATATACACAACAAACTTTATAATAAGAATACATATCAGAACTTCAGAAGAAGATGAATGTTTGAACTCAAATGTATACCTTCTACGAGAATCAGCAGTAACACGACGAAGATCGTTGACTGAAGCAGAAGGAGAAGATGGCAAAATTCCCAAATCCATACGCCACTTTACACCCCTAAACTTCCCCAAACAACATCGCAGACCCTCTCCATATGAATCCATACTTTGTTCAATTCCATCAGACATTTTTAACCTACAGACGCCGTTATACAGAGCTAATTTTCAACAAAAAGAAAAAACGATCTTGTAGAGCAAAAAATATACTGCATAGCCAAAACACGCAAAATGAACAACTTATTTCAAGATTTTTAGCTTCTGAGAAACCCTTTTCGAAATTTAAGAAGAAAGTTGCGAAATTTTTTAGAACTATAAGATTTAAGAGCAAGAAATTCGGCAATTTTTATGGGTAGAAACAAGAAAAATATACGTATGTTATGAAAGAAAAAAAAAAGCTGCAATTCTGCAGAGACCCTTTTGGGAGATGGACAGAAAGTTATAATTTCTTTGCTAAACCTGAGAATTTATTGGAACTTAATTTAAGAAGAGAAAGAAAGAAAAATAAAATTGTGAAAGAAAAATATAGCGAGTAGAAATGAGAATATTGAGGTTTATGCCAAAATGGTGTTCAAAGATAGGTGAGATTTGAGAATGATTGCGTGTGGGCGGTGTCCCATTGCCATTATACTACAGTTGACTAGAAAATTAATTTGATCGTTTATTACATTTTATGTGTTATTTATTTAAATTTAAATTTAATGTTTATATATATAGAATAAAGTATATGTAATAATTTTGATGGATACAATAAATAGCATCTCCATAATAGTGTAATTACATTTAGGATTATAAAAATAATACACCAAACTAGTTAATATAAAAAATATTTTTCTAAAAATTGGACATTAATAAAAATAATTAAAACCTTAACAAAAAGCTCTTGTCAGTGACTAGAAGATCCTCGGTTCTATATTCACCTCATCGCTAATTTACAAAAAAAAAAAAACAAACAAACCTTAACAGAAATATTGTTTGGAATGTTGATCTGTTAATATAATTTTCAAAATATTTACAAAATTTTATCAAGCTTTAAAATTAAATAATATGTCAAAATGAATAAAGTATTTGCCTTATTTACTTCTTTTAAAAAAAATTCATGGTGCTTATTTCTGTCCAATTGAAGAAGGTTGGTGAGAGGAAATTGTATGTTTGTTGTTATCTTGACACATCAACAACCACTCAGAATGATGAGAACAAAAAGTACTTCTTACATCCATCCATCCATTTAGACAAACATTCACCAAATATCATGAAAAAACATTAAACACAATTGCTATTGCATTTCATTTTTAATCATATTCATTTGTTATTTTTCCGTTATTCAGTATTAAATCATACAGAATGTCATCATCATTATTCATTTAAAGTATAAAATCATTGATGTAATTTAATATATATTTTTCAATCTAAAATTTATTATATTGATAAATGTGCATATAGTGATATAACATACTTTATTCATCTTCAAATGATTTAATGTTTAGCAAATTTTAATTTTTTATTTCTCTTATTTATTTTTCAACACAATTTTTTATATTTGAGATTCTTCAGCTTTATCGGTTTGTTTCCTCTTTTCAATTTCAAATTGAGAAGTTGATATCATGTTAACGAGGCTCTTAATAAAATTGTTTTAAGCTAAATAATTAGATAGAACTCTCTCGATCCATTAAAAGATCATCCATGATAACTTTCTTTTTAACATGTCGAAACTTATATTAGGTATGGTAATATGTTGGTTGTATAGTACAGTACTTTATAAAAATATACTAGTATTAAAGTGTAATAATTTTAACATATTACGTGTTAGAAATATTCAAGACCATTAACTAACCATAATCGACACTAATTACAATGAATTGTAATGTAATCATAAGGTACAACTAGTAGTATTCAACGCCATGATAAGTTACAATAGCCATATTAATGATGTTCAATTCATGGGTAGTCACCATATACACTCGAATACATTTGTAATTTTAGACTTCACCGTCGGTATAAATATAATTCCAGCTAATTAAACAATGTGTGAATCGGCCCCTATGATACATATAATTGGGTCGTGCATTCACCTCATTAAATTTTATTGGATTAGACTTTTAATGAGTACGATTTAAACTATTAGGGCTCATTGTATTTTAGATGGACGGTCTTGCTTATTGGCTTAGACTTTTAATGAGTACGATTTAATAAGCTTGATGTCAGTCCACATAGAGATTACGTGGGTGATTTCAGTAACACCCATTTGTGAGCCACCAAGGATTGTTTGTAATTATTTATTTTAATATATTGCTAATTTTACAAAAAAAAATCTTAGAATTCTGAAATTAATTTATATTGTTTTATGTGTATACCATACACTAATAAAATACATAGACAACCCTCAAGATGTCAATTTTATTTGTATACAATATTAAAATCATATTTCAATAATTTTCCAACATTGTGATATTAATAATATACATTTTATTAGAGTTAATTGAACCGTCTTTGAAGGACTAAAACAATATATCTAATAATGATACAATTCTAAAAACATAATCCTTGAAAATTTTCATTAAATAAAGAGAATATTTGGTTAAATTCATTCGAGAAATTACATGTGATACATGTCTCTTTTACATTTTCTTTCTAAAATAATATTTTTTCACCAATTGGATATCCAATAATAAAAATAATATTTATTAACTATAATAATAGAGATAAATAAGTATGTTAACAAAATTTAGCTTTTTCGATATCCCTATTATTATAATCTGCCCCACACTAGGGATCTCAATAATAAATTATAAAGATTTGGACTCCCTCCAAGTTGCTTATCCTCATTTGTTGTATCAATTTTGTTATTTTGACCACAAATTTTATAATTTTATTTTTTTTCAAGTAAAGTTATATTAATTATTAATTTATTTCATATTGAAGATAAAAATTTATATTGAAGCTTAACAATATAAATTTATTTTAAATTTTACAATTTTCATCATCTTCATATTAAAATAATTTGGGTTTGTCTTCAACATTTAAATTATTTGAATTTGTCTTCGACTTAGATCTAAAAATATAAAAAGAGGTGATTTGAGAAGTATAAATAGGAAATCTGATTTTTTTGTATAAACAAAAAATAGCTTAAAAAATACTCGCTCCATCCCTTAATGTAAGGGCCATTTTCCTTTTTAGGAAATCCCTTAATTAAGTCCCATTTGTGAAATTTTAAAATATGAGAGGAATTTGAATTTTCTTAAAATGTGTGAAAAAGTAAATGGTTGTTATATTTAGAGATGAAGGTAGTATCATATTTATATAAAAATATCTAAAACGTCATATAAAGAAAACTGATATAACATATTTAAAGATGTGAATAAAGTAGAGGGAGTGAAGAATTTGAAAAGACTCGACTTATCTAAAACTTGTTAACATACATAATGGAAGATATAATGCTCTAACCTAGTGGAACATAGATATACTATTTGTACTATGTTTAATTTGTTGTGATGAGATAAATTAGTTAGTTATACCTTCATATATTTGTGTGATGGTTATTCAGTCATATTCCTATCTACAGAATGAGTGGGTCGATTACAACGTAGCTGCCAAATTAAATTGAGGATGTGAAAATTGAGGCGACTGCTTGACAGGCAGTCTGCAGTCAATTCAATAATGGTACGAAGAATTAGCAAATTTAGTTGAACCACACGTAACACCGATTTTTGAAGATCGATCTGCAATCGCTACCTCAATTTAATACTTAAGTTCTGAATAAATTTTACGCTAGCCCCTTTCAATTTATCATTATAAAAAGATTGTGTTCAAGTTGATTTGATAAAGGCTTAACTAACTAATTATATTTCTTAAATTGAATGGATTGTTTTTTATTTTAGAAGGCTCTATAATATATAATTATTAATAATATATGAAGGGAAAAGGATTTGGTGGACACCAATAATGAATTATATTCCAATGGAAAAGAAGTGAACATTCGTTTTCAGGTATATTGTAGATGGGAAACAGACAAAGATACAGAGCATTACGAGAATGTAATGAAATGGATAATTTTGTTTGAATGTGAGATGATGAGACATGAAAATATGGGTACAAACCCAGCTCATTGGCTCTACATTTCGGGTCAGAATCATGTATGAACTCGGGTCAAGTTATAGACCTTCGGAATCTACGTACGGGGAGCTTTACATCGACATCAATATCAAGCCAATCGGATAAGTATTGATGGAGATATGAGCTCCCAAAGATGACGACTTGAGATGGTTAAACTAGTCAAGTTGTATAAAGCAAATCCTTAATCCTACTTGTGTATTTATCCCACATTGCTCAGAGTATAAAGAAGACCACCTTCTTCACCTTATAAAAGGGCCTCACAATACAAGGTATGGACTTCAATCTAATTTCTCCTTTTACAAGCCTATCACACATTATACTAATGTTGGGCGTCGGAGTGTAATCGGGGGGGTGCGCCCCTCCTTTGTTTTGCAGGTTCTCTTTGGACCGAGTAAGCTCCGATAAATGAAGGTTTCACCGGGTATCTCATAAATACGTATCTCATCATTGGCGCCGTCTGTGGGGATCGAAATGTGCTCTACCCAAATTTTTTCTTTTTAACAAGATGAATACAGATAGTTACCCATTACGAAGCCTTCAATTTCATGTGGATATGAAATTTAGTCCTCAATTTAGTAATCCTCAAAAGCAGTACCGCTGAGGATAAGTCTATATACCTCGGGGTCGCATGTATATATATATACATCAAGTGGCAGCTTTCATAGCTTCGTTGGGTCGCATTTTCTCAACACATAATTAATTTCTACTTATTCTGTTGATATTGTGAATGGGGAATATGAGAAGGGGCACCAATCTGATTGCCACAGGTCTTCCTAGTCTTCACTTCGCAACCCAGCGTCACTAACTTCGAGGTTCGCACTTCACTTCATAACTTCGAGGCTCGCACCTCACCAGGCTTGCACCTCACTTAAGGCTCGCACCTCACCAGGCGTGCACCTCACTTAACACTCAAGGTCGCACCTTCGTAGCATCACTTAAGGCTCAAGGTCGCACCTTCACCTAAGGCTCAAGGTCACATCTTCGCAGCTTCACGGACGCATGCTTAGGTTCGCACCTTCCATCTTATATCAGTATACATGGAAGCTTGTTCAAGCTTCGGTTCTTGGTCAAGATTTCAATTTTACATGGAATTTGCGATCCTCCTTTGAGTTCATCCTCAAAGGAACATCGCAGGGGGCAACCATCCATAGATGGGAAGGGAAATTGAAAGTTGCTTCACTTCGGCACCCAATGGTAAGACGAGCATGTTTAACGGAGCCCCGGAGCGTGGACAAATGACTTTTAATATATTTTATATTAAGTCGTCAACTTCTTAGGCTTCGGGATAATAATTTCTTGGCTAGCTTGTGTTTTAAGTGAACTCATATGAAAATCTATGGCAATAGTCATTCTGATATGCATACCAAATAGAAATTGTGCAATTTAGAGGCCACCTCCTGTCAAGCAGTAGTCAACAACATTGCATTGGAAAGTGACACGTGTTACCCAAACGTGGCATATTGGGAACTCACATAGCAACAATTTCTGATGCATACATACGGAAATGTGTTGAACAAGTTTTGTGTAATATGGCAATTGAAGGTGTCTTGGCAGAACGTTAAGGATTGATTCACGGTCCGCACCTCCACTCGACCTTAGGTTCGCCTCTCCGTCCGAGTTTAAATCTTCGCGCTTCTTTCTCAAGGTTCGCACATACCTCTGATCGAGGTCCGCACATACCTCTGCTCGAGGTCCGCACACTGCCACTCATTCGAGCTCCACGGCTCGATAGCTTCGCATCTCCATAGCTTCAGATCCTTACCACAACTCAGCTCGTTAACTTCACAGCTCCTCAACTCCTCAGTTCCATAGCTCCGCTTATAATTAAATACAATGAGTGAGGAACCATCAGACAGCTCAGGCTTCGACACCTTCCCATTCCACGCAGAGGGCCATATGCAATGACTTTCTGCAACAAGTGGTGACAATTGTCCATCAAGAAAATCGAGTTGGGTCTTGTTTTAAAACTAAGATATATATATATATGGAGATTCTTGGAAGTAAATTCCCATTCTTCAAATCTGGGATTGTTCTTTGAGGTTGTTTGCTACCCCTTTTAGTATTGCATCCTTTTGGTCGATACTCACGCTGTCACGTAAAAGAATAGTGATTATGGTGGCATCAAATTCAGCGACTTCACAGGACTCAGATTGGCTTTCAACGCTATGCGTACATAATGAATCTACAACTTCGCTGAGTTTCTGAGCTCCTTCAATCCCCCTTAACCGAACAGAAGATGTACTCTTCAGCTCCTCACTGACCTCCTCATCTCCGAACAATCATTTGTTCGGATCAGATTACAACTCATTCTTGTCAAAAGGAGTCCAACAGAAATATGAAGGCCTGGTACCACAAGTGAAAATATTTGGGAAACAAATGAAGGAGCCTGAAGTTCATGTTAATATATACATTCATGGCGATGAAGAGGATAATAGAGTTTGTGGAAACATTATCTAAGGACCTCCATCGAGTGGTTCGCTTGCCAAAGCAACTCCAGAGTTTCACCTAGAACATGTTCGACCTTACCAGGTGGATCTAGTGCTCCTTATCAGATTATTAATCTTCATGGACTACTTAATGCAGAAGTGTCCTCGAAACAAACCAGCGGAGGTATCTTCGCCTACTTTAGCACCCACACCAGTTGCACATGATACTTACTACACGAGCACCTTCAGGGAGTTATCCTTGGAGCTCTCTCTCTAAGGAGCCTCCGAACTCCACAAGAAGTTGCTTCCACCAGGGCAGAAAGAATTGGAACATGTTTCTTTGTTGGTTCCGCGTGCTTAAAAGTCCACATCTCAACACTTTGGCAGTTCAGAGAGGTTTATCTAGCATTTCTTCACTCGATTGCATCCCAGGTATTGATGACGAGTCCGCCATTGGGTTCATACAACGTCACATGGCATCTATATCCCTTGTATCTCTACTCCACGAGTGTTGCATTCCTCTTATCAGAGTAAACTCAAAAGAGAAATGCAGGGGGCATACATGCGTAAAGTTGCTTATTTCCATTGACTTTGTACTATATGAAGATGGGGGTAGAAAGTTGAGTCATGATCGGATCATCGTTTTGCTGTCAATACTGAATTGGAAAAGATGGCAACGGTGTGAACAGATAAGAGAGGGCAAGGATATTCATTAAATCTGCTTGGGCTTGTTGCATAATCTTGTCAACGAGCACTGTCGGTGTCGCTTGAGGATGTTATATTACCTGCCAGAAGGTGTTCGACCAAATGCCTCAATACCTAAGGATATTTCTCACATCACCTGCACATCCTGATATCCCAAGTATGTATATCATTTGAAGACCGTCATCGTCTTCTATTTCAGCGAAATCGTTATAATGCTCATCACCTTCAGAACATGAAAGACACTAATTGTATTCGAGAGTTTTTTTATATTCAAAGATTGAACCGCAGCGGCCCAGAATCAGGCTCAGTCCCAGAAGAAGGGAGGTCAATTTAACTTCTCCCTAAGTGAAAATAAAGAAGGAAGTTGAGCTAGTTGCGAGAAGAATAGTAAATGACGCCACCCATAATGTAGCCCATCAGTATTGCTATCACACCTGACAGTTGACACCTTAATATCCCAAAGAACTGACAGATATATCAACTTGGCATTATGTTCCCGGATCCCAGCTGTTGAGGATCCAAAAATTGGTGAACTATTATTCTCTGCTTCTCAACATTTTCATCATCGACATGGGTATTTGTTGGCTCAGCGTCCAAGATCGCCCCTGTGCAAGATATCAACGGACCAAACTCTTCTGGGTACAAAGTAATACGGAACCAATACTGTTTCTCCCTATAAACATTGCATTGCATTACTATATGAGATAAAACTCAAATAATAATGCAAGGGGGCAAGGATAGTAACGAGACAAACTGACATCATATTGCTTCTCGGACGTTTAAGAAACGGATGAGTATCTAGCTCGCTAAGTTCTGCACAACTCAGTCCGGATGCTATATTGACGAACCTGCAAGAAGAACTATATTTATGTGGAGCAAGCTCAGGCTATGCTAGTGTTAATCAGATGAGAACACAAGCTATGCTAGTGTTAATCAGATGAGAACATTCATAAGCATCAAAGATCTTCATGATATCACCATCTCGGCTTTGCAGCCTCCCATCTTGATAAAGTATCAAAAACTCCGCATCTACGCACATTTGGCCAAAGGTTTACACCTCTGCACTTTTGCTTGTTCAAAGATTTGCACATCCCTTTGGTTCAAGGCCCGCACAAAAACTCGTTCGAGGTCCGCACCTCCCCTCAATGGTTGCCCTTGTACTTGTTCGAGGTCCTCACCTCCACACTGCTGCTCGTTCATGAATCATTTAGACGGACCTCCACAACTCCAACCTTGGACATCATCATGAATCTTTTCGCAATCGACATTGTTGAGCAATATGGAATCATGCTATTTCTTTCCATAGACATTGCATGGCTATATGAGATAAAACTCAAATAACAATGCAGGGGGCAAGGATGATAAGAAGATAACAAAATGAATAAAGCTCAAAGCAAATGTTACTGTAAATTCAGCTTAGAGGGATCTTCCAATGTCTTCCGAGGTGCGTCACTTTTTCAAATGACAAGCATGCATGACTTAATACATGTCCAGTCCATGATAATTCTCATGTGTGACTTACCCATTTAGTAGAATTACAAGTGCCAAATAAACTCTAAATCATGGAATGTCATCTGTCTATATTTACAACATGATGATTGAGTATGAATAATTATCATATGTTATTATTCTATTATATCATGAACGTTTACTATAGGCGAGACATATATATATATGGGTTGATTGACTATAATACCCATGAACGTTTGGTAACCAATCATGCTTATTCACTGTCGTTGATTTTCATGAGGTCATATATCCGCATAATAATATACTACCTCCGTCCCTAAAAGATTGTCACATTTTGACTTTTGGTGGTCAACAAAGCACGATTTAAAACATAAATATCTATTATTCTACATGTGAAAAAATTATAAAAAGTTAATATTTGAAAAATATATATTAAGACGAATCTAACAAGGTCCCACAAGACTATATTATTTCTTATCGTTTAATGGGAATTCATGATCAAATTTTGTAATGTTTGACTAACAAAAGTCAAAATGTGACAATCTTTTAGGGACGGAGGGAGTACTTATTATCAACATGAAATACAACAATCTTGAGTGCTATTACAGCATGATATATATATATGCAAAACCTCATGACATTATTGTTATCTCATGACAATTATCGTGCTTATTACATGTGATGTATTGTTATATTTTACACCTCGAGTAAATATTATGACAATTCACATGATTTACTAGTTCATTATCAAGTTTGTATATATTATCTTGTATTGAACTAACCCCTTGTTGAAAGATCCACTTTGATTTGATATCATTGGAGTCTTACAAGAAATCAAGCGAGCAAGTAGTGAACTCTTGCTCATCTAAGACAGGGGGCATATTAATAAAATTCTCACAGCACTCGCTCCTGACCTCGAAAACCTAGTTAAATCAGTCCTAGAACGGACCTCGATACAACTAGTTACATAAGCCCTCTACACGAGGCATGATCTTGGTCATATAAGCCCTCCAAGCGAGGCACGACCTATGTCCTCAACGGACTCAAAGAACTAGTTAAATCAGATCCTAGAACGGACCTCGATACTACTAGTTACATAAGCCCTCTACACGAGGCATGATCTTGGTCATATAAGCCCTCCAAGCGAGGCACGACCTATGTCCTCAACGGACTCAAAGAACTAGTTAAATCAGATCCTAGAACGGACCTCGATACTAGTAGTTACATAAGCCCTCTACACGAGGCATGATCTTAGTCATATAAGCCCTCCAAGCGAGGCACGACCTATGTCCTCAACGGACTCAAAGAACTAGTTAAATCAGATCCTAGAACGGACCTCGATACTAGTAGTTACATAAGCCCTCTACACGAGGCATGATCTTGGTCATATAAGCCCTCCAAGCGAGGCATGACCTATGTCCTCAACGGACTCAAAGAACTAGTTAAATCAGTCCTAGAACGGACCTCGGTACTACTAGTTACATAAGCCCTCTACACGAGGCATGATATCGGTCATGTAAGCCCTCCAAGCGAGGCACGACCTATGTCCTCAACGGACTCAAAGAACTAGTTAAATCAGTCCTAGAACGGACCTCGATACTACTAGTCACATAAGTCCTCTACACGAGGCATGATCTCCGTCACGTAAGCCCTCCAAGCGAGGCACGGCCTATGTCCAAGCAAACCTTGATAAAATGGTTAGATCAGTCTTAACCTACCTTCGATAAAAAGGTTTCAAACACTCGATTACATGTGCTAGGCCGTGACCCTTCTACTTATAGAATGTCCGCCTCATCAGTCCAACTCCGACCCTTCATTTCAAACTTAACATGAGAATGATTGCCATATATTACTTCTTCAAAACTCAAGAAGAATGACTTTGAAGAAGTAGGGGGCAATGATGAGACATGAAAATATGGGTACAAACCCAGCTCATTGGCTCTACATTTCGGGTCAGAATCATGTATGAACTCGGGTCAAGTTATAGACCTTCGGAATCTACGTACGGGGAGCTTTACATCGACATCAATATCAAGCCAATCGGATAAGTATTGATGGAGATATGAGCTCCCAAAGATGACGACTTGAGATGGTTAAACTAGTCAAGTTGTATAAAGCAAATCCTTAATCCTACTTGTGTATTTATCCCACATTGCTCAGAGTATAAAGAAGACCACCTTCTTCACCTTATAAAAGGGCCTCACAATACAAGGTATGGACTTCAATCTAATTTCTCCTTTTACAAGCCTATCACACATTATACTAATGTTGGGCGTCGGAGTGTAATCGGGGGGGTGCGCCCCTCCTTTGTTTTGCAGGTTCTCTTTGGACCGAGTAAGCTCCGATAAATGAAGGTTTCACCGGGTATCTCATAAATACGTATCTCATCATTGGCGCCGTCTGTGGGGATCGAACCCACGACCTGAAAGTGTGGTCGGGGTACGACCACAAACACTCCGATGCCTAAGTCAGTACAGGATCCCAAGGGACATGGGTCGAGGAACTCAACACCGTTCTGTGGTCAATGCGAACAACAGTGTCACAGGTCACAGGCGAGACACCGTTTAACTTGGTCTATGGGGTGGAAGCCGTGTTGCCGGTAGAAGTGGGACTACCAACTTGGAGACAACGAGGGTTCGAGGAATCAATGAACGACAAAGCATTAAGGGAGAACCTCAACTTCATTGACGAGCTTCGGGATAAAGCTGGAATAAGGACCGCACAGTACAAACGTCTTATGGCTAAAGCCTACAATAGAAGGGTTCAGGGTCGCCAGTTCAAAGTTGGGGACTTGGTGTTAAGGCTGTATTCTGCTAGCCACCCAGGAGAAATCCACAAGCTTAGCCCTAAATGGGAAGGTCCGTACAAAGTGCAGGAGGTGGTAGGCCCAGGGACATATCGCTTGTGTCACATGACAGGAGAAGTGGTTCCAAGGACGTGGCACGTCACAAAGCTATCCAAATATTATGTCTAAGTTATCATTTCAATTATGTAGTTTGTTTTATAAACTTGTACGTCGTACGTGCTAATAAAATCGTTTGTTTGCAGAATAATAATATAACATATCCTCTAACAATCGATCATAAGGAAACCTCCATTCTACGATGTCACAACATCGTCAGACGATGGAGATCCAACAAAGTCCCCTTCGAAAAATAACCCCAACAGGTTCATTATAGGGGCACAAACACTAAGCCTTCGCAGACAACCTTCAAGGTCGTCAAAGAAGCATTGGTACCTCGAAAACTCTAAAAAGTGACCCCACCAGGTCATTAGAGAAACATGCGCATAAACACTTCTCAAAGATACAACCTGTGTAGGTCGTTAGAGAAGCCCAACTCTAAGAACTTTTCTTAAGTTACGGGCCCAATAAGCCTTCTTCAACCTTCTTAGGTCCGAAGCATAAAGCCTTCTCAGTACACCACCCCGAAGGGTCGGTAGAGAAGCATAAGCCTTCTCAGCAAACCACCCCGAAGGGTCGGTAGAGAAGCATAAGCCTTCTCAACAAAACACCTCGAGAGGTCGAGGGAGAAGCATAAACACCTAAGGTGATCAGTGATGACCATCCTCCATTAGGTGAACCCCCCAGGTCAATGGCGAGGCTTTCGAGCTCGAAGTATATTTCAACACACAACCTTATGGGGTCTCACCTCCCAGTGCACAACAACATAAAATCTCGTAAACAAAGATTTATGCAGCAGTGCAGGGGGCAACCAGGGAGATAACTTCATAGATAAAGAAAAGCTACCAAAGAATAAAAGCAAAACATAAACATTCATAAGAAGAAAATCCAAATATTACAATAATGTTTTAAAAGAAGAAGACATGGAGAGAATGGGAGGATTAGGTCAATATTCACGCCTTCTTCAGCCAAGAGGATTTGAAATTTTCGGCCTGGTAAGCTTCGAGGAGAGACGGGAGATTGGGGACGCCCTCAGCACACGACTCCACGAACTCACCTAGGATACGCACCACCTGTGCACCTAGGTAGTCATCCAAAGCTTCACTGTTTATAAAATCTTGCATGGATTTATCCACAGCAGGTTTTATAGAAGCAAGAGCCTTGCGAGCCTCGGCCTCATATAGGGTTGCCTTCTTCTCCGCAGCGTTAACCCGAACCTCCGCTTGCTTCAACTGATCACGAGCTAAAGCACTTTGCTTCAATGCATCATCAGAAGCTCTCTTCAGCATCGCCAGTTCTTTCTTCAAAGAGTCCCTCTCTTCGGAAGCTGCCTTAAGATCGGAGGTCAAGGTGGTGGACTGCCTCTTCAGATTTATCTTTTCAGCGGTCAAGGAGGTGATTTTGGCATCGCTTTCGGTTATTTTTTCATCCAGCCTCGAGACCTTCTTCTGAAGCTTGGGATAATCTTTCAACCCGTTTGTATAATGATGAGCAATAGAATAAGCAGCATTCATGGCCTGAGAAGTGGAATAGGTCATGATGGAGATAACAGATTATAACACACCAAAAAGAGAGGGTCACAGTAGGATACCTCGATGTGATGTTTCATCATTTTAGCGGTTGCCCGATGCACGTCCAGGGTCTCATCCAAGGGAGTTCCCAAAGGCTTCACCATGAAAGGCTTAAGAGAGTGAAAAGCGTCCTCCATGTTGGACCAGGAAAAGTGAGGGTCCACCAACACACCTCCAGGAAGGGTGTAAGGGGCCTCACAGTAATTGATCTTCGAACTCACGTTCCTATCCTTAATGTTGGGGGCAGATGAGGATTGACCACGAGAAGTCACCAGGGTCTTGGAGCGGGACTTCAAGGGCGGACAGGAACGAAGAGGAGAGGCAACCTCGATGGCGTCGGCGAGGGAGGGATCAGCTGGAGTAGGAGAAGGGAGTTGAGAGACAGTCTCCTCATGAGAGCCCGGTGTCTCAGCCGCCGCCGTAACTGCGTTCCCCGACGGAACGGCCAGAGAAGGAGCAGAAGAGGTATTGGCTAAAGGGCGAGGTTCCAAGGTTTCCTTCACCACGACCTTCGCCTTGGAAAGCAGGGGACGACGGGCCCCAAGCATCGCAGCAAAATCTACATTGCTGGGGTCGAAAGACTTGGCCGCAGCAGTAAGCACCGATTCTGCCAAGAGAACACATTAAGAAAAATAATAAGGCATCAATAAGTCGGGAGGACAATAAGATGAGAAGAGCTACATACCCCAAGACGTGTTTACCCCGGGGACGGGTACAAATTTCCTATTGGCCAGGTTAGCAAGAATGAGGCACCCTTCATCACAATAAAGGGGCCAAGGGTAAGGATCAGAGATCGCAGCTCGTAACCGCGCTACTTGGTCAAGCTCATGCTCAGTGGGTTTCAGTTTGCGCAAACCCTTCTGTTTATACTTTTCCACGCGGGTCAGAGGCACACCTGGCCCCACACCCCCTCGAACCAGACACCATTTATCATGCCAACGGTTATCGGCCAAACGTTCCGGTCTTGGCGTGGCTAAGAAGTTCATAGATGGTTTGGGGGAAAAGTACAACACCCCACTCGGGGCTCGAGCCATTTTATACATGGTACAGAATAAACGAAGAGAAGGGTTAAGACCTATTATTTTACAGGCTACTTGAAAAATGGTTAGAGTCATGCAAGCAAAAGGATGTAATTGACAAGGGGCTGCGGGGATGGTGGCGAAGAGATCGTTCAAGAAGGAGGAAAGGGGAGGACGCATCCCGAAATTGAACGATTCTATGTACATGGGGGTCCACCCTTCATGATAACTGGTTAGATCTTCATCTGAAGCAGGAATCCTCATCCTAACCCGCCCCGGGATGGCAAAGTAAGATCGAAACCTTCTAAGGTCCCCGACACTCAAGTTAGACCAAGGTCTTTGAAGATATTTGGGAACTTTACCTTCAGGGGCGGGGGAAGAGTCTGAATCGTCCTTGTTCTTCTTGGAGGGAGGTTGTTCTTCCGCCACCTCCTCTATCTCAACAGAATCATCTTGAGGAAGCTTACGTTTAAGGGTCCCCGTGGAAGAACCAGCACCTTGAGTAGATACATGCACCTGCATCACATCAGCGTCCTCAGAGGCAGAAGATACTGGAACGACGTCCTCAAAAGTGGGAGGAGGACCCTCATTTAAGAGAGCAGCGAACTCAGGATCCTCATCTGAGTCCTGAGGTGCAGCTCGTAAGGGTAAGTGGTCAGTAGGTACAAAAGATAAGGGGTCATGCAAAGGGGTGATGTGTATGGGGTTGATACCGGACTCCGGGAGTATCGTGGTCGACACCCCGAGCGAGGCCAACCAACGATAATGTTGAAGAGTCTCTAAAGGGACACTTACCCGCTGTGTTTCTTCTACTAAGGTCGAAAGCGGAGTGAGAGTGACATCAGTGAGGCCCGTTTGGATAACGAGCTCATCATTCGACTTGTAAGCATTTTGATTATCACCATCCATATTAATGTCTGCACAGTTATCGAAAAGGCACTCGATTAGGCGGGAAAATCCAAAGGTCACAATACAGCTCAGAGGCGGTTCAGTTTCCCAGAGAAATCAAAGGTCACACCCAACCGAAACAAGACCATTCAAATTCCATACAAAATCAAACAGAAAAACAAACAAAATCAAAGACAATTCCGATTAACACTCAAGATTTCTCAGGCACATGAAGAACACTATTGCCAGAACATTATTACCAGAACATTATGACCAAAAACCTAACAGGGATTTATACTAAACACCAGAACTCAACAATGAAAACAACTGGAATCAAAGGCAATGCCGATTAAACTAGGGGGCATTCAGAAAAGGTGAAGAACATCTCCATCAAAACAAGGCAGCCCAAACATCAAAACTTGACGATAAAAGTACATTACACACAGATAATTGATAAAAAGGGGTGTAATTCAGGAAAACTACAACTCAGAAAGTACATTTCAACAGTTTAAAGACTAATACACGTTCATAAAACACAAGAATAGAGGCATAAGAAAGGCATACCTTAAGAAAAAGATGCAGAAGAAGGTGGACGATTTGCCGGAGAAGGTTCAGATGACAGGGAAATTCGGAAGAAGAGGTTTGAGAGAAAAAGGATTAGTGCAACAGTAAAGGAAAAGTACAAATAAGGGCTTTGAAAGTACCTTTTATAGGCAACCACGGGAACACGTCACCAAGAGTCCACCGTCCGAATGCTTGACACGTGGAGTAATTTCTGATGTCCCAAATGTGAGTAAGGAACTGGTTCGTAAGACCGGGATTTATCTGATGAGGCTCGCTCATGAAACATGCGAGGTTGATCAGGCTCGTTTAAGCACCTCACAGATAAATGGGGGCAATGATGAGGTCCATTATTTATAGAAACCCATAATTGTACCTGCCTAGTACAACCAGATTCCTTCTAGATAAGCCCACATGGGCCAGCCCAGCCAAGGGCCTTAAATTCTCTTTCCTGAGGTACTCCACCGATAGGATCAGGACAAGTGTCATAATCTGGAGGGTCAGAGGTACACACTTTCTCTCTCCAGTACTCTATAAATAGTACAGTACCTTCAACCATTTGAGGTAATTCTAATCTTGAGACTGAATATTCTAGAGAGTAATTTAGTTGACTATTTTGGGATCCTGTACTGACTTAGGCATCGGAGTGTTTGTGGTCGTACCCCGACCACACTTTCAGGTCGTTGATATAACTCACGAGGAGACCTGGCTTCGACTGGATCTAAGAGGAACCATAGCGGATACCCGAAGAGAACTATTTCTACCAGACTTGTTCATATTTCACCAAGCAAGGATCAGAGTGAGGAGTCTCCAATCACAGAGCTCGAGCGAGGTGCGAGGCATATCAGTGATTCGAGAACCTCATCAGTGGCGCCGTCTGTGGGTTCGATCCCCACAGACGGCGCCAATGATGAGATACGTATTTATGAGATACCCGGTGAAACCTTCATTTATCGGAGCTTACTCGGTCCAAAGAGAACCTGCAAAACAAAGGAGGGGCGCACCCCCCCGATTACACTCCGACGCCCAACATTAGTATAATGTGTGATAGGCTTGTAAAAGGAGAAATTAGATTGAAGTCCATACCTTGTATTGTGAGGCCCTTTTATAAGGTGAAGAAGGTGGTCTTCTTTATACTCTGAGCAATGTGGGATAAATACACAAGTAGGATTAAGGATTTGCTTTATACAACTTGACTAGTTTAACCATCTCAAGTCGTCATCTTTGGGAGCTCATATCTCCATCAATACTTATCCGATTGGCTTGATATTGATGTCGATGTAAAGCTCCCCGTACGTAGATTCCGAAGGTCTATAACTTGACCCGAGTTCATACATGATTCTGACCCGAAATGTAGAGCCAATGAGCTGGGTTTGTACCCATATTTTCATGTCTCATCATGAGAATAATTCTAATAATTGCAATCACAAATGGCACTTTCATCACTTTGTTACAGATTTTCCTTTTTCTTTTTCGTTTGGACAAGATACATACCTCGAGGTTTATAGAATTGTGTCCTCATAAAAGAGTAATAACTTTTATATGATTAAATTAAAATTTTTAGTTAAATTGAAGAGAAAGAGAGTATACATTCATAGAAATATAATATCTACTTTTATGTTAGATCCTATCATTTTAATATAACAACCTATCTATTAATTATTATTACATGGTTAAGATTTTTTATTATTATTGTGTTTATGTTAAGATCATATCATTTCAATATAACAACGACGTATCTATTATTATTACAAGGTTTACATTTCTTGATCGTATATTTTAATTTAAGGCTTATTATGTTTAACTCAAGATCAATACATACTGAATGACTTGATAAGTAGTATTATGTGTTGCAGTCTCGCGTGCATAGTGGATAAAATGAAGAAGAAAGTCAATGCACAATAATTTTAGAGCCATTAGCTTAATCTGAATTAATTGATTAATTAAATCTTAGTATTAGCTTAATTAACAATATCATCCTCAATTATGGAGTAGTTTGTTATTACCACAGAAAAATAAATAAAAATGGAGTGGTTGTAGATGATTGTGCTTGCGTTGCATTGCCACACCAACCAATAAAGCATGCACAAAATACTAAAATGCTTCTCCGATCATTTTGTCTTCATTTCAATCAAATCCAGTCACCACTGCAATGGCACACTATCTGTCTCTCGACCAAATTATTAACAAGTCCAGAACAATGACATGTTGTGTCCTCATTCATTATTAAATTAGTAAAAATAACATTAACCCTCCGTCGTCCTTAAAAGATAGAGGTATTTTAATTTTTTTTTATTAAATTTCCCAAAAGTTTGATACATATATTTAATTTTAAAATATATGTTTTGTTTAATGACTATTTTGAAACATCTTTTCATTAATACATCATGATGTATTAAAAAGCAATTTGAAAATTCCTTTATGAATTTGATGCTTTTGAGAGCCATAGTTGCAAACACAAAATGGTGCTAATTGACATCTTTTGTTTGTAATAAACTAATTTATTTGAGGTGTAAGACACGCGAAGAACAATCTCCCGGGATTTTCCGTTGTACTGAGAGAAGCTTGATGTGAACTTTACCGCAATATTTGTAATAAACCGACTTCTCTTAATTTACAATTTGAGTTGACATTTTGGGGAGGTTTGGTTGATGTCAATGAGAGGTTTTGATTTGAATTTGGTCAAAATTAGGTTTTGTAAGGAATTGGGGAAGAACTTGGGGTTTTAATTTGGAAAATTGCTTTAAAGACTAAGGGCCTGTTTGTTAAAACTGAATGTCTGAATCTGAAGTCTGAAGTCTGAAAACTGAATGTCTGAATCTGAATGTCTGAATCTGAATTATAACTGAATCTGAATTCTGGAAGTATTTAGATGTTTGATAACATTTCAAAGAAAAAGACTGAAATCGTAATGTAATGACAACTTTACCCCTACTTTAATTCATTCATATATAAATAATATGTATAACAAATACTATTACACAAAATAAATAAATTAAATATATTATTAATTAAATTATGAATATATTAAATATGATTAATAAATAATAATATTAAAAATAAATATTAATAATATAAGAATAATGATAATATTAATATTATTATTGATGATAATATTAACTTAATAATAATAATAATAATAATAACCATAATAATAATAGTAATAAGAACCAAAATAAGAATAATATAAGAATAATAAAGATAATAATAATAGTAATAATATTATCGATAATGATAATAATAATAATATGTGATAATACTAATAATAATAAAAAAAAAATAATAATAATAATAATAATAATAATAACAACAATAATAGAAATATTAATAATAATAGTAATAATCAGAATAATAAAATATTAATACTTGTGAAAAATAATGATGATAAAAATATTAATAATAATAATAATAATAATAATAGAAATAATAATGATAATAATAATTAATAATAGCAATAATAATCATAATAATAACAATAATAAGAGTAGCAATATCAATAATAGATTTTTTTTTATTTTGCTATCAATAATAATAATAATAATAATAATAATAATAATAATAACGACACTGATAATAATTTGATTTGAATAAGAATGTATGAATTTGAAAGAATTAAGGAAGGAGAAATATGTAAAGTTGCAATTGATAACTTCTGATTTGATTAAGAGGACAAAATTAAGTAGCAAATTTTGACTTAATTTTTTGTTAAGGATTTCATTCAGGTCTGATTTTATTCAGTACTTAATTTTTTTTGTTAACAAACAGACTTAATGAAATAAGTGCTTAATTAATTAAGTTTAAGTGCTGAATCAGTTTAACAAACAGGCCCTAACAGATGGCACGACTGCCCCATTTTTAATTTATTTTTATTATTGGATACTAGTGTAAAAATTAATTACACATTTGTGCATCTAACATGTATTTTAACAATAATAATGACCGAATGACTTACGATTTCTTTTTTTATAGATTAGAAACAAATCATACAATATATAAAGTTTCATACAAGCCATAAAGATAACAAAAGCTTTAATATTCGGAGATTTCTTTAATAAGTAATAAACAAGACAAAAAGGAAAGATAGGTGATAACAGCAGATGGATGTAGTGTCATCAAGTTCGATCCGATTGATAGTCATAACAAACAAACATATAACTTAGTGGCCAATACCAGCAAACAGAAAATTAGTCATCAAGGTGATGTAGCGAGAACTACAGATCTGAATAATAATAAAAGATATGTAGCTTTCGCTACAGATATGAATAATAAGGCCGTTGATTCCAACGAATATCGGCAATATTATTCCTTCAAAGCATTCGTTGATTCACGCGTGAATCAAGAAGGCTAAGGCTTCAAAAATATTATACTTGTTCAACAAGAACAATTGATAAATATTTTTGGGAAGAAAGAAAACATATGTTTTCAAAATTTTATTAAACAATCAACTCCCTTAATACATTAGCTAAACCAATTATTTATACTAAAATTATCAAAACCCTAACATAAGTGGGCTATTCAGACAACCCTAATCTAGTGGGCTCGTCTAATTATTATTATATAATATAAATAGTAAATATTTTAATAAAACATAGAACATTAATAGATAGACGCCTAGTCTTCATCACAAGGACAGATAGGTGATAACAATAGATGGGTGTAGTGTCATCAAGTGCGAGTAGCTTGCTCTGATCCCAAATACTCAACGGATTAATAATTTCTTAAGACAGTTATAGTTTCGCAAACACAAGCCATTTTATCAACATAGTTTACAGATAAATTAGTCGAAGGAGTAAAATGAGCGGGAGAATTAGGGAGATTATGGAGCTGAAGTTCGATCCGATTGATGGTCATAACGAACAAACGTATAACTTAGTGGCCAATACCATTGCCACTCTGCCTAGGCCAAGGTGGCCCGCCCAATAAGGGCCCTCGAGTTGGATAGAAGCCTGTGAAACCTTAACGGGTCAGCCCTGCCCGTTTGATACTTATAGTTTTGTATAATTGTATGATAGTCTATACGGGCAGCGGGGCAGGGGCGGATTTTGCTAATAAGTCCATTACATAAACCACTATATATTGTACAAACCTCCTAATTCTAAAACAAGGAAACATTATTTCTTACCGTTAATAAAGTAGAATCAATAAATGGAGCCATCATCAAGCCACTCTCCTCAATCTCAAATGGTATATATTTCCCATATTCTAAATTCATAGTTTTTGGTGATGCATATAGCATATACATATCTATGGTAGATTTCAAAAAAATTAAAATCCTCTCTACCAAAAACTCAAGAATTATTATAGTACTTTTATGGAATAAAGTGTATGGATCAAGAACACAAATTAAATTGTACTTTTGATTTCAAGTTAATACCTATTTTTGCTGTTGCTAATAATCATTAGTTGCTCAGTTTCAGGGGCGGACCCCTTCTTGTTACTGTTCAGTCGAACAAACACTTTTTAAAATATTTTTAGCTATCGTTGGGTTAGTTTGAAGGGTGTTATTGTATGTGGTGTTTTATGTAGGTGAAAAAAGAAGAAGAAAAAGTAGGAAAGGCTATTCTTACTCCACCATTATCTTTAGATGAAGATACAGAAAGTGAAAGACCTCCAAATTTGCGGCAGCGAATTGTTAGCCTCCTTAAAAACGTACGCATTGGATCGGATCTCACCCAATTTCAGGCAAGTCATACGTATGAGATATTCAACAATCCAAAACACTCTCGTCATTCAGTTTAGGAGGGCGTTTTTCGATTTATTTTTCACATTATGGCATTGTCATTAAATGAGCATGAATCATCTTTTTATGTGAGATAATATTATTTATTCCTATCATAATTCATAAATAAGGTTATACAATTAAAAATTGTTGTACCAAAGTTTAAAATGATAAATAAATAACATAAAAACTGAAAAAGTATTATTCATTCTATAAAAAGATCCTGTAATTTCTTTTCATTAAATATATTTATTTATTTCTATGATGGTAAGTTGGTAACTTATCTTTTATGTATAGAATCCTGGTTTTCGCCATTATTATCATTCAACACTCGATGTGAATAGAAACTCATTTGAGCATGCACCCGTGAAAATCTAAAGTAAATACTCCCTCCATCCCTAAATGATGGAGACATTTTGACTTTCTGAGTCAAATTTGGGATATTTTGACCGTAAATTCTCATTAGTCGATAACAAATAATATAGTCAAATTGGATCTTGTTAGATTCGTCTCGATATATATTTTTAAAATATCAAGTTTTTATAATTTTTTCACATGTAAAATTAAATATATTTACATTTTAAATTGTGTATTGGAGACCGTGAAAAAGCAAATACCTCCATCATTTAGGGATGGAGGGAGTATAAAGTAGCTCAGCATTTTGTCATTCGTCATTAACTCAACTAGTTGGAATTAAAGTCTTGCTGTCATCAAGGCAACTTAGTTCGATTTTCATTAAGAGCGGCTCCAACCTGTGTTAAAATGGTTAAAAGGAAATATCTATAATTTTGGTATGTTGAGGCACCTCTTTGTGTACTCCAGGACTAGAGTTCATGAGGACCGTTAGTATTACGATTTCACAATTCTTTATCTCCCATTGTCCTGTAATACTTATCAGGTGCCACCGGTGTTTAACATCCCAAAATCAAGCATTCAAGCAGATGGAGAAACAGTGTACTGCACAAAAGTTGATATGTTGAGAAAGTGTAATAATGGGGAGACCGCATTTGATAGATTTAAATATGTAATAGGATGGAGTCTATCAACTACACGTCCTCTAATCTTTGGGGTCATACCCTACAATTCTATACTTGGAGAAACCCACCATGCCTCTAGGGGTACCTTAAATGTGCTTCTTGAACAGGTAATAAATTCAATTATATTTTTTATTGTGCAATCAAATCTCACAAATCAAATTTTGAGTAGATCATTTTAATAAACATGTAGGTGTCTCATCATCCACCGGTTACAGCTCTTCATGCCACAGATGAAAAGGAGAACATTGAGGCAATATGGTGTCTTTCTCCTAAACCAAAATTCTACGGTAATTTGCTTGCTTTTTGCTTCTCTTACATATTATAAACTTTGTGTCTTAATTTAAGGATCATTGTTTTAAAGTATAAATTACTGTTTAGGACCAAATTTGATTAAAAAGATTGAAAATAGAATTATGTTTATGAGATGAATTTAAACTTTCATTAAAATTTGTAGGAAAATAGTGGATTTTGGTATTAATACCTAAATTATCGACCAATTTTTAGTTTATTCTGAACTATCAGTTATTTTATGGGACGTTCTTAAATTTTTTTTTCAACTTCAAGTAAAAAGTGGCTATTTTAACCCTGATGTTATAGTAAAGACTATGAGGTGTTAAAATAAACTCATACCTCCTTCTTCTTCGATTCACCCCACTTCCTACCCCTAAAATTTAGGCTTTTGATTTTTTCACTCCACTCATTGATAACCACACTCCAACTTTTCATTTTTAACCCTCATTTCTCTTTATAACAAGTCACATTACAATTATACATGGCAATAGTAAGGGTATATATGTAATATAATATCAAAAGTGGAGTGTAGTTATTAATGAATGGAGTGAAAAAATCAAACCCCAAAATTTAATGACCATTTCACCCCTTGGATTAATAGGGGAGTAATAAGAGTAGGGTTGTCTTGGTGGACGTACAACCATCACTTTCGAGTTACTAGGGCCTGTTTGTTAAATCCATTAAGTACTTAAAATTAATTAATTAAGTACTTATTTCATTAAGTCTGTTTGTTCACAAAAAAATTTAAGTACTTAATAAATTCAGATCTGAATGAAATCCTTAACAAAATTTTAAGTCAAAATTTGCTACTTATTTTTCTCCTCTTAATGACTGAATCCCACAATTCTCTCAAAAAATCAAATTGTCCAAATCTAACCTCAGAGATTACACCTTTCTTTTCTCTTCAACACTTCTTCTCCAAATTATCTACTTCAATTGATGACGAAATTTTTGTCAAACAGATTAATAATATTTTTCTTATTCTCTATTAAATTTATTTTTGGTGTTATATATTTTTAATGTAATTCTCTATTTTAATTATGATAATGTTATCTTATGGTTAAAACTGAATTTTTAGTTTTTTTTTGCATCTTTTTGTTACTATTATTGTTAAAATATTATTTTAATATTGATTTGGGTACAAATTTTGCTTATTAGTTGCGATGTGATTATTGATAATAATTTATGTTGTCAATGGCTCTGATTGGTAAACAGTCCAATTACTGTATATCTTGATATATTGTGTGTATGAAGAAGTGATGATGAGACCGTCGATACATATATATGACTATTAATCTAATTTTTTTTGTTAGGTGTTTATGTTATATTTTACTTTTTCGATTTTAGATATTATAACTTTTAATTAAATATTTAATATTTATTTACCTACATTAATTATCTTTTTTTATAATTTTATAATTTATTTTATGACATTAATTATTTTGTATAAAGTTTTAATATTTATAGAAACTATTATTATATTTATACTATTTATAATTTAGATTATAATATTTATACAAATGACTTGTGTAATTTATATATATGAATGAAGTATGCTATGGGGCAATTCTGTCAATTCGACTTAAATTAAGTCTTTTTTTGTGAACTGTTATCAAACACTTAAATAATTCATTACTCAGATTCAGTTATCATTCAGATTCAGACATTCAGTTTTCAGTCACTTGTTGTCAGACTTCAGACTTCAGATTCAGACATTCAGTTTTAACAAACAGGCCCTAAGCCACTGCTCTTTGATTAATTGCATGTTGATTGTTGAGTTGTCGTTTTCTAAGGCTTCAGACACATTGGTCCACGGGCTACACTACATGCACACCCATCATTTGCCCCTCTCTCAAGTTCCTCAATCACTACCTTTGCAAATAGGGGGGGGGGAGGGGACATAATTGTAAATTCACTCCCAAAAAGCACTATTTAGATGTGCATATAGCAGATCAGGTCCACTTAGCAGATCACACCCATAGGAGCTTTGTTTTGCACATAACAATTTATTTCTCTTGCTTTCTTACAACTATACTTGAACACTGAAATATAAGAGTATTAAAGATATTAAATAGAAGGTATTTCACATAACAATTTAAGACATTTGTAACAATTAACTCTTTGAGTTTTTTTTGTTGTTGTTTTAAATTAGCGATGAGGTGAGTATTTGAGTACTCCAATAACTATTTTAGATCAAACATATATGAGAACAGTATTCTACACGTTACATTTAACCCAGAAGAAATGTTTCGAATAAACAAATAAAAAACACCTCAAATTTGACAAAAGTAGATCCTTCGTCCTTGAAATTTGCATAGGTGGAATAGTATTATATGCTGGTGCTTCATTTATTCCTAACAATTGTTATCACATTTTAGTTTCGGTTAAATGAGCCATTTGATCAAATATGTTATGATAAAAATCTTATATCGTTGAGTCACATCTATATTTCTAAATGGTGTTAAGACTTTTTAGGTGGAAGTTGACAATTTCAATTTTAATAAAATTCCAATTCATGGTGGAGCTTATTTTAAATAATATACAAAATATTTGGTCTAACATTAGTGTTGTTAGAATTTTTGCATATTATTCAAAATACGTTCGAACATAAATATTTATTTCACAATTCTATTATTAAATGAAAGGATATTACATCAAAATGAGTTTTAGACAATTTTACTCATGTTTGATCTTTTATAAAACATGTGCGATCAAATACTTCATTTCGAAATATGTATGGTCGAGTGATGAATGATTTAAAACACTTATAATCGCAATCTTCAAAGTTAATTTTTCGTAACTTCCCCATATCCACAGTGATCATCATTTCATTACATTATTATCATTGATACCACTATTAAAAGGAGAAAAACAACAAAAACTATGTCATATTATGGAACATTCCTTTAATATCTTACAGACCATTTCAGGTACTCATGTACGAATTGATTTTGAAGGAACAAGACAACTGAAACTCCATGACAAGAATGAAACATACATAATGAACTTGCCCACAATTGTTATCAGATTGCTCCCTCTTCCTAGCATCGACTGGTTTGGAAATGTTACTATAACTTGCCAAGAAACTGGTATTCGAGCCGATTTGTGCTACAGAGGAAATTCTTTTATACGTAGACCCTCGCTTCATAGATCTATAAAGGGAACCATTCATATGCCATTACCTTCGAAGGATGTGTTTGAGATTAATGGCTACTGGGACAGGTATGTTCGACTTCCATACGAGTTTATCCTATAACTATGGGTACAATTTTTTCCGTTCATTTCTGATCATTTTACTCCTTAGGCTAAACTAGTTAAATTTGGAAGGGCTCATTATTTTTGAGATAACTGCAGAACTGTGAGCATAAAAGACCTCACAACTGGAGGAGAGGCTGTCATATACGATGCCAAAGAAACACTATCAGGCTTGAAAGCTCCTGCCCTCATAGATCCAGAGGTATCAACTGCAACTATTGTTTCCTACTATATATTAAGATATCTTTTTAATTATATCAGTGTTTTTGTGTTATGATCAATGAGATATCGATTCAAAAATACGTCCACATTATTTGTTGAACGAAAGACTTAGCTTGCCAGGCAAACAATTATATGATGGCGATTGACGGGATTTGATTTTTGCACTCCGAGCATTGATTCACTTTTTGAGTTTCCTTACATACACCCCTCTTCATGTTCAAAAAGTAGATATCCTATGACATATACAGCCACTTTTTATTTATTTTTCAAAGATGACCAGCTTCTGTTTGAATTTCTGATTGTGTGTGGGATTCTGTACCATGGTCATTCCATCCAGGCATTGTTGCCGACAGAATCGTCTGTTGTGTGGTCGGAGGTAAGCCAAGCTATCCTATCAAGAAGTTGGGACAAAGCAAGGGAAGCAAAGACTGCAGTAGAGGCAAAGCAGAGAGAGCTCGCAATAAACCGAAAATCAACAGGAGAAAATTGGATCCCTAAACATTTTACAGTATCTTATAGCAAGGAGACTGGGTGGGACTGCTCACCTATACACAGATTAGTTCCTCCAGGACCAATTGCTGTTCCCATATGATAGAACTAATGTTGATTATTTGTTCCATAACACTAAATTCTACTTGAAATCCATCCATCCATCCAAACACAACATATTATAGTCTATTCCACAAACTTATGTAAAACTAAGGCGTAAACTTTAGACTGCCCAATTTTCGGTCGGTTTTGGATGGTATGCTACATTTTATGTAACATTCTATTAAAGTAATAACAACCACCTTCCTTACACTTATATATTATTCAAATATTACAAAAAGACGTGTATCATGATTGCAGCTTTATTGGCATTGCTACTGAAATACCATTCTACAAAAATGGCTTAGAGTGATTGTAGAGAACAAAAAGTAAAATACAGCTTAATTAGTATACATTTGAAAATTATTTTACTTGTGAGGTGTGATTTGTGATAGATGATAATTATTCATCATATTTCCTGTTTGTTAAGCATCACATTTTTTGAACAGAGCAGATTTTCGACAACATACAAGCTTGGAAGGAAAATGGGCAAAGAACGGGAAAACATAAGTAACTTTCTATTAGTAAATCCGGATGGGACCATATTTGCAACTTACATTCTACAAAAGGAGGAAAGTATGGTACTCAGAGAATGAATATATAACATAAGTGGCCATGAGAAGGGAAATAAACAACAATTTACCCTTCCCCAAATGAGGGAGCCGCAATAACACGTCCCTGGCTTGGTCATCTGCTCTGCCTGCCACGATTTGGAAAAGCGTCGAAGGCAGCATCCAATCCTTCAAATCAATACATCATCTGGTGTACTTTACAACATAGGAAGCTACGAGTGGAATGGTGAGTGGGTCAAACACATGTATTGACCAAAGAATCGATCCTGAAATTAATGCCAATCTAATCTTGATGTATAATTGTCGAATAGGAGCATCAGATTGTTTAAGGTTTCAGGCAAGAATTTCCTCCCAAATAAGTAACATGGTCTTGGATCTCCATTCCACAAGCAGGATTTGATCTGAACTTCTCTCTGCAGCACAATGTAAGATTAGCCATCAGTTATCCTGCTCCAGATATTACTAAGAAATGATAATGTGAATTCATTTTTTACATACCTTCTCATCACTGGTCACATGCTTAATATCCCACACAGACTGCATAGACGACAAAACATGAAAGTTTATATTCAGTATCAAGAATCATTATCTTTTAGATGAAAGATGTATTATGAATTGGGTAATATATGAAGTCCCTAAGCTATCTGTGTTCAGTTTAGAAATATAATAGAATAACAAAAACAAAACACGAAATGACCAACAAATGAACATCAGCACCTGAACTAAAATGTAAAGAGCTGAAGGAAGAGATCATAGTTATTCCTTTTAGTTAGGAGTAAAAAATATATAATCGATATATTTGACAGAATAGCACAGCAAGACCAAAATGAAGACGAATCAGGTACCGTGAGATTCTTCATGAGTTCAAAAGTGACATCCTTAGCTGTGTACGATCTTGGATGCCACTTTCCTTCAGACCAATCAACATGTGTGACTGACCAGTTTGAAATCCCAGTAGGGTCAAACATCTAAAAATTTCAGAAGAACACAAAATACTCTGAATTATCACACCAGGAAATTCTAGACATAGAATGTAGAAATGGGATACACCAACTCTTCTTACATGAAAGAAAGTCGGCAAATAGTGTTCATCTGAATAGCAATTACGATTATGTTCCATGCCAGGCTGTTGCATTAGTGACAAAGATATGTATTAATATTAGTTGCTAAATCGAAATCAGGATGGTCTATCATAATAATGTTTACAACTAAGAGACAAAATTCTAAAAGCTGTGTTTACCCTGCAGTAATGACGAAATTTGTCATAGTAAAGGTAGTCGGCCATAATGATTATAGCATGCTTCCGCTTCATTGTGAACCACTGCACAAGTTCAAAAATTTCGTCAACACTTAAAAAATCAATAGAAATCTTCAAACAATTATGGTAAATTTTTAAGGAAAGAAAACCAGGCACTAATCTTCCTATCCGACACAAATACAGAAAAGAGGAGTGTGATGCAACAACAACAATCAGCTCTTCCTATTGAAACAGGTGTCTAAGTTCAAGTATACACGTTTCCACATGAGTGAGCAATTATGGAGTTTCAATGGTGAGGAACTAAGATACAACTTAGCGCGATATATGAGGACAAGCTAAAAGAATTTGTATTGAGCTTACATTTGACAGATAAAATAGGTCTCTGGATTCATGAACATTTTAAGAAGCAATTACAAAATGTCTATTGTGAGGAACTGAGAATCAAGTTGGCATGATGACAATTCCACTGGGATATTGAATGGTATATGTTCTGTAATAATGTATTTATTACAGAGGAGAACCATTAGGTATTACAGAGGAGAAGCGCGACTCAGACAATCAATACCGTTGGCCTTGATGGTCTTCATATAGACAAAGATAAGTTAAATAATACGGAATATAACTTGGATATGCTATGTAATTACAATTGTAGGACAACTACACTACTACAACCAAATCCTAATTCTGATTTGGTATCCTCCATATAGTCAGTCCGAGATGACTCATTAGGATTATGACATAATGACATTTCAGAAGCTAAATAAAGTAAATGCATTACACATACAGAAAAAGGAGAGAAGATATGCAAGTTGCTTAGTAAGATCATTTCTTTTTACAAAAGACAAGAAGAGCTTATTTTCATTAATACAAAGAGAGTGTTTGGCTAAGCATTTTTCAGGAGACTTTTATGTAAGCTTTTATATGAAAAACTTCAACTCGAATCTTTTTTCATCTATAAGCTAACAACCAAGCTCCCCAAAAGGTAGCTAAACATCCCTCATAGTAATATTTGACTCAGAAAATCAATTATCAAAACCAAACCAAGTATGGACAAGCGTAAGGGATACCTGAGACCCCTTGCGGAAGTCTTTCTTTTCAACATGCGGTAACATATGCTCAGAGTACCTTCCGTTACCATGGGGACCAGGATCTATAAAGCTGTGCACATCGAAGCTTGTATCATATAATTGGATAAAGGAAAACTAATTGAAGAATGAAAAGAAAACAATATGAAAGCTTATACCAAAAAGTTTAAGAATATATTCCACCATATATATGGGTGAAAATACAGACTTCATAAAGCAATAAAACTGAAAACTTATCTTACCTGTCTACAAAGCTGACATTTGAGTACATCAGGTACTCATAGACATAGTCAAAGCCACGGAGAGGTATGCAACTGCAACGCAGGAATATTAGTTAATTGGACCAGAACATCAAGATCTGGTTTATCCAACTGAAAGTGAAAGAGCGTACAAATGTTAGAAACCTGTCAGAAAGAAGGACAAAATGTTGGTTATCAGGATCTTTAAGTGCATAAGTTAAAAGTCGTCTCTCTGCATCAACCATAGAAATTTTACCCCAATCTACCTGAAAAGGAAACAAAGGTAACCATGTCACCTCTAACAATAAAGTTTTTAGTGTAGAAGTGCGTAAAGATAATTACTTGTGTGTATTGTTTTTGTTGTAATTACAAACCTGTTCACTATGAACTTCACGATTGATGAAATAGCGGCTAAAGTGTAGAGCTCTATCCTTAGATGCATGCACGTATACTGAAAATTTACCCTCATGTCCCTGCCATACATGGAAGTATAATCTTCAGGAGAATAATTTTAAAAGAACAAATCAAGTAAGCTGTACAGTATCATAATGGATGAATCGCAAGTACTTTGTAAAATATTCTATAGAAGGCTCTTCGAATTAACATATTTCAGCACCTCAAGATGAATTCATTAATTACTATTGTGTCCAGGACTAGGAATACTTTAGATAATTCAACTATACTGCTCAAGTATGGGTTTTCTTTCACACATTTTAATTTCGTAAGCAAAATCAAGAAATTTTTTGCAGCATTTGTTCAAACGATTGTTAACCATATTCTGATAGCAATCGGAACCAACACATATTTTCACTTATGTGGCTAATTACCCAGATTTATCCACATTTGAATTTGTTACTTTTTTCTTCTTCACATATTTACTTTAAAATGTCAGTATAGATCAAACTGCTATGTTTTTTCAAAAAAGATTAATTTTTAGTAACCACTAGAAGAGGTTGAAGTTTGAAATATTGAAAAACAGGAAAGTAGTCAATGACTTTACCTATATTGATGGTATGTATTTACCTGGAAAAACTTATCCCACAACTCCTCGAAAGGTAATGCACCAGGGGTCAAGAACATATATGCAATCTTTGGATGATCTGTTCTGGATTGAGGAGAATTTAGAATTTCTCTTATAACAAGTCGAGAGGCAACCTCTTCATCAGTAAGTTCTCTTGTAAGAGGAGGAAGCCAACTTGGAAATCCTTTGCAGCCCTTATGTGAGAATACATAACATGCAGTAGAGTTCTGTGGTGGATAAAGATATGCGATGATCAAGAGTGCGCTAACCAAACAAATTAACACAATTAACCATGTTGGCTTCCTTAAATGAGGACGCTGGCGGGCTACACGAAACATCTGCATGTCCTTCATGCCAAAACGCCACAGTTGAGGTTTCATCTTAGGTAAAAGTTCATTACAAGAATATCCAACGATGCAAAATTTTTTCGGGTTCACAGCTTTGGAATCGACTAAAAGCTACCCCTCCCAATGTACAGGCTAAGGAACTTCTACAAACTTTCAAACTCTTTCAGTGATTAAATGAACCTGCAGGATACATATAACTTTATCAAGGGAAGAAGCCATAGCGGAGATTTCTATAGGTTAGTACAAAATCATTGTTCTAACTTGACTAGGCTCAAATTACTTGAGGCAGCTGAGTTGAAACTATAAATCCAAAATTCAAAAGCAAGTAATCGCTGAATTGAACCAGAGTTTCAATGGCCCAACTCAAAAAGAAAACTAAAGCCAACTCCAGGAGCTAGTAATAATGACGACAAATAAGGACACTGGAGTAACCTCAACAACAAAGTCAAAACACAGCAGACATTCTAACTTGAAAACTACCTCAGACCAATGCATTACTAACTTTCACCATACACCAGTACAACTGAAGACATATATTGTACATGTATTCAATTGAAATCGCAAGTCAACAATATATACATCCAAGATTTGAAATTCTTGAGCTTCCCTTAACCAAAACAAACCTCCTAAAAGACAATAAGAAAACCAAATCTGAAAAGCCAAATCCAATCCACCATGTATATACCAGCATCAACCTAGACAGCCTTGCTTATTCATTAACATGCCCCAGTTCCTCTTCCACATTGACATGCCCCAATGCCTTTGAAGAGGCTCCTGGCCTAAGCGTGATAAGGTGGGGTCGGATAGTATGCAACCTTACCCCTGTGACAACAAGGAGGCTGTCTCCGAATCGACCCCAAGAGCGGAGTGCAATCAGCCATACCTATAACATGAATTAATTCATACCTACGTACTGAGCTCCCCTATAAGAATTTCTACTCATATATACATAATCAAAGCAACCCTCTTCATTTTTTCTTGTTTAAATATGAAATCCTCATCAAAAACCATAACTGCATTCCCAATATTATAGCTCTATGGGTCAAAAGTGCATAACTACGTGATTCCTCAATTGGGTAATTCGCCCCCTGAAGCCCCCCCACCCCCAACCACCCCCAGCCCCACCCACCCCCTCCCTTGAATCCTCGATGGATCCAACACTGGAAGCAAACATAAATAATATACACAAGAATGTATACATATTTTGAATAAAAATACAATCTTTATACAAAAACAAACATTTTTCTTACGAGAACAAACATGGTTATCAAAAATAATTTACCTGAATAGTGCTAAAACAAATAAGATCTCAAAAAAACCGAATTCTCGAAAATTGATGACCCAATATTTGTACAAAAGATGAGATCTATGGAACAATCACAACCCACAATAATTGAATTCAAACACACAAAAAACAATATTACATATAAATTGTATATATATTGAATGTATATATAATATATGTATAGGTGTTGAATATGAAAGTATGGGTTGAGAAATTTCGAAGATGTTGGAGAGGAAGAAGTTCTAGCTGGGTACACATCAGCCGGCGACCCTTATGATGTTTAATTTTTTTTTTTGAACGTCTCTTAATTAATTGGGTGTTAAAGTTTGATTATACTTTTCACCTAGTCAAATCGAGTATATAGTTTAAGGTGTTTCTTTTCTTTAGGAAAATACTTATTCCGGCCACTAATCTATAAATCATTTTCTATAATAAAAATTTAGAATATCATTTTATCAAATTTAGAAAAAATAATAGCGGAAAATAGGAGTGAGTATGAGCACTAATTCCAATTTATTTAATTGGCATTTTCGATGTTTTTGTGGATATCCGTCATAAATTACTTTTTATTTGTGATTTGATACCTATAAATTTTATATAAGAATTGTTACGGATCATTAATAATATCATTTAATAATTTTTATTAACGAGAGAATTGTTTAGTTTCAATGTCAATGTAAAAGTAGTAAACATCACTAAAACGTATCATTCTAAGACGATACACATTAAAAAACTCAACAATATGTACCCAAATGATTTTATGCACCGATTTAGTAAGTGTAACAAATAATCGTTAATAAAATTGGTATAAATTACCTAATATGAAAAAATAAGCTTATATAATTGACATTAATAAATTTATTTGTGAAACAAAAGGGTATGTATTACATAAATTGTACCAAATAAAAAACAAAATCATATTAGCACATGGTATAATTTGTATTTTTTACTATTAATGGACAAAAAATTTAATGAATTATAATTTCCACGCTCTTTTTTAAACCGAAAATATTTTTTTCTTATTTTAGTGATTTATGATATAAGTGGAGGTCAATCGTTGAAGATAAAATTATTGCATATCGTTGAAATGACAAAATTAACGTAGTAGCATGTGTCTCACCTAAATTATTAGACTATGAAGTTTCAAAGCTTATCACTTATTTTTAGATTCTTTTGTTGTCTTAACAAAGTACTGTAGTTATGTATGACAAACTGATTGTCTTATTTTAATGGCTGAGATCTTGTGATCCAGAGCATATGAATTTGCTGATAAGGATTAGTCTTTAATTTAATTTAATTTGATGGCGCCATCACTCTTTTTAATAATGTATGTTGTAAATCTAGATTTGCATCAATAATACCCAAATCACTAAATCTTAAAAATTATAGGACGACATAATAATGGAGAAGTAATTATATATAATGGGAGGAATGTAAATATATAATACTGAGGTTGACTAGTTGTTTGGAGAAAGTCTCCCTTAATTAATTAGAATGTCTCATAAATCAATTGTCATGTTAATCGTTCGAATAACCTAAGAACACTTATATCACCCTTAAACTTTTTGTGAATTAAACTTTTGACCGTTATTTTTTATATTCATTTTTAATTTTTGGGGTTATTTTTTAATTAATACGGAATACGAAATTTTTTAGTTAATACAGAGTTAGAGTATAATATGAGACAAATTTGTCTTCAACAATAGGTTCGAACTCATGAACTCTTGCATGAAAGGTTGGTCGGATGTCACTAGACTATTGCACCATCGGCTAAAGTTACTTTTTATGTACCTTTGTATGTACTTTTTGTAGCTTTTTTTTTGTTATTTATTCAAAACCATTTAAAAAAATTACACTTCCTAATAGATATTTAATATACAATTAAATTTTCAAAAGTAGAAAATAATATATTAATATGAATATAAAGTGAAATATATTTTAAATTTATTATAAAAATATTTTATTATTTTATCTTTATTTTGGGGTTGGTCCTTCTCCAATGTTCAATCTCCACGTGAGATGGTTCGTAGCCTACCAATTACCAGAGGTAACGATTAGCTCAAGTTTTTTGCATTAGTCCATCCACTAAGGTTTTATGGAAGCTATTTGGACATTATGGATATTACTGTAATGAACTCTTCATAATTATTCTATCTGGTTTATGAATGTTTGTCATGTTTGGGGAGTGGGGGAAGGGGGAAGGGGGAGAGGGGAAATGTTAAGTTGAAGAAGATCATGGGGCCGGGTGTAGTTGGTTTGAAGTGATGTATAATTAATGAAATTATAGGATGAGAATTACCAAAATTGTCATTTTAATTTCTCGACTAATCTTCAATTTATACGAAAAAGTATTTAATGTGTGATTTGAAAAGATAAAAATATTATGAAATAAATTGAAAAGATATCGATAATACACGGAACAACATGAGAAGAAGCTTTGACTTTTATAACTTTTAAGAACTATTAAGGAAGTTGATATCTACTGAACAAAGTATAGACCAAGCCTGTATGTTGAACTAGTGAATTATATTAAGTTTGACACGAAAGCAAATTCAGTACGCAAAAACAAACAAAAAATATGATGTAACCAACATAAAGAATAACGAAGACAGTTTCCTAAAACCTATTGAATTCTTGACAATTCAACATCTACTTTCGTCCAATTCTCTCTTTTCGTAGACCAAGTGTAACAACCTACAAAGTACCACAAAGACTCCAAGACCAACCATAGGGCACACTCTGATATACTCAAATCTTTAGAGAGATGGTTTCTTTTACTAGTTTGATGCTAATCGCCTCTTTCCTTGAATTTATGATTTGTAATGATGTTTAATGATTGTAATCGACTATTCATATTAATAAAATTAAAGGGTATTCCCCTTTTTTTTTTAAAAAAAAAAATCACATTCTAAAAAGTGTTAAGATTTACATTCCACATTGAAAATTAATAATCTCTTACGGTTAATATATAAGATCTTGGATTACTTTCTCTATTGTCAATTGGTTTTAGAGTGGAACCTCATAGACTTTTAACATGGTATCATGAGTCAACCCGAATTAATGAGACATGTGTAACTCCGCCGATGTTATTCCGGCAAATAATACCGGCGAGAAAAATTCTGCCTACAATTGGTTTACACGTGAGGGGGAGTGTTAGGATGCACATTTCATATCTGAAGGCGATGACCTCTCAGGTCAATATATAAAATCTTAAATTATTTCTTATATTGTCAATTGATTTTAGAGTGAACTCTATAAATTTTTAACAATAAGTCTTGACGCTCTTAGTAGTTTGGCATATCTTGTACGAAATTACTGTACGTGAGAAACAAAGCGTTATAATATACAGATAATAGTAGAAGAAAAGGTAAAAGTGTCACTAAAAATATAAAGATGGAGGGTCGGTTAGTTTTAATAGTAGAAGAAAAGGTAAAAGTGTCACTAAAAATAAAATTAATTGATTATTAAAAATTGACCTAGATAATATAATATACAGAGTATGTATAGTTGTGTTTTACTCAACACTAAAGGTAGCTTAAGAGATATAGCATAGTGATAAGTGATAAGATGGTTAAAGTGGAGACGTGTTTGACATCACAAATTTGAATATATGTGGAAGCAATACTTTGGTAAAACAATGTCAAGGATTGTTTTCTAATTTCGTATTTCATTGGTTATCTCCTTTACAAGACTGCTATTAAGGCATACTCCTCGATTTACAATCCACCTGATCAAGGGATCTATGACATAACTGAAAAGATATTAGACCAATAAAGCGCATACATGCACTAAAATGCAAAGGAGTTTTATATTAAAAATCGTCTAATTTTGATTTTTTGATGTGTTAAATTCATTAAAAGTTTTTGATGGGTTAGATTCATTAAATTGTGAACTCAATATTTAGAATTGAAGCTACACTACACCATATAATTGTTTAGTTGCCTCCAATAGGCCCTAGCCGCCCCAGTTATACTATTCCATATGATGTTGTTAAATAATCGACTTCCTTGGATAAAAAATAGCATCGGTTCCTAATAGAATCCGTAGCCGATTTAGGACTTTAGGGATTCCATACCAAATAATATGCATAAAGAGAAGATCTCAAAACAGAGAATAAAAGTTTAGTAGCTAGACAACCTTCGTTTCTCATATGAAATTACCTATAAATACGTTTCGCACTCTATTTTGTTATTCAACCAACCTTATACAGTAAAACATACCACTTATTACAAAAACAGCAAAGCATACACCTATACGTACATGGAGAAGCTCTCGGCATTCATCGTTCTATTACTCCTTGTCAACCAACGTACGTTTATTTTATTATCTTTTGTAAGGGGTCGTTATTCACCAAATGTGTGCTTTGTAGACCTCAAGTCGTAATAGTCCTCAAACCACGCTAAGCGCGCTAACCAGTATTATCTTAGTTAGTTCTCATTCAAACGCTATATAGAGTTTCTTTTTACGTACTCCTAACATATTACGTATTAATTAATTAAACGACTTCCTTTTTTACAGGTAACTTTTTTTGTGAAGGACAACTTGAACCTATAACTGATCCTCCACCTCCAAACACCCCACCAGCAGGTGGATACCAATGCTGGAATAATTGTAATATGCAACCAGAGGATTGCAATCCTGGATGTTATTGTGAAGCCTTCATTCCGGGAGGAAACCGGGGGGTTTGCTTCTGGAATGGGAACCCACCTCCTTCTTCTTGTTCATCAGACAATGATTGTGCCAAAGAATATGGAACATCTCATTGCTTTCGACCAAATGATACTGAAGTTGGCCTTTGCATGGTAGAAGACATCAACCTTTAAATTAATGTTGTCATTTATCTACATATAGAGCCTTAGCTAATCACATATGCAATGTAAGAGTTAACTCGAAGGTTACCTGTACGTTTGACGAATAGCGGTTACATGTCCTTCCTTGCAAAAGTAAAAATAATACTATAATAGTAACACTTAAATTATTTGGGAACCATTTCCCTATCATTGTATGTCACCAATGTTGCATTTATATTATGAAGAAGTGATGAATGGTCTTTTAACATTTTGAGTCTCGTTGGTGTGTGAAAAGATATGGTTATATTAATATTTCTTCTTTTAAGTTAGTTTTAATCAAGTATAAAATTATAGTGACATTTTATATATAAATATCTTATATTAATTAAATTTCTTAGTAGATTGTCTATCTTTCATTAATTGTTTGCTTTCACATTACAATAATTATTAACCTTCCTCTCCATATATACAATTTCATTAAATCAACATTGAAAGTAATTTTGGTCAATGGTCGAGCAAATTGCACAAATAGTCCCCAATAGTACCATCAAATTGTAGTTTAGTCCTTGATAGTGGCACTGTTGCAGTTTAGTCTCCAAAGTGGCAAAAAAATTGCAGATTGGTCCCCACTTTAACTATTCCGTTAATTTTTAACACCGACACGAGATGAGAGGTCAAATATGGACCAAAAAATGAATTTTTAATACATAAACTCATTTTTAGTGTCTCATGAAAAATTTCATTACAAAACTAAAATGCAAACCTTCATTAATTTCTAATACAAAAAATGAGTTTGTCTTTAAAAAAAAAATCATTTTTTGCCCCAAATTTAACCTCTCATCGTGTGTTGGTATTAAAAGTTAATCGAATAGTTAACGTGGAGACTAATCTGCAATTTTTTGCCACTTTCGGGAACTAAAATGCAACTTGATGACACTATTGAGGACTACACTGCAACTTGACGACACTATTGAGGATTACACTGCAACTTGATGACACTATTGGGGACTAATTGTGCAATTCACTCGTCAATGGTCACACTATCTATCTACACTAAATTGCAGGTGACAATTAGTACTAACTATGATCCAGTTGTTAACATGCATAGGATCTTATACAAGAGAGATGTTCCAAACTTCACACAAACAAAGGTATAGCGGCATCAGATCATGAGTCTTCTGAGGTTCGTTTTGCTTGAACATGTATGCGTAAATCATTCAAGTCTGCACAATCCTCAATCCGCAAGCCATGCTCGTTGGCCAAATGTAGAAGGCAAATGAAACACAGATGTGTAGATATGTCCTTAAGTGATGTTGCAGCGCTGCAGTCACTGGGAAAGCTGGACAGTGCTTGACTAAATGATAATACTTCTTCCTGCACAAATTTGAAGATGTTAAGAACTTGAAATTCCAAATTGCAAAACAAAGAAGATCTGAAATTCAAAAAAGTTATATACTAGACAGCCGAAAGTAATACAATTATGATGGAGAACTTCCTGACGCAAGTAATTTGCAGACAACAAAATACAATAAGAATTTGTTCGAAAGAGTAGGGACATAAGCTAAAGGAAAAAATGGTTTAATTACAGATCAAGGACCAAGTAATGTCAATGTATCGACTTTCAGTTGTTGGACACACTCAGTGAAGTGATGACAAGATATCCACATAAATCACAGATTTTAAACCCTTCACTAATTTGACAGAACTAGTAACTCAGGCTAGCATCCAGCCTCTAAGTGTGAAACTAACAAAAATTAGGAGTGGGAATTAGGCATGCTTCAATACATAACCATAAGCGATGACCATATAACGCATATAAGTGAACATACCTGCTGATGTGATTGACTTTGTTCTTGTATATGGTTCCACAAAGTTTCCTTCAGCACCTGAACATCAACTTGTTTGGATGTTTTGTCGTAGTGTACATCAATTTTGTTTACCTGTTCATTGAACACAGATGAGATGTGACAGAAGTAGACACTTAAAAAGAACTGACCAGCATACTACTTGAACATAGTTATCTCCGGCTGCAAAAAAAAACTCTATTAAACAATAGAAATTGGCGCTCTCAGCTTCCAAAGAGGTGGCACATATTTCCAAAATTAAGAAGCACCTATTGGGGAACTTAGAATAACTATTAAAAAGATTATATTAAAGTCATTTGCCTAGACCAACAAAGACCATAAAAGAACCATTGTGCTTTGTTGCCGGGGGATGAAGGGGGGGTTAAGTTCTTTAATTAATCCAAGCAGATTGCAATTAAGGGTGTAACTACCTGACGTGGTTGAGACACCAAAGTAATAGAATCATCTACTTCGCTGCAAGCATCTCTATCATCAAAGCAATCACCACCATGGTATTCATCTCCCTCGTCCCAAGATGGTCTAGCTTCGTAGCCGTCTCCTTGATTCGAAACATCTTAAGACAACACAGTGTAACGCCATGATAATAATGGTCAATAGGTATGACTTTTATCATTATATGAGAATTCTACAAATACCAACTATTACTTGATAAATCTTCAATATGCAGACACGCGACTAAAAACACTATTGGACACTGTTAAGATGCACATCCCACATCGACACATCGACTTTCGATGTGGGATGTGCATCTTAACACTCCCCCTCACGTGTAACCCAATTACCGGCGGAACTTTCATCGCCGGTATTAACTGCCGAAAACAACATCGGCGGGTTACACGTGCCTCAATAACTCGGGCTGACTCTGATACCATGTTAAGAGTCTATGGGGTTCCACTCTAAAACCAATTGGCAATAGAGGGAGTAGCCCAAGATCTTATATATTAACCCGGGAGGACATCGACTTTCGTTGTGGGACGTGCAACTTAACAGACACTCTAGAAGATATGTACAAGTATTGGGTCTCCATGAATGAGCTAAATGAACAATATAGTGATTAGTGATAGATACTTTAAGAGGATACAAATTTTTAGGTCTCTACTGATTCAATTGCTGAAGACATGCAACACATGTTACTTCCTCACAAATCATTTGATAATATTTGAAGCCACTGCTACATCAACATAATCTAGAGCCATTGTCCTTAATTACCATAAGCTAAAGACTACAATATTTGGGCTCTAAGAATGTTGTGGAACACGTGATTCATTAAAGCGGGAACCAAATGAAGAGGTTTACAATTTACTGTTCATATAGTAACTACTAACTTTATCATTTATACTTATGTCTTATGTCATTTCTGCAATTGATAAAATAACTTACATTTGCTCCTCCTGCCTTTCTTCCCAAGACACTGCAGAAATGATAAATCATCAAACAAAGTAGGAGAACAAAGAACGAACATGCAGATTTTGATAAGCAATGATAGCTTACCAGCATGTTAGGGCGTAGAAATAGCTTCACAAGATCTTCTGGTTGATAGTGGCGATCTTCTGGAAGCTTTGTACAAGAAGCTTCTCTGTTGGCAGGCAGGAGGATAGACTTAGGATTCTTTGGAGGGGCAAAGATGTTTAACATGTCACAATCTACGTCAGATGCAAAACTAATATCTGACTCTGCCTTCTTGATATTCGTCATCCTTGACTTTACTAGTAATTTAGTTTCATCAGGTGCTTCCTCAGGAACTATTTATATAAAATATAATGAAAAAGTTTCAGTGACATAAAATAGATGTGTGGACTGTGTTATGAAATGAACAGTTTTAAACGAAAACACCGACAAGAAACCTACATTTGCTCTTACGATATTTCCAGTGTTCAGAACCAGCCCAAGCATTGTGTTTTGACAAGAAACCCAAACTAGTGGACAAAAGAGCATCTACTTCCTCAAATTTGTCTTCCATGTTGGTTTCATGATAACTAAATGAACCCTCATCCTGAAAATTACCAGTATGCTTCATTTTGTTTCGAATTAATTAAATTATAATATGGGAACCAGGGCAAGGATAGTTGTATGCCCACCTCATGTTGATCTGGTAGAATTGGATCATCTGCATAAGCACCCTCATCAATACCACCCGTTTGATTATCCTGGTCCATAGTCCATGTACCAGAATCCACATTCTCATTATCATCAAAATCATTATTGACAGTAAGGGTTTCCCCTGCTTGATCAGAGGCCAACTGGCTTGCTGAACATGTTTCTGTTCGTCTTTTATTTCCTTCGCCAAATTGGTCAAATATGCAACCCAGACTGGGCGAAATGATGTAATCATTGGACATATTATTTACCATTTGTTCAATACATTCTGCATTCAAGGGAAGAACATCACATCTTAGAAAATGCTATGAAGTTAGTAACATATGTATAGGCAAACAACCACATCAATGACCTACATACCTCTTGCAAAAGACAGATCGATTGTCTCTGTATTGTCATTTTGCCTGATGGATGATGTACACTTTCCAGGTACATCCTGTGAATCAAATAGGACCCTGCAGTCGCCATACACTCCAAGGTTGTTCAATAACAAACCTTTGGCTCCGCCTTCATCTAATTGCGCGGTTGTCTGATGATACAGAGGATCTACGGCAAATGCAACTGAAGAAATAGATGTCAAAAAATGAAATAGTACTGCCTCATATAGACATGAACAAAGCAGTTTTTTGATAAACTTACCATCAAACTTTTTTAGGTTAAGGGCCTCAAAAGATGATTCCAATGTTGTTAATGGTGACAACTGCAATCAAATATGGAAATTATTAAGACATTACTTCTTTACTTAATTCATTGGCAAGACAGTTCTTCAAGGAAAAGGAATAACAATATGACCTTTTTCTCCTGCACTTTCTTGGATGTGCCTTCTCCCTGTTCTCCATTATCACCAGCATCCTCCACAACATTATCTGGCATGAGGAGAGGTGCCCACAAATAAGGCAGTTAACATATTCATTCACAAGAGTCGAGAATACAGCAGTATTGAAATTGGAGATGATCTGTATACACCAAGAAATCCCAAACAGAATGCCACTCCATACATACACGATCTATTAGACAGAGTCACATAGTTTTAAACTAATTGACCCTCTACTAAATTGAGCAAGAGTGATGAACTGGCTAACTTACATTGCAAGGGAGGTTAAATTGTAACGGCAATGCATCATTGAGTTTTTCTACACAAAAGTATTCCTTTCTGCATTATCTAGACACTATGTATTCTTTTTTTGCACGTCTGATAATTTTCTCATTTCTACTGACACTATTTGAAATGCCTATATTCATGAATATAACTCAGTGGACCATATCCCGCCACATGAAACTTTAAACTACCTAGTTATCCCCCAAATGCAAATAACCCTCAAAAGACAAATTAAAAAAGGAAACAATGTTCACTAAATTTGGCAAAAGTTTAACCTTGCCCATCTTCTAGCCCAACTCTATTAATTGCTCCAAGAAACTTGTATGCCTCTGCATGCACCGAATCCACCCTCAATGAGTAGATCTTAACTCCAGCTTCAAGGGTGCAACTTGCCTACCTTCCCAAAATGTAAAATGTCATTTAGCATTTTAATCGATGAAAACGTTAAGACATTAATTGAAGTAAGAACTTTATTACCTAATAAAAAATATAGTTCAAATACAGAAATAACTGTACAGTGACAGCTTAAATTGAATTCCCTCCATCCTAAGAAAGATAGTCCATTTCGCTTTTCAATTATCGAAACTAGCAAACTTTGTAACCAATGACATGTAACTTCGATTTTAATCAAAATTGTAATGTTAATGAGAAATCAGTGCTGTCTTTAGTAACATAACCATTTCAAAGTGCGCGTCATCTTATAGTCTAATGGTTAAACTGATTACTTGACTTAAATTCACTACCAACTAACTAACTACACAATCATAAGAGCATTTATTCAATTCAAAATACCTTCTGGAAGTTAGTCTCCTTGCCGGCATCCTGGATTTTGATTATATCTTGCAAATGGTCAATCAGCTTCAGCTCCCAAGTGTTCTTCTGGTTTATTTTCTGCACGAGAAACAACCCAGTAAATATGTAAATCAGCTCTCAAGTATAATATGTTGAAAATACTAACCATTTTGAATATATTTATCATCATATATTATTAGCATATACTATATTACTATATTATTAGAGTCCTATATTGTTAGAGTACTAGAGTCCTTATGTTATTAGGACTATTATTCAACATATACAAAAATATTTAAGAAAAATATTTTGATATATTTTTCACCAAATACTATTAAACAAAATTCAAAACTAAACGATCATGTTCATAGTAAAATACATATTTCATATAAGTTTCCATCAATACTATTCCACATATTCAAAAACATAAAATTAGAAAAAAGAAAAAGTGAAGTAAGTAAATTCAAAAAGTCAAAATTGAGGAATATACATACATTTTCACTAGCAAGTTTAATGCAGTTATTGAATAAATCGATAATTTGACTTTCATCAAACACAGAAACAACAGGATCAGCGAGGGTGGTGCTGGTGACGGTGACGACGGACTTGCGGCGGATGGAAGCGGCACGTGCCGCACGTGCTTGCGCACGTTCGAAGTTATCATCATTTGAGCCCAAAATGAAAGGGGTTTTTGGTGATGCGAATACCGGTCTCGAATTCGGGGTCGGGCTCGGACTCGGACTTAGGGCTTCCGCCATTTGAGTTTGATATTTTAAAATGTTGGAATTTCAGTAAGGAATTTTGCTGGGGGTTGTATATGGAGCGTCCCGCTCTTTTTTTGTGATGGCTTAGTGTCTTGGTTTGAATTCGAAGTAGAGGAGTACGACTGAAGTAGAGTATGACTTAAGCTTTAATAATTCTTTGGCTTAATTTCATCTGGGTACCTGAACAATTTTTTAATTCCCAAATAGGTATCTGATGACTTTTTGTAACAAGTAGGCACCTCGATTCCAAATAGGCACCTAAACTATTTTTTAATTCCCAAATAGGCACCTGAACTTTTGTTTTTCACAATTTTTTTAATTTCTCATATTTTAAACTTTTAAAAATACATTTACCCAGGGGCAAGTTAGTCATATTAAAAATATGACTTTTTAGTGGCAAAATGTTTCAGAATAGTTCAGGTGCCATTACTAAATATATTCAATTAAATCAATAAATAGCTAATCATAAACCGAAGTACAAAATGACTGTAACACCCACCCATGGAAGAGATCTTGCGGCTAAACCCGTTGCACAAGGAATCCGAAGCCCTGATCTTTGCAGTAAACGTTACCGGAGAATTCCAATAACCGCCACGTGGACACCGATCGACACCTACTCAATTGAAAATTTCTAGAAGAAGAAGGACTCGAGAACGTTCTAGAAGAAGAAGAAGAAGACTTGTACATTTTGAAGACCTTCTTGGTGCACGTGCATCAAGGAGCTTTTTTGCAAATACTATTTTACAACTTAACCCCTCTCATTATTTTTTAATTACACCTCAAAAGACTTCTTCCCTCTCTTTTCTCTTCACTCTTTCTCTTTCAAGTTTCTTCCGATTTCAACTTTTACTCTCTCCCAAAGTTTCTTCTTCCGATTTCAAAGCAAGCAATCATGGATGTAGAAGAGGGAATTACAAACTCAGATGAAGAAACAAACCACATAAATAAAGGTGCAAGCTCAAATTTTTAATTTTTTATTAATTATATTTGCATAATTCGTTGTTACATGTTGATTTAATTGAACTACGAACCTGAACTTGTAACTTGCTGTGAATTTAATATTATGAACCCGTATTTCATCTCGATTAAATTTGATGTGAACCCTAATTTTTAATTTAATGTCAATTTAGTGAAGTATGCTATTTTGGTGACAACTAATTAAATATTGAATTGATATAGGGGTTTTGGTGACAACTAATTAAATTGGAAATTACGTTGACTTGAAGAGTTGAAGTAGTATCTTGTTAAGTTTTTTGTTTGTAGTTTCCAGTGAAAACAAAGGTGGTGATGATTAAGGGGTGGATGAAGGTGTGGAGTTTTTACCAATTTTTTCATACGTTTAGGTACTATAAAATAATTAATCATGGTAGTAACTGTGTTTTGAGCATTGTTATTTCTGGTTGTGTTATTTTTGTTCTTTTTTGGTACTGTGTTTTGAACAACTGAAGGATTTTACTGTTGCAAATCCTCATACCCGTTGTAGTACAACGACACTTCATCTTATGACTATTTTGAACTAGTTATATTGTTCAGTTTTTGTTTATTTTATGACTATTAGTATAACTATAGTGGAGGATTTTTCTCTAAGGTTTTTTTACAATGCTTAGTCTGTGCAATCATGTGATGTCTGCTGATTTATGCAATTCTATAGCTTTTGGACTTCCCTCCAGATTATAGAAACGTTGAGTTCAAACAAATATACCGAGTTACACCGGGTCTTGAATTGATGTTGGCTGTCCTACCATTACTACAGCTAATAATGGTTCAATTTTGGTAATTTTGTGCTACTAAATCCAACTCTGGATAGTTTGGGATACTGTAACATTAGTTTTTAATAATATTGGGTACTTGATGTCTAATTTATTAAATATTTTTCCTTTTGAATGTTTGAAAAATCATATGTTGAGTTTGAAGTTCTTTCTTGGGATGACAATATTGACTACTTGGTTGTAAGTATACATATAAGAGTGATATATTCAGCTTTGGAGTAATCTTGAGTACGTTATTGACCAGGTTGGATCGAGATCCTTTTCTTTGAGGAATCATCAAATGTTGAACGTCTAGTACAATGGCTTAGGCAAACGCATCAATCTGGAGAGTCTTGACAAATTTTAGATGGCGGCATGTTGGGGGAGAAAACAGAGGAAGATGAGATGCTGATTGGCTATGAGAATTGTGGTCGTATGAGATGCTCGTATAATTCACTTCATACTGAATGCTTGTAAATGTGTCTCATATTTGAAGTTTATTTTCTAGGAAAGTTGTAGTTTGATATGTAAATGAATTAAAATGTGGATTGTATTAGTTGTAGCAAGATTGGACTTTTATATGCTAATGTAATTCATTCAAGATTGGATGTTTATAGATGTGCTTTCGGGTTTGTCCGTTAACTGTACCAACTTAAAATCTCATTAGTGGTACAAATTTCCAAAATCAATTCATACAAATGTACCACTATCAAAAGTAAATGTGGGTACTGTATCCACCTGAAACTTCATCATTGGTACAAAATTTCAAAAGCAATTCACACAAATATACCCATATGAAGAGTAAATGTGGGTACTATACCCACCTGAAACTTCATCATTGGTACACATAACCAAAATCAATTCACACAAATGTACCCGGTCAAGGTATTTAACTTTGGTATAATAGCAAGAAACAGTAACTTATATTATCATTTTAATGCTTTTGGGGAACTAGTAAATGAAGTAACTTGCATCCAAATGAAACACAAAGATGGTATAGTACCAAAAAATGTACCCATATGAAGGCTAAAAATAACATTGGCGGCGAGGTTATACGTGCCTCATTAATTCGGGCCTGGCTCATGATACCATTCTGCATACACTCAACAATAGCATTCAAGTAAACAACTAATGAAGCATACTTCACGAAATCAACTTACACCATATAAACTAAATTCAGTACCAAGAAAATAAATAAATACAACAACGAAAAACCAAACCAACATCTCTAGATTCTTAAAACCTCAATATTCACTAAAAGTATAACCAACATCAACATCTAATTCAATCATTAATTAAACAAATCATAATACAAACCTAAAGCAATCAACATTTCACATAAAACCAACCAATCATCTCAACAAAAACACACACAGTCCCACAAAAAATTACCAAGTTAAACAATAACAATAACAGATCCTACCTCAAACACAACAAAACCACAAGGATCGGTGAAAAACTCAACAACCCAACTGCTCAAACACAAAGATGAGCACCTCAAAATTCCCACGACCTCAAAATTCACTAAAAAAAAATTCAATCTTGAAATAAAAAAAACCCAATTGGCAATAGAGGGAGTAGCCCAGGATCTTATATATTAACCCGGGAGGACATCGACTTACGATATAGGACGTGCATCTTAACACTTCTCCTCACGTGTAACCCAATCATTGGTGGAATATTCATCACCGGAATTACTTGCCGGAACAACATCGGCGGGGTTACACATGTCTCAATAACTCGGGTCTGCCTCTGATACCATGATAAGAGTCTATGGGGTTCCACTCTAAAACCAAGTGGTAATAGAGGGAGTAGCCCAAGATCTTATATATTGACCCGGGAGGACACCGATATCCGATGTGGGATGTGCATCTTAACATCTCCAAAGCTTTGACCTATTATCTTCAATTTTGAGTAAGTTTACATATTAAAAACAATATATTTGTGAATAACATTTGTTTTTTGGTCCTTTAAAGTTGTTCTTTTTACAAACGTTTGAATCTTTTTCAATTTAGTTGAGTTAAAATCCCATTTTTCAATATAGTTGATTTAAAATCACGTTTTTCAATTAGTTATATACTACTCCCTCCGTCCCTAAAAGATTGTCACATTTTGACTTTTGGTGGTCAACAAAGCACAATTTAAAACATAAATATTTATTATTCTACATGTGAAAAAATTTATAAAAAGTTAATATTTCAAAAATATATATTGAGACGAATCTAACAAGGTCCCACAAGACTATATTATTTCTTATCGTTTAATGGGAATTCATGATCAAATTTTATAATGTTTGACTATCAAAAGTCAAAATGTGACAATCTTTTAGGGACGGAGGGAGTATATGTGTAGCGCCTTTTTGTTATTTCAAGGGTTTTCAATAAAAGTTTCAATCTTTTTCAATTTAGTAGAGTTAAAATCACATTTAATTAGATACTTTATATGTATTGTGTTTTTGTTATTTGAAGTTTTTTGAACAAAAGTTTAAATCTTTTCTAAGATTTTTTATGGATATATATGGGTAAATTTGCAGTATGAAAGTATAAATATATGTGTAAAGTTTGTTCTTTGGGGTTTTAATGTTGTTTTTTGAACAAAAATTGAATCTTTCTAAGTTGAACAAAAGATTTTGAGTTTAAACTATGAACTTATGTTTTATGTGTGTTACATGTGTGTAATTGGAAGATTTGATGTTGTTTTGTAATAAAAGGTTGAATCTTGGGGGTATTATGTTGATATAGTCTCGTTTTTTATAAGTGTAACACTGTACAATTAAGTATAATCGATTATAACACTATATAATTAAGTATAATCGATTATAGCACTGTACAATAAAGTATAATAAATTATAATGTTGTATAATCGAGTATAAATTTTATAATATATGTACTTTATGCGTAGTTACAATTCATACAAGCTGATATTGGAATATAATGTTGATATAGTTGAGTTTATTATGATACAAACAACTATAATTGATTATAATCCAATATAACAAGTTTTTTTTTATTGAATTAGATAATTTCAATTTTGGTTTAATTAAATCATGATGAATAATTAGAGAGCTCAAGTTCTAAAGTAGCGCGAATGGCCGTCGAAGAAAAGATTCATGTTGAAGAATAGAAATCTAATTCTTTTTTATTTCTTTTTTTTCATGGTTCTTTCGGTCTTCAAATGCATTAATAAAAATTATATGTTCCATACCTTAAAGAAATCTATATTTCTTTGTGTTTTGTACCAATTCTAATAAATTAATCTAATTTTTAAGGTTGTATCCAATTCTTTAGGCTAATTAATATGTAGTATATCATATCAATTGTTGTTGGGGTTGAACTCTGTAACATCAATTTGATGCAAAGATAAATCATGACAAATTTGAGTTCGTTATGAATTTAAATCGATTACAACGCATTATAATAGATTATAATAGTCATTTCAACCCGAAAAACTTATCTAATGCTATCAACTTTTCATAAAGGGAAAAATAGTCATTTCACCTCAAAATTGTGGTATTCTCCAGTTAAAAAATATTTCATGGTTTTTTGTTAATACAAGACGTTTTTTTTTCATTCAAGCGATAGAAGTTATAAATAGTCATGCGATAGGAAATACACTTCCTGCATGTGACTCCAATCCACGTAAGGCTTGAACTTCGCTTCCTGGATGTGAGTCTGATCCCCGAAGTTGCAATGAAACACCCGCAAATCGCACAGAGTGGGTGCTGAAATCGCCGAAACGCTTGAAATCCCATATAGTGGGTGGTGAAATACTGCACAGGCAACCACGAAAGCAGAGGAAGTATGTTTAAATATATTCCTCTACAAATTTCGAACCCGAAACCTGTTAGAAAAGAAACTCGAGCCCAAAAATATCTCTTCATAAGTCCAAAAATATAATTCTCTACTTTTGAGGTCAACATTATTAATGATTTGTTATAACTAAGTAGGTCTAGTATGAAAATTAATTGTCAATATATAGTCCTCGATCGAACAGTGTGATCCTGTTATTGTTTGGTATATTAGTGACATCGTAATAATCTGGCGAGTCACTGATTTTGTCACATGGATTGAAATATGATCAAAAAGTAAGAAATATATTGCACAAATTATCCATGTTGTGGAAGTTGAGCTAATTGCTGGAATGATTCTTATAAGTGAGGATCAGTTAAAATTTGGTCTCCAAAAGTGATAATGCTGTGAAAATGGTCCCTAAGTGTGTATAATGGTGCAATTTGGTCCCTGATCCGTTAAAATTGACGATTTTTGACGTGAACAGTGAAGTTTTCGGACAAAAATGAGACTTTTGAGATTTGGTTACCTTAATGAAACTTGGAGGGTCAAAATAACTAAATTACCCCCGATATTTTAATTTTTTTTCAATTGTTTTTTTCGATTTTTTTCCCTAGTAGAAAGTGTTCGATCTTGATAGTTGCATAAAAGTTTAAGTTTTGGAAAAAATGTTCCATTTTTTATTTTTATAGTTGTTTGCCAAAAAAATACGAAGACCAAACCTTTTTTATTGCGAATATTTTTTCAATGTACTTTTTGACTACTTTTATTATTTATTAATATATGTACAAATTGCTAAAGACTAGTTAAAACGTCTTTGAGACGAAGGGAGTATATATTATATGTAATAAGTGTTTACCAGAAAAAGGTCATTTTGTGGGATCAAATAGTAGTATTGGTTTGTAAAATGTAATGTTTAGCCGGTTTGAGTATCAAGACTCAAGTGCGTGCACAATTTAACTACAACACAAAATTACAGAAGATGGAATAATATAATAAGTGTTGTTAGTATTGTTTTTATGGTGGAATATTTGTTTTGGAGGAATATTTAGCAATACATATATATAATAATATCTGAGCCGTACGTTGAAGATGATGAAGAATCATGCATGGCATCAATAGTTAGTCTCAGAGTTTACCTATAAATATGTTCTCACTATTATCTCATTCATCACACAGTCTCAAGAGTCAAGAAAGTTATTTATAGAAGCATCAGCAAACATTACATAAATGGAGAGGCTAATCACATTCATCGTTCTATTACTCATTGCCAACCAATGTACGTTTTTATTATAGTATATATATTATATTAGACGTATTTAGAGGAGCACTTGATACTCATACATTAAAGATTAAAAGGCGATCCACGGTCTTTAATTCGTCAAAGACATAACTATCGCGTCTTCTTTCTTTATCTAGTATAAGTAATAAAATTAAGTCTTTGAAAGTTATCATTGGAAAAATGTTTAGCTTGTCCCCACATTATTCTCATCACAAATTATGAAATTTAACGTTGTTTGAAATTGGAGATCAAAACACATCCAAATTACCACTTTAACTAAACCTCAGCTTTTAAGTTATTGGAGTAAAAAACTCAACTTAATCCCGTTATATGAAACAAAATTAACAATTAACAACTAATTAAAATGACAATATTATATAATTTACATATTTTTTGTCATTTGTTGGTTTAACACAATTCTTTAACACAAATCAAATAACTTAGTATTATTATTTTATTTATAGATACAGAGTTTTCTAAAGGACAACTTACCCCGATACCAGACCCTCCACCATCAAACATCCCATCGCAAGGAGGGTATCAATGTTTGAATACATGTAAAACTAACCAACAAGAAGATTGCAATCCTGGATGTTGGTGTCAAAGATTTTGGAGAGGAACTCGTCAAGGAGTCTGCTTGTGGGATGGAAACACACCTCCTCTTACTTGTTCATCACATCTTGAGTGTGCTAAAGCAGATGCCACAACTCATTGTTTCAGACCCAATGTGAATGAATATGGTCTCTGCCTCCCAAACGTATCCCATTAAGATTGTCAACTATCTACGCTTTACAACTTCAACAATTATTGTAATATGAGATACTGACGAGATACAAGTCATTATTAGCAATGAACTTGAAACATTGACTTACTCGGCTTTGTCTATGTACTAATTAGTAATATATATGAAATTCAAGAAAACATAATAAATGTGAGACTAATGAACTTGTTGGTTACTAGATATATATAATATATATGTTGTATATTTAGTTTTTAATTTTTAATGAAAAAAAACCTAACTCATTTTACTTTAAGTGGTGCACTAAAAAATATATAATTACTACTTATACCCAGGGAACTTTATTTAATTTTTCATGTATTAGTTCTTTATTGAATAATGTATTTGAGATTCTAACTTTTGCACATGTCTTCTTTTAATAAATCCCATCTACTTGAAATCTATTGATTCGACATAACTTAGGCCATGATTGTTAAATCACTAAGACTTCAATTTAATGAATTTACCACTTATTTTGTTAAACTTATTTATTACTCCCTCCGTCCCTAAAAGATTGTCACATTTTGACTTATGTGGTCAATTACAACAAAATTTGATCACGAATTCTCACTAAACGAAAAGAAATAATATAGTCTTGTGGGACCTCGTTAGATTCGTCTCAATATATATTTTTGAAATATCAACTTATTATAATTTTTTTGCATTTAGAATAAGAGATATTTGTATTTTAAATCGTGTTTTATTGACCACCAAAAATCAAATGTGACAATCATTTAGGGACGGAGGGAGTAATAAATTGTATTAAGTGCTAAATAAATTAAGATTTTAAGATTTTAGAAAAATTCTTAATAAAATTTTAAGGTCAAAATTTTTAATTTAATTTTTCGTTAGATACAAATACAAGTTATTGGCAATGAACTCAAAGCATTGGTTGTATTTGGGCATGTACTAGGTAATTGGTAATATAAATGAAATTTTATAAAGCACAATGAGTGTGAGACAATCATCATTTATTCGAATTCAGACATTCAGTTTTCAATCACTTGTTGTCAGACTTCAGACTTCAGATTCAAACATTCAGTTTTAACAAATAGGCCCTAATACTCCATCTATCGAGCAAATTGCTGAAATAGTCCCCGATAGTATGACCGAGTTGCATTTTGGTCCCCGATAGTTACACGATTGCACATTAGTCCCCGAAAGTGGCATAAAAGTTGCACTTTAGTCCCCACGTCAAGTTTTCCGCTAACATTTCAGGTTTAGACGTTAAAATTGGGGTAAAAATATAATTTTTAAGACTTAAAGTTGATTTTTTGCCCCTATGATGTCAAAATGAAACTCCAAAACCCTAATTGAGGTGAGGGAGAAAGGGAGTTTTAGCGGGAGGGGGTTGTGGAGTTTCATTTTGGCACCAATTTGGGCAAAAAATCGACTTTAAATCTTCAAAATTATATTTTTACCCCAATTTTAACGCTCAAACCTGAAATGTTAACGGAAAACTTAACGTGGGGACTAAAATGCAACGTTTTGGCCACTTTTGGGGACTAACGTGCAACCGTGTAACTATTGGGGACCAAAGTGCAACTCGGTCATACTATCAGGGACCATTTCAGCAATTTGCTCTCCATCTATCCACTTAAGTATGAGACAATCGTTATTTATTTTGAGTATTTTTATGCAAATAAGGGTATTAAGGGGGAAAGTGTTGTATTATGCATTGATTTATGTAAAAAGACACTCTTTTTGGATATTGCTGAAATCTCTGGAAAGACATTATTTTGGATTGAAGGGAGTTCTAACTAGCAACTATATCACAAAAATAACACTTTGTAATCAACTCGTACACCATGGAAGTAGTTGAACGTTTTTATTATTGACCATGAAAAGTGGAGCTCTTTCATACAAGCAAAAACCTCAATTTCGGTTCAGTTGGTCAAAGAACCAATCTAATATGTTTGATATCTTTTTGGTCAAAATTGAATAGAATCGTGCACAGGCCTACCGACAATTACTAGAAGATGTATATATGAGGAGGTAATTGATGATATGGTCCCAATAAGTGGATGACTGTTGCACTTTGATCTTCGAAAGTGGCCATGATGCGCAAATGGTCCCTGTTGTTGACTTATTGTCAAACTTCCTTATTTTGATAATTACAAATTACGCTTTATGATCTAACATCGTTTGTTGAGTGACTTGCGCAGTGCGCCTTTCAGAGGTATTAGACACATATTTGAAGTCGGAACACATTGTCCGGTGCTTGTGTGTTTCTTTGCTTTAGGACTTATGTAAGAATTATTCTATTCTTCATTGTTTGTTATGCGTTGAGTTTGAGTGGCTTTTCGGGTTTTAAATGAAGTTTTAAATCGTTTTGAAATGGACTCGTTTGATGTATGTTGTTTCTCTTCGATTCATTTATTTGAAACAATCTTGAGTTTAATATATATAACTGTGTGTTATGTGTATTGAGATTAAGATTGATTTAACTATATTAATTTTAGAAGACAACATTGCATTTCATCGAGACCTCCTGGTCTCCATGACTGGTCTCGATGACGAGCCTTGAGAGTTTCTCTCCAGGTTCATCGAGACCATCATCGAGAGCTCTTGGTCTCGATGCAAGTCTCGATGATTGGCAGAGGCTGCTCAAGAAATCATCGAGATATGTCATGGAGAGCTTTGCACTCGATGGCAAGTCTCGATGACTTCCAAGGTTTGCTAAATGAGTTTCATCGAGATCACCATCGAGATCTCTTGGTCTCGATGAAGGTCTCGATGCCTTCCAGTATGCTCAGAGATTTTTCATCGAGACCACCATCGAGATCTCATGGTCTCGATGACGTGTACTTTCTGACCGTTTGAATTTTTTATTGTACCATGGTGAGGTGTTTTGGTCACCATGGTTGATTTTCATGGGCACATTTTCATCTATTATTAGTCCTACTATAAATAGCTAACTCACCCATCTTGAGAAAACACTTTTGCTAATCACAACTAAATCTAATCTTGTTTCATCAAAAGCCATTCAATCTCAAATCATCACAATCATTTGGTGTTGAAGAACAATTCATTGAGCTTAATTGTAATCACTCTTTATTCATCCTTGAGGGATCCTTGTACAAGAGTGAAACTTTCTTTTCCATCTATTTTGAAATCCTGATTTGTTAGAATCGGGTTCTAGGTTTTAATCTAGATTCGAAATCCTAAACAAGTGTGTTTGGGTTACTAGCTCGGGTAGGTTAGTAGAGAAATCCTGGTGGAGTTTTGCCATCGGGTGGTAGCTAGGAATTGGAGTTGACTGCTTGTATTGGATACTTCAAGTTCGTAGTTAGCCGTTTCCAAATCCTAAGGTTGGAAAGCCGAAGGTCGAGCACGTAGGGGAACCGAAGCTTGCTAAAATCCGTTTGCATTTTTCTTACCCTGCTATTTACTTTATTATCTATTAAGTGTTTGATTATTTGCTAGACTAGGTTTTCTATTACTTGTTTGATTTGATATTAGTATTGCTTAATTTTACTTTAGTGAGTTCTAATTTCCGCATTACTTGCTTGCTTATAATACTTAGTCTTGCCTAATCGAAAAAGTTTTTGTAGTTCATCTTTACCTTATTCACCCCCCTCCCTCTAAGGTGATTTATTAGCTAACACCTGTAAGTGTGTGTCGGGTGCACAAATTCATAAACTAACAACCATGTTAAATGTTATCGAAGATGAAAATTTTAAGTTTGTTCTCGGAATGATTTGTGCATATTATACACACTTACGAGGACCATTTGCGCACAAGATACACACTTACGGAGACCATTTACAATCATTTTGAAAAAACCTAAATATAAATATTTGTCTCAATCTTTATTAGAATTGTAAAAGTGCCCCAAAAATAAATATAATACTAGTAGTTAACTTTTGATAGAGGTGTTCATTTAGGGACCATTTGTGCATATAATACACATTTACAAGGATCCCTTTGTGCATCGTTACCGCCGGTTGCTGGGACACTTGGTATATGAGTATCTATAAGTAGACATAAAAGGTCAATTTCTAGGATCAAATAGTATTGGTTTGTAATGCAATCCATTATGCATGCATGGTTTGCCGATTTGAGTATCAAGTGCGTCCATAATAAAAGTAGAAAAGCACAACAGAAAATTACAGAAGATGGAATAATAAGTGTTATGAGTTTATGGAGGAATATTTCTTTTACATACAGGAATATTTAGCAATATATAATAATTAATATCTGAGCCTTGACGTTGAAAATGAAGAATCATATGGGTGTTCAGAATAAGATAATGAATAGTTAATAACAAAAGGCATAATATTAGTCTCCAAGTTTACCTATAAATATGATTTGACTCCCATCTTATTTATCAAACAACCTTCATTAAGAATCTAAACTTATTTATATTATAGATCGATCGGAACCAGCAAACTACTTTACATATATGGAGAAGCTAATCATCTCATTCATCGCTCTATTGCTCATTGCCAATCAATGTACGTATTTATCATATTATCTTCATTTTAATACAATATCAATTACTCCCTCCGTCCCTAAAAGATTGTCACATTTTGACTTTTGTAAGTCAAACATTATAAAATTTGATCATGAATTCTCATTAAACGATAAGAAATAATATAGTCTTGTGGGACCTTGTTAGATTCGTCTCAATATATATTTTTGAAATATTAACTTTTTAGAATTTTTTCGCATGTAGAATAATAGATATTTATGTTTTAAATCGTGTTTTGTTGACCACCAAAAGTCAAAATGTGACAATCTTTTAGGGACGGAGGGAGTATAAATTAAACAACATATAAATAATTTAGTTTTGGAAATTACTCATTGAACATATACAATGATACAAATACATTATAGATTAAAATGTGCTCAACAGTTTCTAATTCGTCAAAGACATAATTGTTGGTATTAGTGGTTTATCATCATCACTAATATTCTTTGACACAAATCAAATAACTTAGTATTATTATTATTTTATTTATAGATGCAGAGATTTGTGAAGGACAACTTACCCCCATACCGAACCCCCCACCTTCAAACACTCCTCCGGAAGCAGGGTATCAATGTTTTGGTACATGCAGAACTAATCAACAAGAAGATTGCAATCCCGGATGTTGGTGTCAAAGATTTTGGAGAGGAACTGTTGAAGGAGTTTGCTTGTGGGATACAAACACACCTCCTCTTACTTGTTCATCACATCTTGATTGTGCTAAAGCAGATGCCAAAACTCATTGTTTCAGACCCAACGGGAATCAATATGGTCTCTGCCTCCCAAACATATCCCATTAATATTGTCAACTATATATTTACGCTTCACACTTCAACAATTATTGTAATATGAGGATTAATAGTAACATTAATGAAACCAAAAACATAATAAATGTGAGACTAATGAGCTTGTTGGTTACTATATATACTATATATATATTTGTATTTTTAGTTTCTTAATTTATTAATGAAAGAATGAACTTATTTTACTTAAAGTAATGCACTAAAGATAGGCTTATTTTCTTTTGGCTCCCTAATATATTCAAACGCTTGTGTCGGGTCTATTCAACTTTGCTTCTTTTTAAAATAGGGTCTATACTATCGTTATTTTCAATTTGCCCTCTATTTTGTATTTTGCTGCCAAAATGTTGGATTGAGGTAAGGGCAAATTCAAAAATACACATAAAATTTAATTTTAAGACAAGTTTGTTAATAATTATAGATGAGGGTCAACTAACAAATCAAAAAATATTTTTCTATTTTAGTCGACCCTCATTTGTACATTTATTTAAGTACACATGCGCCTACGGGGCATAGCTCGAATGGTCACGGGCTTCACTATAAGAGTGTGTTTCTTCACGAGTGTGTTTCTTCACGAGTGTGTGAGTTCGATCCACGGCAGGTGCATGCGCATGAGTAGCTCAGCATTTGTTCAAGGGAGGACCTGCTTGTGGGCACTCTTGAGGTGGAATACCGGACCGCTAGAGGCACATCCCGAATTTACCTTCTCTATTAGGCGATGAGCTAGCCAAGCAGGGTGCATCATTTTTAAGTACACATGCATTATCTTATCTACATTAAATTGTTTGTTGTTAATTTGAATTCCAATGCCTCAATTGGGATGAAATTTGTGAGATTTTTAAAATTATTGGCTTGAACTGGGATGAAATTTAACATCTTATTAAACCATTATAAATATAGAATATTGTACATAATTAGAGGAATGTTTTTTTTAAAAATTACTAATTAATTAGACAGTCAAAATGAAACACGATGTAATTGCCTCCAACAAGATTGATTAGAGAGCAACTGTTTGATTTATTTTATTAGAAAGCAATTGATGATTAATTTGCTTTAAATGATTTGGTGTAATTAAATATTGGTGAAGGGCGATAATGGGTGCAGAAGGTCGACGACGATGGCTGGGGGCAGAAGATGTTGGCGAAGGACGATGACTTCAATTCATTTGGGGGTCGAAGATGATGGTCGAAGCTAATGACGATTTGATGATGGTGGTCGAAGATGGGGTCGCCGATGATTTGGGGACATAGGGGAATTTGGGATGAAGGTTGTGTGCTGAATTAGAATCTCACTTATCGAAATTGGCAAAAAATATTATGGTTCACTTAGACAGCGCTCCAATACTCGCTGTCTAAGGCTCACTTAGACAGCGCTCCAATACGCGATGTCTAAGTGAGACTTGGATTGCGTTTTTTTTGATTTGTGTTGTTTAAGTGGTGCTGTCTAAGAATGATTTTGTACTAGTGTTAAGATCACAATTTTCTTCTGATGGAAAGCAAATAAATTTTGAATTCTCTCGTTATTTAAGTTTATTTCTATTTTAGAACCTTCGTAGATTTTGATAATGAAATTGTTCCTTTCGTTCCTTACTATTATTAAGAATTCTTTAATTTTAATGTTCGATAATTAAATATATCAGTTCATCCAGTACTTAGAAAGATGAATTAATCGCACGTCAATTAACCGGTCTAAAATGCTAGTTTTATTTTTTAAAATTAAATACTATGAAACAATGATAAATTTTGCTTTTACAAACTCTACGTAAGTATATCATATAAAGCTTTTGAATATGCGTTATACAAGTGTCAAACTACTATAAGATATATGAAATGTGTTATACAAGTTTTAAATTTTAATAACGCATATCAACTGCTTCAATAACTACGCAGTCAAACACTTCAATAGCGCATACCAAGCGCTATATATAGAAGACTAAGCTTCAATAGTCCATAAAAACGTTATACAAGAAAAGCGCTATACAAATGAAACACTTCAATAGCGCTTTTGAATTGCTATTTTAACTATTACAACGATGGCTTAGAATATATTTTTTTAAGCCTTAAAACAGTGCTATTGAAGCTTTTTTTGTACTAGTCTTATTTCTTACAATAAATTAAAACAGCCGAAAGTTAACATCGTTGACAGTCTGAAAGATCCCATTTATCACATCAAATTTGTAAAAGAAACCACATACGTTTCCGGTTTGCCGACTAATATTTTGCATCGACCTCTTAAAATTATTATAGAGGCATACTTTTTGTGAACATTAAGAGCACTCACATCAGTCCACCTAAAAGTTATTATAGGGGTTGAAAAAATTAAAAATGTAAAAAAATTTACTTTATCAGTTAGTTCACCTATAAATGGTTGGCTCCCTAAAATAATTTACACACTCTTCCAAATTGTGTAAATTTTCACAGTGTGTATATTGCGGTTACCAAATTTTTATTTCTACTTTTTTCAATGTGAGTGAATAACAGGAAAGCTGCTAAAGTTTACATGTGAAAAATGAACCCCAAAAATAGAAAAATGACTGTTAAAAGTGTATTTTAAAGGAAATTTTAAGGAGACTAATGTGAGTGCTCTTAACAATGTTTATTTTTCACTATCGAAACAACATTAGAAAAATAGGAAGTATATATGACAGGCATATTCGGTAATCTCCCCATGAAATGGCCTATAAATATTCTTAGCAATTGTTTTAGCTGCTGTAGTAGTTTCCAATAAACATCATTCATACCGAGTAATCTACAATAATAGAACATATATATCATTCATGGGAAAACTCATTGCCTAGATTTGTATATTGTACCTTGCTTCGGTATGTTCATTAGTATTTTTTTTAGATATTTCGTCAATGATATGGTGCAGTTAATAGAAGGATTCAATCAATGCAAATATGCAATATATGGTTTTTCTTAAGTAAATTTGGCTTTGATACAATAACTGATTGCAGTTACATTTTGATATTAGATAATTGAAAGTGGTATATCGTAGTATATATATATGATCTCTGCAAATGACTAATTTTGTAGTATGTCCTAAAGGAAATGGGGTTGAGTGTGTAACATTTGTCATTTCCGGAAATTTTCGTCACCATCCACGCGTCGCTAAATAGTAAAACCGACACCAAACCGACTCTGATGCTGCAAACCAAACTTGCACACCTTTTCGACTCTAAATCGACACCAAAACGTTTATTATTCTTCTAATTTCAAATCGACACCATCCGACTCCAAATTGACACAAATTATCGACACCAATTCGACACTAAATAGACACACTGTTACGTTTTTTTCCAATAAAACGTTGACACCATTCCGACACCAATTAGAAACTACGTAGAACCATTAATTAGTAAATATTTCGACTCTATTTCGACACCAAACTGACACAAATCCCGACTCCAACTGTCACCAATTAGACACTATATTGTCCAAATGACATTTTTCATGTGTTGAAGGCCGACACTAAACCGACTCCATTCCCGACACCACCCGACACTAAACTGGAAATTATGGTAAAAAAAACAGCCTGGCTGCTGCAGTTTTAATACCACAGCAGCCAGGCTGCAATGCTGAAAACTGAAAAGTTATAAACAACAACAACACCAAACATAAACAAACACCAAACAACAAATATAAACAACATAAACACCAAATATGTACAACATAAACACCAAACACAAACTAAACAAAATGATTTAAAACTTTAAACACCAAACATAAACACCAAATATGTATAACCTAAACACCAAATATGTACAACATAAACACCAAACAACAAAAACACCTCTTTGAAGTTTCCCTACAACAACATTATTAAAGATAAAGTTAGAGACAAGTAATAATAACATACAAAGATATAAAAAATGAAATGATTTAGGAAATATTATAATGAAACATTACCTCTTTGAATTTGCCTACAAAAATCAACAAAGTAAATTATTAGTATACATTATAATTAAAAAAAATATCCACAAACTAATTGAATTTAAAAGTTTACCTACAACAACATTATTAAAGATAAAGTTAGAGACAAGTGATAATAACATACAAAAATATAAAAAATGAAATGATTTATGCAATATTATGAAACATTATTTGGATTTCCCTACAAAAATCACCAAAGTAAAATATTAGTATACATCACAATTAAAAAATGAAATTAAAGAAAAGAGAAGAATGTTAGAGAGAATTTTCTCGATTTGTGAATGTTAGGGTTTGTAAATGTTGAGTTTGGTGTGAATAGTGATGTTTATATAGAGGATGAGTTGGAAAATTTCTGTAAAAAAAAACACCCGACACCAATTAGTCACTAAACCGACACCAAGTAGTTCAAAATTTTTGAATTTCCCGCACTTAGTCATTAGCGGGAAAATTGAAAATTTTTGAATTGAGATGCCAATGAATTGAAAAACACCCGACACCAATTAGTCACTAAACCGACACCAAATAGTTCAAAATTTTTGAATTTCCCGCACTTAGTCATTAGCGGGAAAATTGAAAATTTTTGAATTGAGATGCCAATGAATTGTGACTTAATTAACTCTTATGGTTACAATCCGACACTAATGTGACACCATTTGACAGAAAAAGGGTCGCAATCTGACACTAATAGTAAAATTCAATACTAAATTGAGTTGCCCATGAATTGTTACTTAATAATTAACACCAAATGAATCAATTAATTCCTCGTCTCACCTTGTTCTCACGACTATGACATATGTCAATTATGAAAATACTATGGATCAATTCATTTCTCGACTCATATTGATCTCACGACTATGATATATGTAAAGTATAAAAGTTTTTACTCAAACGACTGATTGCGAGATGTAACATGCCAAATTTGATTTTTAACACGATATATGCCTCTAACATAACATTAAATTCAAATACAATTCATTATTGTTTCATCCTATAGACAAATGTCACTCAATTAAATTGAATAAATGTACACCCGACATTGCTTAACACCAAATTGACACAAATTCACACAACTCCACACCAACTAGTCACAATCCGACACCAATGTGACACCACTTGACACAAAAGGGTCACAATCCGACACCAATAGTAAAATTCAATCCAAATTGAGTTGCCGATGAATTGTGACTTAATTAACTCATATGGTCACAATCCGACACCAACGTGACACCACTTTACACAAAAGGGTCACAATCCGACACCAATAGTAAAATTCAATCCCAATTGAGTTGCCAATGAATTGTTACTTAATAATTAACACCAAATGAATCAATTAATTCATCATCTCATTTTGTTCTCACGACTATGACATATGTCAATTATGAAAATAGTACGGATCAATTCATTCCTCGACTCATGTTGTTCTCACGACTATGACATATGTAAAGTATATAAGTATTTACTCAAACGACTCATATGCGAGATGTAATATGTCATATTTGATGTCTAACACGATATATGGCATAACATAACAACAAATTCAAATACAATTCATTATTGTTTCATCCTATAGACAAATGTCCCTCAATTGAATTGTATAAATGTACACCCGACATTGCTTGACACCAAATTGTATAAATGAATTGTTACTTAATTAACTCCAAATTGTCACATTCCAACACCAATGTGACACCACTTGACACAAAAGGGTCACAATCCGACATCAATAGTAAAATTCAATCCCAATTGAGTTGTCAATGAATTGTTACTTAATAATTAACACCAAATGAATTAATTCATTCCTCGTCTCATGTTCTCACGACTATGACATATGTCAATTATGAAAATACTATGGATCAATTCATTCCTCAGCCCATGTTCTTCTCACTACTATGACATATGTAAAGTATATAAGTTTTCACTCAAACGACTTATATGCGAGATGTAATATGTCAAATTTGATTTCTAACAACATAACACTAAATTCAAATACAACTCATTATTGTTTATTCTCATAGACAAATGTCACTCAATTGAATTGTATAAATGTACACCCGACATTTGACATCAAATTGACACAAATTCACACAACTCCACACCAAATGGTCACAATGCGACACCAATGTGACACCACTTGACACAAAAGGGTCACAATCCGACACCAATAGTAAAATTCAATCACAATTGAGTTGCCAATGAATTGTGACTTAATTAACTCCTATGGCCACAATCCGACACCAATGTGACACCATTTGACACAATAGGATCGCAATCCGACACCAATAGTAAAATTCAATACCAAATTGAGTTGCCAATGAATTGTTACTTAATAATTAACACCAAATGAATCAATTCATTCCTCGTCTCATGTTGTTCTCACGACTATGACATATGTCAATTATGAAAATACTATGGATCAATTCATTCCTCGGCTCATATTGTTCTCACGACTATGACATATGTAAAGTATATATGTTTTTACTCAAACGACTCATATGCGAGATGTAATATGTCAAATTTGATTTCTAACAAGATATATGCCCCTAACATAACACTAAGTTCAAATACAATTCTTGATTATTTTATCCTATAGACAAATGTCACTCAATTCAATTGTATAAATGTACACCCGACATTGTTTGACACCAAATTGACACAAATTCACACAACTCCACACCAAATGGTCACACCCGACACCATTCGACACCACCCGACACCACCCGACACCATCCCGACACCAAGTAGTATTAATCTTAAGTTTTTTTTTAGTATTCCGTTTTTTCATAATAAATAATAATCTATAAAAATGTATAATAATAATATAACCGACACCAAACCGACACTAAGTGACTTAAACCAATTTGCCATAATTCGAAATTATGCATCAGACGCCAATTCGACACTAAATTGACACCAACTATTAGAAACTCTGAGAATCACAAAACCGACACCAAACCGACACCATACCGACACTAAATGCAAACGGTTTAGTGACGCATTTTTTTCCGACACTGAAAGTGCATATTTTAGTAGTGTTATATGCAGGTCAAAATACTATTGAGGAAGTTGCATGTCAAAATGTACCAACTCCGCCATTGGCACCAGGGTACCAATGTGACAACGATTGTATAATCGATCAATAAGAAGATTGTAATTCTGAATGTTATTGTCGAAGATTTTAGCCCTGGACCATTCATGGAGCTTGCGAGTGGGATGGTAATCCACCTCCATCTTCTTGTTTATCACACATTGATTGTGCTAAAGAAGATGGATCATCTCATTGTTTGCGTCCCAAAGGCAGTGAATATGGCCTCTGCGTCGCCAAAGATATTGTCCTTTAATGTTTTTGAAGTTACTTATTGTATCGAAATTCAGTTATTTCACTTGGATCATATAAATATAGGGCCCTGAAAATATACGACTACAGTTAACATGGGCCACCTGCAAGATTATGGTGTCGGCCATATAGATACCTTGATAATAATTGATCACTTGATAATCATAAGGTCTACTTTTTCCATGATGAATTTAGGAGAAAAGGCCAATCAACACTCATTGTAGTAGTTTCCTTTTTTTTACTAATCTATTTTTTATGTTTTAAATTAAATTTCGAACTCATTACTAATAATAAGTTCCGAATTTTATAAAATTTGGAAAGTATTATTCCTCTCTTTTTAGTAGTATATATGTACTTATCAATTATCATCCTTGTTTCTTATATTTTGTTCTGCATTTTCTTTGCTTTTTAGACACCTTTTCTTAATGAATAAATTTACTACTTTTAAGTATCATTTTTGAAGCATTTTGCTAGTAGATGTTGTATAATCATTGATGTATATCCATCATTAATAAAGGATTTGCAGGCAAAACTTTTCCATTTCGTAATATAAGTATGTAAAAGTGTAGAATGACACATATTAAAAAAAAAAAGAGAATTCACTAAATACAAAGTTTATCCAAAGCGGGAATCTCAAATGATGACAAGCCCTTTTGGCTTGTCTTCATGAATATCGAAGGTAAAAGGAAAGAGTTTTGGGATAACTCCATCACTAATCTTGACTTGACCTTTTTAATTTGTTGAAACTATCTTCTCCATTCTCATTTTAGCAGAGTTACGATCATCATAATATTTTTATTGTTATTGATGGATAATTCACTTATTAGATATGATCTAGATTTCTTTTTGAAGATTATGTATACAGAAGATTGGAAAATTTTGTAGAATTTGGTGATGAAAAACAATTGTAACATTTTGTGACTTTTAATCAATATATCGAATGTTTTTGTAATCTCTATGATGTATTAATTAGTTGTTTTAATTCCTCTTCTTCAGATTGTACAAATATCACTCTAAGTGTTCTTTCGGACGTTATTTGATAGAGTACTATTTGCTTTAATTATCAAAAAAAAAAAGTAGAAGGAGTACTAGGTAAGCTCTAAGTGAACATCATGTCCATCCACATAAATAATGAGTGATTCACATGAATATGATAATATTTCCGTTTTAGTATATTTGATTGTTTGGGATAAAAGTATTTATTAAGGAATGATGAAAGATTACTAATATGTTGTCCTCACATAAATGTGTTGAAATATGACTTTATTAAGAACAAAAAAAATTTTATTATGGGCAAAAAGGAGAAAATAGCTTAAAAATTTATTAAAAATATAAACAATCAAATATTTTAGAAAATGACAAAATTTCTAAATAATTAAATATACAAAAAGGAATATGTAAGTATTGGCAAATTGTGAAAGTAGAATAAGTAATGAGACATATTGACCCCCAAGACAGAAGACATTTGAGGAAGGAGGAACAATATTCCACCTTGTTCAACTACATATAAGAATAGTACAACTTTGCCGATGGCTCAATAGCCTAGTGGCATCCGGCCCAACCTTTCATGTAAGAGGTCAAGGGTTCGAACCTTGTTGGAGACATACTTGTCTCATATTATACTCTAACTTTCTATTAGTTAGCAATTTCTGTATTCGTGTTTGTAATATCATTGTAGTCACAATTCATCGCTAATTATCAAAAAAAAAAAAAGAATAGTACAACTTACATTATCCTTAAATCTAGCTTCTTTTCATTCTTCAATGGGAACATTTAAACAAACATTCAAAGACGATATCATAATGTATGAATATTATGTACTCCCTCCATCCCTAAATGATGGAGGCATTTTGACTTTTTGAGTCAAATTTCGGATATTTTGACCGTAAATTCTCGTTAGACGCTAACAAATAATATAGTCATATTGGATCTTGTTAGATTCGTCTTGATATATATTTTTAAAATATCAAGTTTTTATAATTTTTACACATGTAAAATTAAAAATATTTACGTTTTAAGTCGTGTCTCGTAGACCGTGAAAAAGCAAATGACTCCATCATTTAGGGATGGAGGGAGTATGAAATACTTGAGACATTTTAATATAACCTCAGACTGAAGTACTCTTTATCATCATTAGATCAGATCTCGTGAAAAGCTTATTCAATTTTTAGTTTTGCACTTTTAAACTTTTAACTTATTTTATATTAATATATGTAAATATTTTTTTGTAATTGTTTCTTGTATTGTGAGATTCGGGTCATAACTCGTTTATAATAATGCTAATTGGTCAAAACGCAAATGTGATGATTATTATTGTCGTCTGAATTAATGAGATAATAACAAAAAATGAGGAGTCATTACTGACGGACCTACACATGCATGTGAGATTGTCTCAATAATCAAAACTACATTATTCCAATAAAACATCTATGATAGATCTAGTCGAAAACATCATTATAATTCTTATAATTACGAGAACAATTAAAATAATAGATCTCGAAGAGTAAATTGTGTAAATAATTTCATAAAAAAAAGTTGAGGTTGTTATTTAATCCTTAATAATTATAAATCAATCCTTAAAATTGGACAAAATCATTGATTGGTCATATTAAAACTGATGAACCATTAGAATTGGAAACTTTTGTTTTTAAAAGTGAAATCCAATTGCACTGAACTAACTTTGAAGTTTTGTCAAATTTCAATAAAGATAAATTTATAATTTTTAAACTTTCAAAAATTAAATACTACTACGTAGCAATTTTTTATACATAAAATTTCCTCCTATTTGAAACATCTCTGTCGACTTTATTTCCCTCCATTTAGGTCAAGTGAACCTTTATTGACTTAAATCGATAGATGATACTGTATGTAAATTGTAATATGCCAGACACCATTACTGTAGTCAACAGTCTTGTAGTAATTTATTGTACATTTGACATTATAAGTCGATGTACTTCCAGATTAATATATAACATCTTCAACTATTATCTTTATCATCAATTGATTTTAGAATGAAATACCATAAATTCATAACCGTTGATATATAGTACTGTGTTAATTATTAAATAAAAAAAATCAATGAGAAAATGGAGAAAGATTGGCATTTATGTCATGTGTAATCACACTATTTTGTATAAAAAACTTAATATCATACATATATACAGTAAGTAACCTATAATTGTTTTTAATTTGTTTGGTATTTTTAGTAACATCGATTCCCCTAGCTATTTTTTCATCCATTTTATATATTAAAAGTTCATGTGATTCTACTCTAAAATCAATTAATAACAAAAGATAAGTATTTAAAAATTTATATATTGACATATACAACGACACTGATTCTTGGTGTGAAATGCACATCTCAACGTTATAGAGTATTAGTAGCTAGTAGCAGTAGGTCACAACTTTAGCTTGGATCACAATGTTATTTTGTAGATCTATTTTTGATAAATTTAAAATTAGATCATTTTGATGAATCAGTTCAATCTTTTATAAAAGAGGTCATGAGTTCGATCTTTATTGGAGACAAATTTATCTTATATAATTATATTATACTCTAATTCTCTAGTTAAAAGTTTAAATATTCATTATTTATAATACCATTATAGTCATAATTCATCACTAATTTACAAAAGAAAAAAAAAATATTTTCATGAGTCGGAGTAACAAAATATAGGCTCATATTGGTTGAAAACAATTCCAATTTCCAGCAAATCCTCTGTGAAGGTACAGTGTTGTACTTTAGTAGGTTTATTGAGGTACTCAAATATTTAGTTGTTACATGAACATGATAATGCACGACCAAGATAACAATATTATTATTCGGCTTCTAGCTGTCACCACTTAATTAATATATGCTGCATAGTCTGTTATTTGTGAATTGCATTAATAAGATGATCTGTTGCAACAATTTATATACCCCAATCATATATTGCACCGGGATGGATGAGTTTGATGATTGATTTTGTCAAATGTATTTTGATTTTGACCATACGCTAGGTGCATTATATATTTACCACGCTAAAAAATATTCCCTCCGTCCTTAAGATTGTCACATTTTGACTTTTGGTGATCAATAAAATACGATTTAAAACATAAATATCTATTATTCTACATGCGAAAAAATTATAAAAAGTTAATATTTCAAAAATATATATTGAGACGAATCTAACGAGGTCCCACAAGACTATATTATTTCTTATCGTTTAATGAGAATTCATGATCAAATTTCATAATGTTTGACTAGCAAAAGTCAAAATGTGACAATCTTTTAGGGACGGAGGAAATAGTATACTAGTTTAAAGCCCTTATTTAAAAAGGTCAATTTTGTCAAATCACCAAAAATAAAAAATAACACCGAAACTAATTGAAACTAATGGACTTTAAATAAATTTAGATTCGCAAGCAATAAAAGTAGCTAGGTTTAATTTCAATTTTGGCTCATCCCTAACAGAACATTTCACCCCTAATGATATACTTATATCTGACCTAGATACATGTACAACAGTCACCGGTCCGACCAGCAAGTTAGAAAGCGGAAGGTATTTGAATAAGCTCATCGGCTACTACAATATCGATCATATGCCAATTGATTGTAATAAGTTGTAAACATAAATGAATTAATCATGTAAACTGCTTGACCTTTGGGTCGGTCAGGGGAATGGGTTGGCATTAAATGATTCTCCAATTATCATAAGTACTATGTCTATATGTGCTATTTCATTATCATCTATGTATATATACATATCATAATAAAGAGGTCGTAGCAGCACATTGAATAAAATACCAATAGGCATCATCATAGCCAATAGAAAATGCATCTTGCAGCTAGACAGAGCTAATAATAATAATAATAAGATATGTATTACTTGCTTGTAATATTTTGTCAGAATCATGTTATAACATAACATAATGGCTTATTTTCACCATGTCCCCTCAACTATTTCCAAAGTTTCAAATTGCCCCCTTCAACTTTCTTAAGCCTCAAATTATCCCCCTACACTACATTTCGTCTCATTTTACCCCCTAAAACGCAGTATTAACCCCCCTGAACTAATGTTAATAAAATGGCAAAGTTGGAATATCACTATTAGTTTTCTAGGGCACTTTTGTAATTTTTGGGGGCACTTTTTAAAAATAATTAACATGTGGATCTATTTATGATAAAGACAAAATGACACCCTCCCACCACCCGCCCCCCAAATCCACCATCTTCATCAACATCTTCTCCTCCTCTTCTGCCAATTTATAATGTTGAATTGATATTGTAAAAGTTCACCAAATCAATGACTTCAGACGCTTAGAGCAACCAGGAAGATGATGGCGATGAAGCAAATCAACAATGATGGTGGGCTGAGGGGACAGACACAAACGAACTAGGAATATGACGGCGATGAAGCAGATCCGCGATGAAGCATATCTAGTGGTGGTGAAGGAAGATGATGGTGATGAAGCAGATCAGTGATGATAGTGGTGGATGGAACAGAGATGGAGCAGATCTGGTGGTGGTGAAGGAAGATGATGACAGTGATTGTGATGATGAAGAAGATGGGTTTGGGGATGGGGATGGGGGTGGGGTTTGATGATGAAGATGAAGGGTAAGGTTGATTTTTAATTTATAAATGTAATTATTTTTCAAAAATGCCCCAAAAGGTGAATGTATGTGATATTCCAAATTTGTCCTTCTTTTAAAACGAACTTCAATCTATACTTGATGTTTTAGGGGGCAAAGTGAGACAATACGTAGTATAGGGGCAAATTGAGGCTTATGGTCTGTTTGGATTGGGGTGAATCAAGGGGAATCAATGAGAATTTAGTTTTTTTTTGTGTTTAGGATAGTTGTAGGGGGCAATTTGAAATTTTGGCAATAGTTGAGGGGCAAAATGAAAATAAGCCTAACATAATTAAGATAGTTTGTGCGTTGTTTTATTACCTAGATTTAGAAAAAAAATTACACTTGTCCAGGTATAGCTCAATTGGTAAAGATCAACTAGAATGCAAAATATCAGCAGTTTCGCAATTTCGCGCAACTTGATTTGATTATTATTGGAAGCCAACTTTGTGTTTCGAAATGATATGTTAACAGACAACTCTAGAGACCGTTCATGTGACGATCTTACACTTTTACAAATAATTTCATGCGACATATACATGTATATATAGTGGGGTTTCGATCATTTATGTCAATTAGTGTTCTTGCGATGCAGGTGTATTATGTATGATATGTCACATACAGTAATAACAAAATTTTAATATCAAAATAATTTTTAATTTAAAGTGTCAATTAGACGCAATTGCTACCGTTTGCTGTTTTCAATTGTATCTAGTTATGTATACTATTTGATGACGATCCCTTATTAGTACTGTACCTAAATTTAATTGATGTAAAAAGAATTGTAAATGGGAAAATGATAAAATGAAAATAGAGATGATAATGATCGACGTGGATGCTTCATTCCCCATGGGAACAGCTATATATAGCATATATAGACATCATTTGCCAATCATAAGCGGCAATTGGGACACATTATGTTGTATATATTGTTATTTTGTTTACATGTTATGGACATTATATTATTTGTTTGTATATATATGCATGTTAACAAATAATATTACCTTTGATAATGCTTAATAGATTGGTCAGATTTCTACGCTTGCATGTGCTTGGTAAGGAGGATGTTGCATTTCTTGAGCCAATTCAATGGTGCAAGCAAGTGGGGAATTGGGGGTTTGACAAATTTATTACACTAGTTTTTGTTATAATTAGTGTAAGAATAAAGATGGACAATTATGATGAAAAGGGTAAAATTATGATCATTAATGAGATTGTAGAAGAAGTTCGGTTATGAGTTTGTCGATTCATTGTC
>CM016562.1:32930027-33027246 GCA_003412495.2 Echium plantagineum
CACGCTGGAATGAAGGCCGGTAGGCTTACTTGCAAGCATGGTTCAAAATTTTGATACGAAACGATTAATATAGTCGAATTTTTTTCTTTTTTCAGGTTATCGAAAAGAGACACAAGTGAATTTTGAAAGGTGATGGTTTCGTGAAAACCATTCCATGTTTCTCCATTTCTTGTGCTTTTCGCCCAAAATTTCGAAAATTATTTCATTCAAATTCAATTAATAAGTCTTATTAATTGAATTTTACTAAAAACAACACTTTGATCAGGATACTGAAGTTTTAAAATCAAGACCGACGACATTGGTCAAAATTATTGAACAAAGAGAACAGCTACTATTTGAAGTTTTTTTAAAAAAAAATTATGTTTTATCCTTTGAATATTTTAAATGTACTTTCATATTTGAATTAAAGACTTTTAGTTTTATGAATAAATTCATGTGATATAAATTAATAGTATTAAATATTTATTTTTCCATATTTCTGTAATTTTACAGCGTTTCCACAACGTTTCTTATGGTTTCCGAAATATTTCCATATTTTTGTTATCCGAAACTATGCTTCGAACAAATAAATTTTGTTCATTGCTTGCAAGAGATAACCTCTCCGCATGTGCCAAGTCAATGCTGGTGACACACACGACAGGGCTACCGGATGTGGGGCGTCCGAATAGACTAGATTGTCACCCATTTTCTTTTTAAATAGAATATCAATTTCAGCGAAACTTTATATTGGACTGTCTCCCGTTAGAGCCTTAAGAAGGAAATACACCACACGAATAATCCTAGCGTTCATTATCCAGTCGAGGTCTCGTTTTACCTGCCAATTACGGTGAATTCGTCGGATTATTGAAAACTCTATTAGATTCGGCAACTAAGGACGATTATTTAGTACTTCTGTTGGTTGACATATTTATGCCTATTTCTCTTAATAACAGACTAGTTGACATACATCTTTATTTTCTAGCTACATAGTACGATAAATTCCTATAAGAAAGTAGTACAATAAAATCCCATAAAGAAGTAGTCAATAATTGGCGACTTAGATTGTTTAGATCTTTTTTAATTTGAGTGAATTGTAGAACATATATGGTCTGGTTAATAAATATTGATGAGGCAAGTTCACGTGGGGCAATTGGTGTGAGGTTGTCACACTCACTAGCAATTGAGAAAGCTCGCCTAACGCTTTAATGGGTGGCGGATCCCATTATTCCCATTCATATCTCTATGCTTCTAGCTACTACACCAAACTACCAAACTCATCATTTTACTTGTTTCTTCATTACAAGGGCTCATAGTGTATAAATATTTAGTATTTGAGCCTCACTTATGACATTACACCGTTTTAGATGTAGGTTGTTTTCTAATTGTATTATTTTGGGTTAACTCGAAAATGGTCTCTTTGTTATATCGTTATACTGATAAGGTTGAGTGCTTTCTTTTGTTATGCTTAGAGTTAGACGGAAGTTTCTTAAAAAATATTAGGACATTTTAACGTTAAAAAAGATATATTTAGTTCATTAGAAGTTTATATTTTCTTCCTTGTTCACAATGTTAAAAATTTATGTTTAACATAGCATTACCGATTGGCACTCTAAAAAGTCCGGAAATTTTGAAGAATACCCTCTCCCCTCTTTTTTCTTTTCTTTTTTTTGGCTTTTTTGCATCTAGGCGTTCAGGTGCCTATTTGCAAAGATAGTAGTTCAGGTGCTTAGATGCAAAAAAGCCTCTCTTTTTTTGTAAATTAGCGATGAGGTGAGATTTGAACCCAGGACCTTCTGGTCACTAGCGAGAGCTTTTCTCCATTAGGCTATTCGATTAACTCTCTCCACTCTTTTTATTTTTAACTTTTTTCGCCCCTTTTATTTTCTTTGCTTCAATATACATTCCCATAATTTTACTAAATTACCCTTAATGTATCCAACCTCCTCGCTCTTTTTCTTTTCTTTCTTCTTCATCTTCTTTGTAAAATCAGCTAAAGCTACTTGATTAGATGAATTATCGATTAATTAGAAAAAGAGAATTGGGGAAAACTAAGAACCCTAGAGAGAAAAAGGAGGGAAACTTGAAACTCAAACATTGAATTGAAATTAGTTTGTTACAAGAATATTCGGAGCTGGCCTATCACTATTTATACACGTGTAGACACGTGGAACAACACTACTAATCAATCCAAGCCACACGATTGAATTTTAGTTACAACCGTGAGATGACTAGTTTGTTATTTTATTAACTAAAATAGAAATGCGGAAATGCAAACTAAACGACCGGGGGTCCAACCCCTGCTGCTCCAATCCTCAGCTCATCAGTATTCATCTAACATTCTTCTCCACCATCCTACCACTACCATCAATCACCAAAATCCTTCCTTCTTCTTCTACCACTACCACCAAAATCATTCTTCTTCTTCTTCTTCATGAGAGAGAGAGAGAGGATAAGATTTGTTAAGAGTAAATTTGTAAAATTATGAGGTATTGAAACGAAAAAAAAGAAGGGGGCAAAAATTAAAAGAAGATAAGAAAGAGGTATTCTTCAAATTTTATCCTTAAAAAACTCTTTAGGCTAAGCTTATATTTTTTATTTATAAAGTGACCAACTAATAGGTGACCAACTTAAACGTGATCAAATTGTCACTTTTAATTTTTCCTCTTTCCCATGTTATCGGACAATTATTGATAATGAACTTTTTTGTCAAATACTTATTTTTTGACAAAATTAACTTATGAATTGAATTTGACCAAAATAAAGAAAGCCAAACACACCGTCTCCATACGTACTTAAAGTCTAGAACTATTTACTCGTTCTCCAATATGAACCTCCAAAATTTAATATACATCACTAGCAACTTAGCTTGGAGGGGGGAATAGTCATTATCAAATGAAAAATAATCCTAATTAAATAGCAAATAAAAACTATCAACCATTATCATATACTATCTGCAAACATTACAAGTCTCTTTAGGATACACAAGTAGCCATCATGTATACATTATCACTGTGTTGAAAGGAGAGCCGTACGCACGGGCGAAACTAGAGCGGGTGGATTGGGCACCAATCCTTATGTTTTTCGATACTATTATATTTAGTATATGTGATTTTTGAATTTTGTTATATAAGCATAATATAAAAAGTGTGAGTAGAATAAGTGAAATTATAGCTTAGTTGGTTGGAGGTATTAGATTATTTATGCATTTAACTTTAACATATATAGTTTGTAATTTTGTTGTTACATTTAACTATTTTCTAAAATTTTGGCCCCCTATTATATTCTTTTAAGTTGTCCCCTTTTTATTTTCATCCTGTTTCTCCCTTAGCCGTACGTATATATGATTCAAGAAATATGGAGTATATCATACTGACTATGTAAACTACTACAAAATGGAACTTCATTTCTTACACGTACGTTACATAAAAAAACTGATCATATATCAATTGTATACCGACTGTGTTAACAAATTGTGTGTAACTAATATATGTAACTTTAATTTTTATATAATTGTCATCGCTAACTATAAAAAACGAGCATATATCAATTGTTTCATTTGACAATTCAAACTAAAATCGAGTTTTCATATAGCGTTTACTGGTAGTAAAAGAGGTTAGAGGCACGTTGTCTCTCAATTGTATAAGGTAGGAATTCTATATTTACAATGTTTGAACTTCTAAATATGTTAGAATCGTCTGGAACAAATGTGTGTGATCAATTATCATTTGCAAATAGTCTGCTCATTTTTGTTTAAAAATAATTCTATAGATATAACATTCATGTCTAATTTATGTCACAACAATATATATATATATATATGACATTCAATTTATATCTGAAAATGGATATAGCCATATATTTATGTACTTATTATCAATCAAATTTCATTAAAATAGATTAGAATTGTTATTAGAGTATTAATTTATGTGATATGATGACATGATGATTAGATTAACAAGTTTGACATCATCATTCAATCAAATCCCAAATGAGCATATTTAAAGATAGTCCAACGTAACCTATACTTAACTTACTCTCCCAAAATCTAAGGCATCTTCTAACTTAAAACTTCCCCAGATCTATTAGGCCCCACCAACAAACTGCATCTCATTCTCGACAACATATTTTTCATACATAGGATAAATCCTCTCATGTAATGAAACAATTTTCTTACCATTATCATCTTAAACGAGTCGAATCGAATCGAATCTTATTCTTGTTCTTCTTCATGTTCTCTCCGTTATACTCAGAGTATATAAACGGCATAAACCTCCACATATTCCATCAAAAGAACAATTATCATTTCACACTTTTCCATGATTTGGCCTAAAACATCAAATATTTTTATCTATATAAATACAAAAGTAAATCTGCATTCTACATTTTCAACATAAACCATAATTTGGGTTGAATTCGGATTAGTGTTTGTTTAAGGTGGTGTAGTGGTCCTTGATGGAGCCAAATGCCGCCATGACAGAGATCAAGAATTGTATTGATAAGAAGAAGCAGGAAAAGAGTAGGAGTGATAGTAATTGTAGTAGTTTGAGGAATAAGATAGTGAGGTTGAAATGTTCTGTCAAGAATTACGATTGGGGTCGAATCGGGGCTGAATCTGAGGTGGCACGTTTGTATGCATTGAATAGAGGAGTGGAGATTGAGGTGGAGAAGCCATATGCTGAGATATGGATGGGAACACACAAGAATGGTCCCTCTTATGTGTCTGGATTGCAAGGAGTGTTAAATGGTGATGATGGGGAGGAGAATAATGATGGGTTGAGCTTGAAATCTTGGATTGAGCAAAATCCGGTTGTGTTAGGAGACAAAGTTTTGGCTAAATTTGGAAAGGATTTGCCTTTTCTCTCTAAGGTAACCTGTTTGATTGAATTTGTTCAGTTTTGTCTATAATTAATGTAATGAAGAGAATTGGATGGTTTGATGGATATGGTACTCCCTACATTTCGAAAAGATTGTGTAGTTTTTGGATTTCGATGGATGCATTTTAAATTTTGAACTCAATGTTTGTGCAGATGTTGTTAAGATAATTGCTTCATTTTTTCTCATTTTGATGTTACCAAATTAATTTAATGAAGAATGTTGAAATGATTGTTGCTGTTGATGTAATTGGTGTTGAAACATGTTGGTTTAGGTGCTGTCAGTGGGAAGAGCCTTATCGATTCAAGCTCATCCGGATAAGAAACTGGCTGAGATTTTACATAAAAAACAACCAGATATCTATAAAGATGTGAGCCACAAGCCTGAAATGGCTCTGGCTGTGACTGATTTCGAGGCTTTGTGTGGATTCATCAGTCCTGAGGTAATTTGGCGATCTTAGCTTTTTCCAGTTCTCGCCCCTTTTACAATGTTTATCCAATGTTCAAGATAATTGATGTTGAATTGAACTATTAACATTTGGAATGATGAAACTTACATGCTTACTGAGATTTGTATAATTCATATGACTTTATGATTCGAACAAGGGGACAACTGTGGGTGCTTTATAACTACAATAGATAGAGATTGTGAGGCCAATGAAAGGCTTCACTTTTTGACACACACGCACACACACAATGTAGTCATTGTTTAAAATAGCAGACTCTTTCTTGGTAATTATTGTATTCTGCTTACGCATGCCTATAGAGTGCCATAACGGGAAATCCTTACTAAAATCTTTCCAAACCAGCATGAGATAGATGCTCGAAAAGTTTTGATGTTACATATACAAGGCTCTGTGTATGCCTACATATTGAGCTATGCAGTTGAGGCAGATATTTTGTGAATGATTCCTTTGCATATTCTGGCTAGTATTAATGAAGGATAAGGAGTGTCATGTGTTTTGGCTTTCTGGAGCTGAAAAATTGTTGAATTAATTATACTATACAATTTATATCAATTATTCGAAGATGATCAACATTAGTATTTGGTTTGCTATTATTTCTCCAGGAGCTTAAGGAAGTTTTTCAGAGTGTACCTGAAATCGAGGAAGTGGCTGGAAAAGCATGTGCAGACAAAGTGTTAGGAATAAGTGAAAGTGATGGAGAGGAGAAGGCAAAACATGCTCTCCGCTCCTTATTTAGTGAAATTATGTCAGCTAGCAAAGATGTGATTTCTCAAGCAATATCCAGACTGATAAGCCGATTGAGTTTAAAAAATGAGGTAACTTTGCACTGCTGATCCAATGGTATTTTCAATGTGCAACTTGATGTCATGCAAGTGGTATGCTGGCGAATGACTTGGTTTCTGTTTTTCTCATCCAGTTAATAATGATACTTAGAAGTTGTCCCCTAATCTGTTATCCTGTGACAATTTCACTAGAGAAAGGTTATTACACTATTTATCAATAAGAAATAGGAAAACTGGTGGGTCATGGTTGGGGGGGGGGGCTAGGTCACCATTCCACGGCAAATACTAATGTTTAAAGGGGTACACGCCAATTGATGATGTATAATCACATAATTTTCATCATATATGTGTGCTATCTCTAGATTTACAATATCATTCCAAGGCGTTTGCATATCGTGATGCTTAGGTGACTTAATATCAAGAACGATATTTGAGCAGGTCAGTAGAGTTGGTTAATTTACATTAGAAATTAGTACGCATATACCACCTCTTCCTTTTCTCTTCTAGCAATAGTATATCAGTATTGCAATGCATTACACCTTTGGTTTTGACAAACTGTAGGTAAAAGGTCTGACAGAGAAAGAGAAACTAGCATTGAGGCTTGAGACACAATATCCAGCAGATGTAGGGGTATTGGCAGCTTTCCTGTTAAACTATATAAAACTAAAGCCTGGGGAGGCCTTATATTTAGGAGCCAATGAACCCCATGCTTATATTTATGGAGAGTCTTTCGAATGCATGGCAACTTCTGACAACGTTGTACGCGCGGGGCTAACTACGAAAATTTTAGACGTTCCGCTTCTTTGTTCAATGCTTACATACAAACAGGTAATTAGCAACAATCCAGTTATTTAAGTAATTACATCTTCATAGTTTTGTTTGTTTTGCATTGATTTCTATCTTTATTAGTAATTTGTTATCATAGTTGCTCTTGTCATTTGACTTGCGTTTTTTATATCTCTACATTGAACTATCTGGGAATTTGTTTCGAAGCTCAGTTTTTACAAGGGCATAGCTCTCTTAAGTTGTTTGTTTTCAGAGGGTTTCATAATTATCTTCAGATGTAAAGGATTGGAGGACTTAGATAACCTGGGAAACGGAAGTTGTTTGTTTCAGAGGGTTCATAAATATCTTTATACATGCATAAGTATGTACAGAGAACTCTGATATGTCTTCTCTTCTTGCCACATCAGTGAATTTAAAAAGCAGAACTACTTATTTGTTGACAATTTCATGCAACCCTCATCATCTACAAATTAGGAAGCTATTCTACTGTAGATAAGTGTTTTGAGGCCAATGTATGTGTAATTTGACCTCTGGAAAGGAAGTATGGTGGCATGTAGCCATTATGCCCTCTTTGTCGTAATCAGCGGTGCTTCATTTGTCACTAGATGTGAAATGTAATGTAAATTAGTTACTGAATGAACTTGTTACAGGCCAATGTTTGTGTACATTTTTACCTTCTGGAAATGAATTGTGGTGGCGTGTAGCCATGACGCCCTCTCAGTTGTAATATTCTGTGCTTTGTTTGTGCCTAAATTTGGTATATAATCTAATCAGTTACTGACTGTACGAATCGCAGGGTTTCCCGCATATCCTTCAAGGAGAACCTTTAGATGTATTTACAACTAGATACTCCCCACCATTTGAGGAGTTTGAGGTTGATCGTTGCATTCTACCGAAAGGAACAGAAACAGTCCTCCCTGCCGTTCCTAGTCCTTCTATATTTCTGGTGATGGAAGGGGGAGGAGTGATGTCGACAGTAGCATCAAAAGAGATCATTGTTGAAGGTAATGTGTTATTTACACCTGCAGATACAGAGGTTTCGATATCAACAACATCTGGACTGAGTCTATACAGAACTGGAGCGAACAGCACGTTATTGTGATGCGTCAGACAAAGCCGCGCCTAGCGTTGTTCAGGCTGACGACTGCTGTATTTATGGACTTTTATACCGCTGATGATTTTGTAATATTATTAGCCATGTGTACATTTACCACAACAATGTGCAGTAAACATGGAGAAGAAAGGGAAATCATATTTAATTGTGTGCTCTTGCCTGTTTCTTCAATTGGTAGACCAGTTAAGCTAGCCATTTATCTCTAATGGACCCATAAATTTTCATTCCAAGAGTATAAGCTCATGACAGATATGGACTTTAGAGTTTCTGACCTAATAAACTTCACTGAAGGCTGCCTTAATAAGAATGCACAACAAATTCATCTTTTGGAACATGAAGTTGATAGATTTGTATATGAAAAGAGGCCAAAAAGAATCTTCCTCAAACAACAATAACAGGTTACCCGACTCGTTTCCAGCACTACATATTTAATTGATAAATTTTGATGCTTTTTGTTCGGATTCATCTTTTTGTTCACCCGAAGTTCAGTGAAGTCTCTTACGTTTACTTCAAAAAAATAAAATATAATCAAATATGCAACTTAAGTTTGATGCTTTAAGGGAACAAAAAAGAGTTCCCTTATGGGATACCATGGAGGTCTTACCACCATTCAAATTTTGACGCTTGATTTTTAGTGTCTACTTGCTGCATACAATCAATATAGGCAAGATACAATATTTAATACTCCCCATCCCTAAATAATTGGTACATTTTAACTTTCATGATCAACAACACACGATTTAAAACGTATATATCTTTTATTCTACATACGAAAAAATTATAAAAAGTTAGTATTTCAAAAAATATATGTTGAAACGAATCTAACAAAGATCTCTGATCATATTATTTCTGATCATTAAATAAGAATTCTTGATCAAACTTTTTAAAATTTAACCACAAAAATCAAAATATACGAATCATTTAGGGACGGAGGGAGTATAGGAGTAATATAGGGAAGTAGAATGCCAGTAGTAGAAAATACTTTCAGAATAACATTACCATTCTACAATCAATAGATGAACACAGAAGTAGTGATTTAAAGAAGTCAAGAATCAAAATCTGTGACAAAATTTCAACAAAACAAAGCATAAACTATTGGAAAAGAAACACAAGCATTTAAGCTTCTGCCACTGGAAATTCAAAGACAACATCTTTCCCAGAAAGCTTCCTGTAGACCGCTGAGAATGTCTCGAGTTTGTATTCGGTATCATTCCTTGCCTTTGGGTCCAAGAAAACCTGCATTTTTGAAAAAATGTCAGCCAAAATGCACATTATTGGATTTAGATCAAAGCTAATTATTTTATTTTAGCTACTGTCAAGATTACAGATAAATTACCTTCATTATTTTTGATCCATCAACTCTGTATCTTACACGCTTTCCAACAATTTCAGCAGGGCAAACAAGATCCTCAAGGATGGCGTCGTGCACAGATGTGAGTGTACGGGAGCGAGGTCTCTGAACTGCAGAGCCCTTCTTTGGGGGACGCACGATTCTCCTTGTAGCAATGAGAACGACATCCTATAACCAATTCCGAAGGCAATTAGTTACATAAAGAGTACATAATATGAACTTTGTGTTAAAAAATAGAGGCATAATCATGGGGAAAGGGTCGTAATTAGGACCAAGGGCTACAAAATAGAAGCATACTCATAGGGGAAAAGGGGTGAATCGTGTACATGCAATAATTTACGACCCACACTACAGACTTCTCATAGCACACACATTCCTTAAACAAATATTTAAATGGTGTAAATCCTAAATACACAAGATTGGATGTATTCTTTTGTGTATGTCTCAGACGGACATTCTAAAACGTGTCACCTTAAACAATAATAAGCCCGTGTTATCAACAGAATATTTATTTTAGAAAAGAAAAGTTTAAGCCTACCTTGCCACTGAACTTCTTCTCAAGCTCCCTCACAAGCCTGAGATGAATCTTACGGAAACCTTTCCTAAGTCTGTAAGGAACATGGATCACAACAGCCTTGCGGTTTCCTGAAACATCAATCTGACTGGATTGCACGCACAATTTAATCAGCATTGTAAACAAAAAAAAGTAAAAAAGCAGTCATTAAACATAATGGAAAGACTATAATTCTTACATAGCAGAGTTAATGAAGAGGTCCTTCAAGTCACTCTTAAGCTCAGGGTTTGTGTTTTCCAAATCAAAGAATGCCTACACAAGTAAAAAATGTTCAGGCCACTATACAAGCCTACAGGAAAGAGACAATCTTTAGCAACTTCGATTCGTTTCAAGAATACAGACCTGGGCAACCGTCTCTTCAAATTCTGTCGGCTCAGCATTCTTGTCCTTGGAAATCTTTGTCTTTGAGGTGTACATCCTGCACGATCTAATTAAAGATATTAGAAAAATACAATCTTTACATGATGGCAAAGACACTACAACACTAGGCCACCACACAAGCGACTATACAAGATAAATGTAAAAATGAATTGGTAAACCCAAAAGACCTTGTAGATTACGAGATCACAAACAGATCTTCCCATTCTTACATCAAATTTATGTTTCATTTAAGGTTCCTCCAGTCCATTAAATTGAACACTGATACTCCAAATCACCATAAACCCATACCATCGAAATCAACCCGCTTAACAAGTCCAAGACCTAACCTTAAAGCCACTACTGAATTAATAGATGAAATCAGCTCCTCCAAACAAATGCATGTACATTTCCTTACAGCTAAAAATTGTCACATGAAACTAAGCAGATAAATATTAAGTGAACTATACCAAACAATATCTTCAAAATATGGTAAATTTCAATTTCTTCTATTTTAGAATGGAGGATAGATCGAACTATAAACAATTTTGTTCAGTTGACAATAATTTCAATTAAATAATTGAAAATAATTCAGAAAAAAAACCCATTTAGATGCATGTTACATACATCATAGAAAAATATATAACAGATCAATAAATGCATACATTTATATCGATTACCAGAAAGTGGACAAATGTAACATAAGAAAGTGGACAATTGAAATATGGACAAAGCGTAAATGAGAAAAGCACCTTGAGAGAATGTGGAACGAAGCTGTGCTCTTGGCTGCTTCAATTGATGTAGGAGGGTTTTGCAGATGAAGATAGAGACTACTTCATATATAGATTAGGGTTTCAGTATAAGAGCCCCATCTTTTCGAGAATTATTTGGGCTCATAAAGCCCAATTTTAATTGGGTAACTTGAGTCGGACATGATTGATGGGTCCATCGTATGATGGATGGTCTGACGAACTCTGCGTCCGGTTTCGGTTCATTAAGCCATTCTTAATGAACGGTCATTAAGAGGTTTTTTGCAAATTGTGAAAATAATATTTGCAACTTATCTTCTTGAGATTTTATTCTGCCAAATCGGTTCTCAATTGCAAACAAAGACAAAAAAAATAAGGGCAAATGGCACCGAACATCACTAACGTTTGATTTATTTACCACATTTATAACTGACGTTTACTTTCGTGTCAAATACATCACACATGTTCCAATATTACTCAACTCCTCTACTTTTCGTCAATTTTGCTGAAATCGCATTTTTAAGCACAAAAGTTTGAAGAGCAATTTAGTCACAACACTTTTGTGCTTAAAATTGCCCTTCTAACATTTGTGCTTAAAATTGCGATTTCAGCAAAATTGGCGAAAAGTAGACGGGTTAAGTAGTATTGGAACATGAATGATGTCTTTGACACGAAAGTGAACGTCAGTGGTAAGGTGATAAATAAATAAAACGTTAGTGATGTCCAGTGTCATTTGCTCAAAAAACAATTTGTTGTCGAATTGATTAATTTTAGGAATCCTAATAAGTAATTTGATGTCGATTAGAAGATTAAATGCAAAATGTAGTCCCTCACTTTGAGTAGAATATCTTTACTACATATAATTGGGGAAGGGGGAGTTAGAGCATGTGCATCAACTCTCCTATATGTTATAATAGGGGTTGAAATTATTGAAACTGACACTTTTTCAGCTCCCCTAAAATAGGTCGGCTCCCTATAAATTATTCACTCAGCCTCAAATTTGTATCCTCCTTATTTTGTAGTTATAATTATTATGGTTCAATTAATTGTGAATAATTTGGGATCCACTAAAGAACAACTAGTCCCAAAAATAGAAAAACGACAATTGAGAGTGAATTATAGAGGAAAATTTAGGAGAGCTGATGTACATGCATTTAAAAGATCTTTTGAAGCCCCGTGTTCTCCTAAAAAATATAATCCTACGAGATCCCTATCTCATGGCTGATTGATCATATATCGTACTACCATAAACCTAATAATAAAAGTACTTATTTTTTATAGATATTTTATACAATAACTACCAATAACTATCTGAAAATAACATCAAATATATTTTGCCTTCATTTCTAGAAAACGGGTTTGCAAAAATTATATACTATTTACATATCAAATTTAAATTTAATGAAAATGAATTTAATAATATTAGTTAGAATTTGTTACAATTATGAGATATTACAACATGAACCCTTCATGAAAATTGAAAACTATGCACAAAAGTTCTAATTGCATCCTCACTTTCCACGATGACAATGACGATTGATTTGAAGGTGATGTAGTTCTAGTAATTTTCATTTTATTTATTTTTAATTTTTTAAGATGTGAAATGATTAATCTGTAAAAAATGTCAACGATCGTTGACAAACTATGAAATTAACAAAAAACTTAATTGAGTAATTGGATGAGTCCATATTAAGACGAAGTGAGTCAATAAGACCATATTAAATACAAGTGAATAGTAAATAATTGGTGAATGAGTGAAATATGAGTAATGATCACTCAATTTGTCCTAAAAGGAACTGATTATAATTTTAATCCGATAATAAAAAAATTGGTTGGCATTATTATTAGTCTTTTAATAATATACACAATATTCAGTTTGCTCTAAGTTGTAGTATGTAACTATCTAATATAAGAGCATTATTACCACCTTTCTTATTATCCATGGGGGAATATCTAAGCACATTAAAAAATGTCATTTCTAAACTTCTTATATTAAATGGGATACACCTTTAAATTCACACTCCTTTATTAAAAGTGTAAAAGTTGGGAGTCTCAACACTTCTATATTCCCTTCCCTCTCTTGAATCTTGATTCATCATTTTTGTCCTCTTTATTTATCATATGAGGAATGAAATTGGACATTTAATTTTTGTATAAAGTTATATAATAATATCTAAATTTAATAAAGTGATATATAAGATTGATTTTAAAAATATTTTATGAGATATATAGTGCGAATGCTCTAAATAGCTCTATATGCAAAAGCTCCTCGCAACTAACAAGAAAAAAATTCTTTTATTTCAAAACAATTTGATGTATAAACCACCCCAAGATGAATGATCTTCTATTCTAACTTCTCCGGAACCTTTAGTAATACAACCAACACAACATTCTTTGTACGTGAAGAAGCTAAGGTAAATTTTTGATAGAGTTAATTGTTGAAATGGTCCAGTAGTAAATAGGGGTCTGGTGTAGATTGGTCCCCGAAAGTGGTACGGTTGCGAAAATAGTTCCTGAAAGGGTGTAAAATACTAAAATGGTGCATTTTGGTCCTTGATCCGTTAACATTGACGGTTTTCGGCGTGAATAGTAAAATTTTGAGGCAAAAATAAAACTTTTGAGAAGTTGATTACCCTAATGAAATTGGGAGGGACAAAATGACTAAGTTACCCCTTAATACACTTTTTTTCTTTTTTCGATTTTCTCTTTTAAATTTTTTCGATTGTTTTTCCTTGGTAAAAAGGGTTCGATTTTTATACTCCCTCCATCCCAATTTGTTTGTCTTCTTTACCTTTGCACAAATTTTTAGAAAAATTCAAATTCATCTCACATTATCAATTTTTCCTCCACAAATTTCAACTAACAGAGACTCTAATTTGGGATTTCCGAAAAAGGAAAATAGGACAATCAATTTGGGATGGAGGGAGTAGTTATTTTAGCAAAAAATTTTCGTTTTGGCAAAAATATTCGAAATAAAAAGGTTTGGTCTTCGAACTTTTTTGGCAAACAACTATCAAAATAAAAAATCAAACATTTACCAAACCAGAAAATTTTATCTAAAACAACTACCAAGATCGAACTCTTTTTACTAGGGAAAAAATCAAAAAAAATAATTGAAAAAAATAAAAGAAAATTGGAAAAAAGAAAAATAAAGTGTATCAAAATATCGGGGATAATTTAGTCATTTTGATCCTCCAAGTTTCACTAAGGTAACCAAATTCTCAAAAGTTTCGTTTTTGTCCAAAAACTTCACTGTTCAAGCCGAAAACCGTCAATTTTAACGGATCAGGGACCAAAATGCATCATTATACACACTTTCAGGGACCATTTCCACAACAGTGCCACTTTCAGGGACCAAACTGCACAAAGCTCCTCACTTACTGGGACCATTTCAACAATAACTCATTTTTGATAAATTTTATTTTAGATAAAAACGACAACATAAAATCAAGATTGTGTTTTCTCTTCCCTAATCCGTTATTACATAATAAAAAATATATTCAGGCTAAACCAAATCTAACCATCTTCAATGTCGAAATGGATGCCATCATAAATTTGTGATAGTGCACTTTTATCTCCCTTCTCTTATTAATCTTATTTCGAATGTCAAATGGCAATCTTTTGCGTAGAAATTTGGAGTATGAAATTATGAATAGCCAGAAAGACGAACTTCAACAGTAAGCAATAACCTTATCAATATGCGATTTGAATTCCGACATATAGACTTGACTTGAGCACACTACTAGTGTATTACATGTCTTTAAACAACCTTAATAACAATCAACTGCTAACACCTTCCTATACCAAACCTTAGCCACAATCAACAAGTAGAAAAGAACCATAGAGGCATTTATAGACACTATGGTCCAAGAACAACCAATTGTGTCGAGAACCACGACATCCACTTGTTTCTTCAAAAAAGACTGTTAAAAATAGTAATGTACAAGGTCTAGAAGTGTAGCTTTGAGATTTGTCCATGTACTAACCATAGTAATGTACGTTAAAACTAAAAACCAGTTGAGATGAAAAGCCGGTAGGTTAGATGCAAATTTATGGTGTGGCCTGCGTTGTTAGTTGCATTTACAGAGGATCCTTGGTCGACCTATGCAAGAAAAAAGACGCTCATGAGATCAATTGTTTTTGAACAAGGAAGAGCAAGAGTGCAACACATTGTTTAGGGCAATGTTTTAGTTACCCTTTTTGTTTTCTACGAAAACAGAAAGTCCGGGAAATATACTCCGAAAATGGCATCTCTGGAACCGGTATTAGTTTGCCAACAATTGCAAGTGGCCAACTGCAAGATCGAAAGATTTTTTATGATAACGGAAACAGATAGAAAATCTTAGGTGTCATTCAGTGACGAGAATAAAAGGAGAAAAAAACTTGTGACTTTATTAGTGAGCGCATAACTAACCTGACAAATCCCAATCCAATAGAGACAAGCCACAACTTCCAACTTAGTCTGACAGTCGAAGTGAACTTGCTCAGGAACATAATAATAAGAACCTGGAAACAAAATGAGAAAATATTAGAGAAGAAACTAAGAATAGCAAGTTTTGAAAACAGGCTACCATATAATTATCGAAATTTGGGCTCGTAAATAATTACCTGGAGAACTGCAGTAAGCACAACTATACCCATGAAAAGACGATTTTTAAGTACTCCTTTGAAGACATTAAATTCATCAGGCTTCCGAGCATTGAATTCATTGAATAGCTGCAGTTCAATAATTGATCAGTCAAATAATTCTACTATGTAAGCAGGATTCGAATACAATAATGATTAGTTATTCTAATATATTAGATAAACAAACCTGACAAAGAACAAACGTATTGAATATCAAGGTGTTCTTCACTTTATTTGCATGGTCAGCCGATTCATGCCCCAAATTGAGGAGGCTTTTCCCTCGAAAATTCAAGGTTAGGAGAATTGTCACTTGATATAAGGCCTGCGGACAACTTGTAATGTGAGAACACAGCCAGTGAAGAAAATTCCTCTGAACTCGACTATAAAATTAATATCTCGACAAACCTGAATGATTAAATTCCTCCACATTATGTTAGTGATAAGAGGTTCCCTGAAGAACAACCAATAAAAATCCAATCAATATTGGTGCTTGTTAAATTAAACTACATATTTGGATGAGAACAGACACACATTACAATCAGAATAAGACGAGGGAAGACATTTGATATATAGTAACTAGTCTTTATATAATACCACAACACGAACCAAAATAAAGAAAAAGTACATCCATTGTAAAATGAATATATATAATAAGATGAAAATTAACCTTCGGCCAACAGGAGGTCTGAGCATCAGATGATCAGTAGGTGGTTCAGTTGCCAGTGCAAGGGCTCCAAGTGTATCCATTATCAAATTCACCCAAAGAAGCTGCAAGAATGTGAAAAATACATATTTATCCCGCTCATAAACTTGAGAGTGATGGAGGGAATCGTAGCAATTACCTGCACTGCATTTAAAGGGACATCACCAGAGGAAACTGCAGCAACAACATTGATAATTAAAGCTGCAACATTCACAGTCAGCTGAAACTGGATGAATTTCTGTATATTGGCATACACAGATCTACCCCAGCGCACAACCTGAAGAAAAAATTATATAAGAATGATGACAAGTAAGATCATGTTAAGCTATCAAATAATATGCTGCATGACAATATCTATGAAAAAGGAGACAATACTAAATCATGTCACTGTAATTTAAAACCATTTGTAGAACCGCACAACCAGAAATGGTGCAAGTATATTCAATTTTTGAAAAAACAAACAACGAAAACAAACCAAGTAACACGCTCACTCTCTCTTGATATTGCACGAGGCTGTGCAGACAAGTTAAATTTAACTTTGAATCTACATAATACTAACCTTCACTACAGAAGCAAAATTGTCATCCAATATTATGATATCCGAGCTTTCCTTGGCAACCTCAGTGCCTGCTATACCCATAGCCAGACCAATATCAGCCTACATAACATCAAATTAGATGAGACAAATGACTCAAGGGCATGTCGAGTTAATAACTAAAAGTTTATGAAAATAAGTACTGTTATTGACATAGCACACCTCGTGTAGTGCAGGAGCATCATTAGTTCCATCTCCGGTAACAGCGACTACATGCCCGCGTCTTCTAAGTGATTGCACAAGTAATAATTTGTCGTTCGGAGATGACCTTCCCATAACCTGTAATCAAATGAAACATTAGGTGATAAAGGAAATGTTAATATAGAATTAAAGAGTGGTCAGCTTTCTTATATCTTACAGATATCTTATCAGCCACTTCATCTCGCTGGGCATCAGATAAATTTCGAAAAGTCTTCCCCTCGATGAGGTTGTACTCTGATGCATTTGAATCTGATTGTAATATGCCACACTCTAAAGCAATTGCTCTGGCTGTCTGAAGGTTGTCACCGGTCACCATCCGAACCTATAAAATTAAGGGTCATCAGAATAAGGAACACCCAATTAGGATAAGCACGAGTCAACCTACTAAATTAAAGGCACCCAAAGTAAGGTAAGTAAAGCAGAGAGGACATTTGAACACCATATTTTCAAAATAATAGTTTGGTACATTATAGATAATTGAACAACATACCTTCACACCAGCATTGGTACATAGCTGAACTGAATCTTTTACACCGGGCCGACAAGGATCCTACATATATGTAGTTAAAATTAGTAGGAGATTTTAATCAAAGACAAAGAAATAGACTTACTATGTAGCACACATGAAAAACTTTATTGCTCTATGAAATTTATTACCACAATCACAACATAACAATCACACCATACCTTAATACCAACAATAGCTAGTAATACAAGATCACCATCAGGAAGTTCCCATTGTCCTAATTCCTCCTCAGTAGTAGGAACTTTTTCTTCCTCATATGTTCTGTATGCCAAGGAAACACATCGCAGACTTCTAGTAGCCATATCTTCAATTGCTTTCTTGCAGAGTGCCATCTACACCATTTTAAGACACATATTAATGGTCATAGGATGTTAATTAAGTCCAACATAAGAAAAAGTGTCATAAGATGACAATGATGACATCTGAAGCAACATAAATGAAACGGAAATATCTACTATGAAGTTTACAACTCAATATTATCCTTCTATAAGTTGGAAAGATATAAATATACTAACAACTTAAGTGCATGCATATAGACAAAGAAGTGCTAACAGTATACAGTTAGGCCAAGTTTCTCAAACCTTGTTTTCATCCATTGGCAGAACTTGGTCATTTTCGTCAATGTAACTAGAACAACACGACAATACGATCTCTGCAGCTCCTTTCCAATGTATATGAACACCAGAGTCAGGCTGCCGAAAGGAAAAAAATTGAATTTTATGCAAGTATGGAAAAGATAATAAAACGATATATCATGCACATGAACTATTTTATTTGTAATGTTGGGATCGCTAATAATACTAAGGCTTCAAAAGCTGATAATATGTAATTCTAAGCATAAATCATTACAGAAATGATCATAAGCTGGGTTAGCAGTATAATAATGCTTCCCCGGCACCCAACGGTTTTTCAGCCGAACCTAGAACCACCTTATAAACTACCAACGTGGATGCTTTGAGATTGGAATATATCCAAAATGCATAAGTGGGAAAACAAACTAACAATGGTAACTTGAATCAATCACAATGTATACAAGTTATATAAACAATTAACCCATCAAATATTAAAATCATATAGTACATTACAACAGAACCAAATCTTGAACCCACTCTAGTGCCGAATCATCAAATACGAAAATTAATATCATTTAAATTCAATTGTCAAAGATTTCAAACTCTTGAAGAAAATTGTCAGTTATATAGCGGTATATATACACAGGTTGCATAACAAATATTAGAGATGAGAGTTGGACGGAATACAACAAATATATATTATAACTGTGCTTGAATTACAAAAAACTTAATGCGAGAGAATAGAAGTAATTAAAAGAGACTCTATTTACCAGTTTCACAGCAACACCACCACGCTTCTTCTCCGAATTGAAAGGGAAAGCATGAAGGATGGAAGCATTCGATCGAACTGCATTGAAGTTCATGCCAAGCTAGAAAAGGTACACGCAATAATTAGAGATAACATGGTACAAACAATAAGCTCAGATAATGGATAATAATGGTGCAGAAAATCCTTACATTCATGCCCCACTGCAGAATGGCCTTTTCTGTTGGTGATCCAGAAACCTCAGTAGCACCACCATCCTGTCACAGATCAGCTACTAGATAAGCAAATAGTTCAGATTATAAAAAGGAGTAATAAAATGTGTATGCCAAGTGGGATAGTTAATAAAAATATTTTTGGACTGCCGCTCAACTCCCCAATACCTCAGGCACAAATACACTGCCAGTAGTATTCTGTGCAATGCCCTCAACGAGAAGATTCACTATTCTAGCTGGCACCATCGACTTATCGTCTACTTGATCCATCTTTTTCCCACAAACATTAGCTTCAACAACGGTCATCTGTCGAGAAGCAAGATTTACGATGAAGGGTTTGTAAACCACAACAAAGATATACACAAAGAACGAGCAGGATTGCAAATATACTCAAAATAACAGTTGTCGCACCTGGTTCAAAGTTAAGGTTCCTGTTTTATCACTGCATATAGTGGTAGCAGAACCCATGGTCTCACATGCTGAAAGCCTTCTTACCTGTAAGTAAATACAAAATAAAGTAAACTAAACCAAACAAAACTAAACCAAACATGTGCAGCAGCAAATATTACTATACGAGTATATGAAGGCAAACAAGCAGAGCATCTGAAGTTTTAATACATACCAAAGCCTTGTCAGCCATCATCTTCCGCATGGAGTAAGCAAGTCTAAAAGTTGGAAAGCATAAAATTGTAAGTTTAAAAAAGTGCCTCGAGTAAGGAACAAAATACTACAAACGTAGTTGATATGGAAAGAAGAATTGCATGAAGTATGCAGAACACTGGAATACATCAAGATTTCAAAATTCAAACGATCAATTTAAATAAGTGAGGATAAATCTTTTTAAGTGCTACTATATGGGTAAATCACTTCAAGATGGTGTTCACCACACTTAAATCTGACCAGCAAAAGATTTCTACTTATAAACGACGAGATCATGTAACACAATGGCTATTAGTTGCTAAGAGAAGTGGCCATTACTTACGTCAAAGTAACAGCTAAAGGAAGACCTTCTGGCACAGCAACAACAACAATAGTTACCTGAGGCATGCCAATAAATTTCAATCAGTCAAGTAAATAGATATCTAAATTGAACTTCTACAGAATTTGATCACATACAGCAACGGTGAAGATCTTTATAGCACCATCAACAGCATCACTGACACTAGTGTGACCAGCTGTAAATTGGACTCTTCCATCAGGGTCTTTGGAATGACCAGTGAAGTATCTGTTTGTTGGACACCAAGTTTATTGTTACATAATATATATGGAGAGAGAGAGAGAGAGCTAGAGAGAGAGCAAGACTCGTATAGGTTAAACCTACCTGACCAAGAGGACTACCAGAACTAGTAGTGCCACCGCAAGCCCAACCATGCCGATGAATGTAGCAACCCCATTTAATCGTACCTAACAAATATAGATATAACTTCAGCTAAGCATTCAACCAGCAAATAAGATGACATGATGACCACATACGAACAAAACCTATGATCTAAAGCACGGTCTTGTTAAATAACCTGCAGTGGGGTTTCTTCACCATTGTCCTCGGAAATACTAGCCATTAAGAGGCCCCACTCAGTATTTATACCAACACTTGTTACCTAAAAAAAGAGAAATACAACTTCAGTAAGTCATCAGTGATCAGTCATTTAAGGTGCCAATAGATTGTATAGCAATAATAATGTTAAATAAAACAGTTCAGGTTCTTCGCATCACTAGTAAATCAGGGTCAGGATAAAAGAAACAAAAGTTCTAAATGATAAACCATATACCACAATCCACCACCATTGAGTAAAGAAAATTCATGAATAGCATCATCTAAGAGCACAAAGCGATAATATTGTGAATGAAAATAAATGACGAGGAGAAGCATGACGTTACCAACATAGTGCCATAACCATCTGCTACTTTGGTTCCCGACATTAAAAATGGTGACTTTGAATCTTTATAGATCTACAGATAATTAGAAACATCAATAAGGAACTTCTCGAAATGATTATTCTAGTATAAGAGATGAATAACGTCCACAAGTACATACAATCTTGGCCTCTCCAGTCATGCTTGACTCATCAATTGCCAGAGAGTGCCCGGAGACCAAAAGTCCATCAGCAGGAACCTGATTAGGATTTTTTCAAGTAAAAGAAGTTAACATATTATTGAGAATCACAATTCTACATCTCACAAGATAATGACCCTATAAAATTGTATTCCATCTTACCTGGTCGCCAATTTTTAAATTTAGGATATCACCTACAACAACATCAAATATGGAAATCCCAACTCTTCTTCCACCTCTCACAACCTGTGAGAATCAATGTCAGTGAATAGACGAGAGGCTGCAAGTAAGAAGTATATTGTTAGACATACCTCCAGATGTATGTTCTGCTTCTCTTCATTTAGACTCTGGAATTGGAGGGACTGTTTATAGTCACTGATAGCTGCAGAATTAAGGATAATAGTTTATTGGCATGTTTTCAAAATGTTGATCTAGAAAGTTTAACATGAATTGAATCAATAGACATTATGACATCAATTGAATCATAGATATCGCAACTCTATATGCTAATATATTAAATACATATATCATAAATATTATTGTTCACTAGTAATTAAGTATTTAAAAGGGATATATCCTAAAAAATTGAATCATAGACATTAGGACATACCTGTAACACATATAACAATCATAACAGCCAACGCAATACTGCCCCCATCATACCATCCTTCTTTGATACCCTACAATTATAAGAGAAAGTAAGGATATAAAAAGTGCAAAACTATAGAACATGCAACATTGCAACTCCTACCTTATAGTTCTTAAAATATAGTTCATTTGAAGGATTTTTGTTGGAATAGGTAGAAAAGCGAAAGAATCACTACATGAGTTTATTACAATAGACTACAACAACATGCCCCAAGGGGGGGGGGGGGTCAATCTTATAAGTTATACCAGTGATAAATTTGAATCATCAACAATAGGCTCAAGGTAAAAATACGTGTTCAGAAATTTAAAGTTGACATATTTTGTCAGACCTTATACAACACCAGGTACAAGGTAAAAACAACCGAACTCGGACAAAACCAGGTACAAGACATTAGAAAACATATAGAGTTGATGCAATTTCAGTCCTCGGAAACAACAGTGAGCTGGAACGGAATATGCCGCAAATACATATATAGTAAGTCTACATCTGGTAAACTTATATTATAAAAAATGCCCACCTCAGTTTTTATACCAAGTGCAAGAGAAGCAGCTGCTGCCACCATTAAGATTATAAGGGTTGTATCTCTACATGCATCCCAGAGGAACATCTGTTAATGCAATTGAACAGAAGAAGCATAGTTAGTTTCCTTCTTCATTCAAAAAACAAAAAACTATCGACTCAATAGATGATGCATACCCAGAAAGTCCGACCCTTTTTCCTAGGGTAAGTGTTGGAGCCAAAAGCAGTCTTGCGCTTTTCTACGTCGGTCTCATCTTCATTAATTCCCTTATCAACGTTTGTTTTCAGCTTATCAGCCACCCCTGTTACCTGAATATTGAATAGAGCAACGAATAAAGAAAATATAATTGTTCGGTTGCAAGGTCAGCCCATGCCAGGAGGGGTAATATAAGAAAGTACATCCTGCATTGGAAAAACAGAGCATAAATGTGAGGTTTGGAGGACTTACACCCCCATATTGCTGTAAGATAGAAGTGTCATGCTCCCTACACATGTCAGAAAGGTCTTTCGGGCTGATATCAAATCCATCGGCAGGTGGTGATGTGAAAGCTTGTTTTTTGGGTGTTTCAGGAACTGCAATAGCAAAAGCTTATTATTCAATGTATTCTGATACCATTCAACATATTTGATAACTAGAGACCACTAAAGAGAGAAAAAGAGTACGATGAGTTATTTTGGTAAGATATTATTTACACAAAGCAGAAGCTAATCACAATCCTATTCAAGAAAGACAGCATAAGGTGAATAAGTACTCATGAACCGAAGCATAACAAGTTCGGAAAGTGAGCATTCACAGTTCAAATTAGACAAGCAACTAGCACGAACAAATTCAATTCTAGAACAGGACATCAACTGTAATTGTCTTTCAATGTATCCAAATGCGATACAAACATTGTTATTCAAATAATGGGATAACAAAGTGTAAGGCATACCAGTTTCTCCTTCGACCGCATGTTGAAACAGCACAGCAGCCTGGTAAAACAACATTCATGAGAATATGTTAAAAGGCGCATTGTTATATGAGTCCATTTGAGATTGACAACTCACCCGTACAACTTGAGCATGGGTTCTAATCTTCGACATAAGGTTCTTCCTCTCATCATCCTTTTTCAGATCCAAAGTATATCGAAATCGTCGAGAAGCATTAAGGACTAGTGCAGCTTGCTATAGAAAAAAACATATGTATCCTTTAATCAAACTGATGATTCTTAACTAGAAATATACCAAAACAGAGTTTCGCATTACATTCAATACCTAATTAACTCACAAGAGTGCAATTAAAACATGACATTTTTTATAATTTAGAATGATATGATTTATGATACTACAAAACATCCTAGTAACAGTAATTTATTATTTAAACATTTACTTAAGCTTGTTGAAATAATTTCCCCATATGTGTACTTCTGAGCGTATTTCACTATAACAAAAAATATACTCGCTCTATCTCAATTTAACTAAATTTATTTCAACAAAATAGTCAAACAACTCAAACAAACTAATATAACAAACTAACATCAATTTAGGAAAATTAAAAAGTAAAATAAATAAAAAAAATAAAAAAATCTCACCCTCCAACGTTTGAGACGATCAACAGGAGCGCTTTTAGTCCTCACAATATCAAAAGGACCACAAATATCCTCATCATATTCATCGTTTCTCCCTCTACTTCCACCTTCTATGTCGCTTTTCTTCCTTTCGTAACCGGTACTCATTTTCCAGTTTCTGTCGCAGGAAAGATGACAATTAAAATGGGACGGTTAATTATTTATGCTTTGCTTCAGAGTTCAGACATGAATATATGATACTTCACATAAACGCGACCCAAAGCAAGTAACAACAACTAAAGTAAGTGTCTTAGAACTGTGAACATCATTGTGTGTATATATAGAGAGAACTAATCGAATAGTAAAAACTGAGACAATATCTATCTAATAAAAAAGTATTTTATTCTAACAGACTACAGAGTAAAAGGGAAAAGGATAAGTTAGGATATTTTTTTGGAGATGCAAGGAAACTGCCTAGGATGTTACATAGCGAGTTTTACTGCGCGTGAAATTTTTATATTTACTGTATTTCCTAAAAAAAGGCTAAAATTTTAAAGAATCACATATATAATTAAGCAATCGTGACAAAAAGACGTCTAATAAATCACAAACATGAAGATTAAATAGTTCCAAGGAATTTGATAAAAATAGAGATTTATTACTATAATATTTTTGTTTGATTCTAAGACTTGTACATACAACTATATCACCATTAATCTCTATGTTACGTTAGTTCCTATAGTTTATGATAACAATGAAATATATTTAATCCACACTATATAAACATCAATTTGTCATCTTCTCATCGACTAGATTTATTAATTTAAACTATATTAATAATTAAACAACCATGGGCACATATTTAAATACTAAGTAGTTATATTAGTAATTAAAAAATATATTTAAATAGTAAGAAAATTGAAAATTGTATGTCCAATTCAGTATGTATAAAGTAAGAATAATTATTAAAAGGGAAATAATAATAATGGTTATTGGTTGAAGGGTATCGTGTCATGTTCTTTGCGTGTATGCCTCTAAGGATGTATGTGTGCGTCAGAGATAATCTCTGGAAGTAGGTATTTTAGAGTGTTTTTAAGGAGACATTGGACATCTATTTTGGGACAGATGTGTCACATGCAAAACCGCCCATCCATAAAATATACTACTCCTCTATAGAGTACTCACGTAACTCTATGTATTACTCCTATTGTATAATATTCAATAAACCGAAAGAAAAAAAAAAATCTAAGAAATGTTGCAGAATTGCAACGACTCTTCTAATACTTGGATGTATGAATGTGCCATACAGCCATGTGGCTTAGAAAATGCCGAGCCACATACATAAAACGGCGGTTCTATCAGCCATGTGGCTTAAATTATTATGTTAGTAATATTTGCTATGTATATTTCCGACCAAAATATACGAAATAGTTAAATTACGAAATAAACTTAACACTTTAATTATTTATTAAATCCCAAAAAAATATATATACTTACTAGCTAGGCACTTGTAAACAAGTTTTACCAAATTAAAGGAATAAAGTTTAAAATCAAGAATGGAGGAGGCTTTGTATTTGGTATAGGGAGGGAGGGAGGAATTATCGAACGATCATGTAAATTAAAATTGATTAAACAGATAAGTATATATTAATAATATTGTATCCCTTCAAAATTGGAATGATGAAGCAGTAATATTTGGCATTGATGACATGAATCTTAGAGGTCGGTATATATTTATGAAACGAATTTATTTGAAGAAAGCGCGTTAATATAAAGGTAACTAAAAGATATTCCAATTATAAAATCATCATAAATGCTTTTTATATTCTTTGTTTGATTTACATTAGTATTCCTAAGGAATCATCGTCTCATTGGATTTTCTTTATTAGCGAGATTGAGCTTGCATTGGGTGTAAAGCAAAGTATATAAAATCAATGTTAAATCCAATGTGATCACCTGATTAACTTAATGAAAAAGGGCAATTTATATATAATTTAACAATTCTAGCTAAAACTAATGTAAAAAATAATATTATGCTAAAAGTTGTAGAATATAATATGGAGATGATTGTTTAAATGGCCTTAGTCGTCGCTCGTTAATTGATGACCGTTGTACTTTTATTTCGTCAGTACCAATAATACTAATCTACGTAAACGTGTATCGTATGTCTAAATTGTCTAAAATTAACTAAGAAACAGGAATTACATTATAGTGAAATGCATAAGTTTACTCACCAGTACGTGCACATAAACTCTTCAAATGACGAAGCAGTAGTTATGATTTCAAACATATATGTGGTTTATTTATAGGATGAATGTTGCGTGATATATTTGGCATGATCTCAACGTCGGTACGTATATATACTATCATATCTATATGAATGGATTGAAAGAAACGCGTGTTATACTTATATTTAGCATTATAAAGAGTAATTAAAGTTAAAAGGTGATCATCAAACCTGACGATGCTACGTGGGGTAGGACGAATTCTTAATTAAAACTTTGTTAATTCAGAGAATACTGAAAGATGATTGATATTGAGAAAATCTCGATTTTATAAAATATTAATAATTTAAGAATTTAAATAGTAAAAATCTAAGTTGTTACAAAAGAAAGCCCAATACTTTAGCGGATTTAAATTACTAAAATTGCAAAAGTATCAAAAACTGTAATTTTGACCATCCTATCGAAATTTATCACCGAGCTTTTTTCTAACTAAGCTATGCTTTGACATGAAATCTTTATTATATTCGTGCGTTTTAGTAGTAATAAGGAATCATTGGCTATTAGGCTCCTTGGGTTTTCTTTTGTAAAATCGAGCTTGGATGAGAAGAAAAGCATAACACATGAATAGTGATTAGAATATAATCACCTGATTAAAGTTACCTAGTAACAAAAAACAAGAATCTAACAATTCTAAATAAACGCAATTGAAATTCGAACAAAAAAAGTTAATGGTCAATAAGTTAAATTTGTCTTTATTGCCAAGAACATCCTGAAACCTCCAAAAAGGTTGTCCTATATGACTATAACTCTTCATATACCAAGGAGTTAGGAATTTGTTACGGGTATGTAGCATTTCATAAAGGTTATTTTCTTTTAAGCGTAACAATTAATTGCTACTTTCATTTTTTAATTATCATTTTAATTAAAGTTTTTATTTGAGAATAGTTATCGTTCTAACATAATAAGTTATAATTTTACACTTTCAATATACTTTATGTTTTCTTTTTTATTGAGATTATCAACTAATCAATATTATAATGACAATTAATTGTTATTTTATATTTTCAATATATTTTACCTTTTAACTATATAAAAATGTCTAAAACTATAACTATGAAAAATGAAGAAAGTATAGTTTACTAATTAAAACATCAGTGATATGCTTTTAATGATTGAAATGAACAAATTTGGGTTATTGGGTACAACCATTGATGCGGCTCTCAAAACAGAGGAAGGGGAGTCCGGATCTTTTCATATTTATTTTTAAATTTTTTAATGAAATCACTAAATGAAAATAAGTACTACGTATTACATGTATGCCTGTAAACGAGCCGAATCAAGTCGAATATTTGAAGGTTTGATTCGGCTCATTCGTTTTGGAATTCGAGCCGAGTATCTGCCCTAGTACGGAAAATTAATGCTTGGCTCTACGTTTGCTTTTCCGAATCGAATACGAATCAAACTTTTTCGAGCTGAATATCCCGAGCTTTTGAGTACCTCAGTATACCAAAAAATTAATTAAATACATAACTAATTGAAGATACACCAACATTAAATCTTCAATTGAAAACTAGCAAGTGGATGAGGAGATGAGCGGGGGTTAGAGTTTGAGGTTCTTGTTTTCACCGTTTCACGGCATGGATTACATCCATGTTTAATGAAGATATATATGATTGGTGCTGCCTCCAATAATTTATACTCCCTCCGTTTCTTTTTATTTGATTGTTTGGGGAAAAAGTACTTTATTAAGAGATTGTGAAAAATTACATTGGGATTGTAAAAATGTGTATTGGAATTGTAAAAAGGTGCATTGAAATTGTAAAAAGGTGCATTGGGATTGTAAAAAGTGCATTGAAATTGTAAACAATCAAATAAAAAGAAACATAGAAAAAATGCTCAAACAATCAAATAAAAAGAAACGGAGGGAGTAGTATAAATATACAAGGGAAGGCCGAGCCAAGCTATTCGAGCTATTCGGCTCCTTTGGCCGAATACTGAAAATGAAAGCTCGATTCCATATTTGATTTCTCGAATCGTGCCATGAGTCGAGCCTTTTGAATCGAATACGAGCGAGCTTCCGAGCTCATTCACAGGCCTAATTACATGTATCCTTCGAATTGACCATTTATGAGAGATTTAATTTTGGGGCTTGTAAGCATATAGAATCCTATCGAACTTTAGAGGGTTCGATTTCATTATTATAGTATCTTCATTTTTTTATTTGTCTTTTTAGTTATTTTGCACATAGATTTTTTCTTTTGTAAATTAGCCATAGATGTGAATTTCGAATTAGAATCTTTTGATTACTAACAAAAGCCTTTTCCAGTAGGCTAAAATGTAATTGCTAGATATTTTAATGAAAAGGTACAATGGCTAGATATTTGATTTGTCTACTAGACAAACATAATACACATACAGTACTCCGACAAAATGTACTCATGGTCTCATGGAGTAGTCGAAGTGTCGAACCATGGCAAAATATCGGAAGTGACTGTGACACGCCGACATCGTTTGAGGGAGTTACAAATATACAGTAGTTCTATAAAAGGCAACATACTTTATTTGAGTCTCATGAACCACAACAAATGTTCGTTTATTCTCATGTCGGCTAGTTTAGTCGGTACCATTATTTAACAACAACGTCACACCACGGAAACTATATGTGGTACTATCAGCTTTCGACATGTCGATCACCCGGATATTAATGGATTGTCCTAAATTCTAGCTAAATACACATGTCACAACTTAATATTTCCTCTAACTCATTTTTCTTTTTTAGTTTCTATTTTTTAATAAAGTTTAATTTCATCACAGACTTTGATCATATAGATTGTAAATTTAATGATAGAATACGTTATTTTGGTCTACTTACTATCGATCCAATCTCCATATTAGAGGTTCTGAAATCGAATCCTACATTCAAATAAAATTACTTTCAATATAATAAAACTGGACAAAAAAAAGTCTGATGGTACATCATGAATTCATAATGGCCCTGGTCCAATATTAGCCCACTTCCGAATTAGTGAATGCGGGCAACTCAATAAAACGAAGAGACAAAAACCTTTGGCTTCATCTTTTCACCATTATGTGACAAGTGTCAAAGTCCTACGATGAGAAGGTTCGCTCTCATCATTCCTCTATGAATAGGTAACATTATTTGTCCATAGAAGGTAATTAAGTTATGATACTTCTTTGATATATATTACCTCTGATAAGAACCTCTTACTCAACTAAGCATCGGAGTATCTGTGATTAAACACCGACCACACTTTTTAAGTACGACGGAGCCCATAATACTCAGCGACAACGGACCTTGAGCCTTTCGGAGAGGAAAGTGAAAATAGCTCCACAAAGAACCATTTCAACTAGACAAACTAGAGCACTACAAGTCTTGAATAAGAAGTTGGTTCTGGACCTCGGAATGTTGAGCCTGATCTAAACTTGGGTCAAGGAGTGGAACCATCACATCATGATAGCAGTCCTGGAAGAGAGGGGATTAACAAGATACGGACCATAAGCACCTTTGCTAAATTTAAGCGAAGTTTGTCTTCACACAAAATCCAACATGTGCGATAGAATATCGCTACCCCAATCACCTTATCATTTACTACTCCCTCCAATCCAAAACAAATGTCTTTCTAGACATTTCAACAATATCCAAAAAAAATGTCTTTTTACATAAAACAATGTACAGTATACCACTTTTTCCTTTAATATCCCTATTTACATAGAACTAGTAATCTCTGCACAGTTCAACCTGTGCAATTTCGTTCAAATAGTATTTCTTAAATTTTTATAACTATATTCACCTAAATATGACATCATAAAATAAAAATAAAAATTAAATTGTATATCCAAACATATTAATTAGAAAAAATACTCTTCACTATTAACTATTTGTCATTAAAATATATGAACATTAAAGGGTAGTTACATTAAAGGGTAGTTATTTTTTAAATGTTTGTCTTAGATAGGTGGCAAACATATATGATGCCACATGGCTAGCTTAGATGATCTCCTAGGCTTCACCAAACAAAGGCTTCCCACATTATAGTATAGATAACTCAAAAAGAAGGAATGATTGCATAATATAATTAAGTGATAATTGGATTATTAATGATTATTTTATAGGGGCATAGATGGAAAGTGTGAATGTAATGTTTCTTAATTTGTGTGAAATGTCTAGAAAGACATTTGTTTTGGATTGGAGGGAGTATTAGATTGTGATTCCTCAAATGACCGAAGTTACAAATAATCATGCGATAGTTATAAATACATTATTAACTAAACAAAATGAGAGTCTAAACTCCAAATAAACACCCGGTGAACTTTCTGAACTTGTCTTGAAATGCCCGGAATCCCACACGTTGGGTGCTAGAAATCGCTGAAACGCCTGAATTCTCATGGAGTGGGTGCTCCAGTCCATGTAATGTCTGAACTTAGCTTTTTAGATATATATGACTTCGATCTCCGAAGTTATACTAAAACGTTCGAAAATCCCACAGAGTAAGTGTTAAAAATCGCTGAAATGCTTGAAAATTCGACAAAATGGTACTAAAGCGCTGGAAAGATAGCCCCAAAATTCTGAAACAAATAATGTAAGTCAAGTATGATATCATTAGATTGAGAGTCTTGAACGCTAATCAGATAAATCATTCAGCACAATTTCAATATGACATACTTAACTAAGAATACATTAATAAACAATAATAAACTCATGATCCTCTCATCATAAATACAAATACTTTACAAGGAATAAATAAATCTTGATTAACATAAAAAGAATGGAATAGTACTTGCCTTTTCCTCTAAGTTTCAAAAAAGCAAGAATTTGCTTCAACCTCCCTTATTAGGTGTCAATGTCAGCTTGAACAATCGCGAATCCACCGTCATCACTCTTTTATAAGTGGAACACCAAGAAACCCGTGAAATGGGTAGATATATTATATACTCTGTATTTAATATAATGAATCATGCATTTAGAATCTTAAAAAGATTAACCACTTAAATTATTAATAATAATATATCAACATATGGTCGATGATGAATCATGTCAATTGTCCAATATTACTGCTCGAGCATACATTTTAGGTAAATATGAACTGGACAAGTATATATTCATTTCTGTCGATAATGTAAAGAAAGAACACGACTAGCTAGTTCCCTTTGGATATGGTTTGAAGTTTAGCATAACTTTTAATACTTTACATTTATCTATCAATAAATAAAGACTAAAGACATGGTATACATAGAGATTTCTACATTGATTAGCATGTCTTATCACTTATATATCATCAGTAATAACAAAGCAAGTTTTTCCAGCTTAGGATGACCATACCAACAGCAAAGCATTAAACCATGAGCATGTTAGCTTGTCTCATAAACTTACGTGGAGTAGGGAGTTAATCGAATAGCCTAGTGGAAAAGGCTCTTGCTAGTGACCAGAAGGTCCTAGGTTCGAAACTCACCTCATTGCCAATTTACAAAAGAAAAAAACTTATGTGGAGTAGAAACTTATTTTTGAAAATGTTCCAATCGGTCATTTACTTTTCAAAATGTGTTCCTTTTACTTACGTTTTCCGGTAGCTTTTTCCGTTCAGTCAACGGGAGGTCAACAAACGTGTATGACATGTTATATTTTCTAAGAACAATTTAATCACTTCATATATTTATTTAGCTGAAGAAAAAATAAAAAATGTTTTTAATATCAAATATATAACAACCCTAAATTTATCCCCAATTTGATTCAAATTGATTTACACATCTTGTGATGATGCCACTATTTAAAAGTAAATTGTGATTTAATAATATTATCGAAGACTATTTTTACAATTTCCTCTTCATACTTTCATTATTGTTGACTTTTCTTAAAAAAATTAATCATGAATATGAGTAATTGACACTCCATGACCGATTATTGTGATGTATATAAGCCCACTAAGGAAGAGGATAACATGTCCCGCAAATCCGCAATGATTCAAGCAACTATGAATGCAAGGTAGAATAATGTGGAGACAATTATGCTGCTTGCTGACCGTAATTATTTATTCACTTACTAATTTCATCTACTTTTCAAAGAAATTTCATCGGAGACATCTTACCATTCAGATCGACATAAGTCCATTTGTTACTATTGCTTCATTTTGGGAATTCCTTTCCTTGCTCTTTTTTCCTGGAGTTGAAGAGAAATAGAGATTTTTGAAAGTTGACTGCATTAGCATTTCACAAAAGTCACCATCATGCTAGACGTATACAAAAAACATGCTCGTTAGGGTTCATTAACACTTTTTTTATTGAGACTGTCACACATGACTTATCTACATGTGATTTACCTGATTGGTGCGGTTAGTATACTATTACGTCAATTCGAAATTTATCCAGTGCACACTTTGAATAACGACTCTCAATCCCCTTTACAAAAGTATGGAGAAAACATATATGTTCATGATGGGCAAATTATGAAATATACAACACACTATATAGTCTTGAACAAATTAAATGAAATAATGTTAATTATTGAAAATAATATTTTAGTGGAAGGAAGTTGTTTGTTACACATTATACATCGACCACTCTTACGTACTCCAAGCACCTAAGTTTGTTAGAAATGACATAATTTCATGTGATGCTAGCTACTTCATTGTCATCACTCAATCAAAAAATCTGTACATTCAAATAACCGTTTTGAGCTCACTTGTTTCATATTCCCTATGTATATCTATATGACATGTTATAATTTGCCCGTCATAATGTTAATGTGTATGTTTATTAGTAAAAGTATAAAATAATCGAATTAACGAGCAATTAATAAATAAATCAAAATAAATTTCAATTTAGACTACATTTAAGTTCATTTACAAACCAAATCCATTTCAATCACATACTTATACTGTAGTCTGTATACACTTGTACCTCCTAAAGGACAAGTTATTTGATGATTTGATCTATCAAACGACCCAATATTATTGAACATAAATCCAAGTATCCACTCACACTAAAATGGGCCGGTCCACTAATATCTATTATTGGTAAATGATACACAAATCAAAAACGCAATTTAGTACAAGCCCAAGCCCAACTAATCCAAATGAAAACCCTAGTATAATTAATCTTCCTATTACAAAGTACCAAGGTTAATCAGCAATCCTCACTCATCAAAATTGAAGCAGCTCAACACTCTCCAAATCAACGCAGGTGTGTATTTTTCTTAGACCTTCGAATTAAATTATTGTAATGTAGTTTTAATTTTCAAATGATTAGATATTTTATATGTTATGATTTTAGCTTCGTTTCTTCGGATAAATATGTAAATGTGAATCGTGTATGTTACTATTAGATCTATATGTGGTGAAATTTAACAAAATTGATAACTTCATTGTTTTTTTCATATGCATTCAACTATATTATAGTTTTACCTTCTTGGCTGAAACTTTGATATATACCATCTACATTTCATAAATATTGCCTAGTTTGGAATTTCGATAAAGTCGAATTTTTAAATTTTGTAGCTCGAATAATTTGTGTATGTTGTACAATATTTAGTGAAAAAATATATTGGAAGATTTTAAGCTACATTGCTATTGTAATGTTAACTTTGATTTGAATGGAAGGAGAAAATAATATAGTAAAGCGTATTAATTTTGATCATTGACATTTGAATAAAACTAGACTATCTTTTTTGAGATTGAGGTCACGAAAGTTAACATTACAATAGCAATGTAGCTTAAAATCTTCCAATATATTTTTTCACTAGACTATCTTTTTTGAGATTGAGGTCACGAAAGTTAACATTTTAACGAGTGGGCACGGAAGTTGTTAATTTTTGTCTCTGAGTTCTTATTGATAGTACATATTATGAGAACTATTATTCTCAAATGTTGAACATTTGGGATTTGTAAATGTGTTCTAAGAATGTAATATTTATTTGTGTTGGTTTTATTTTATTGCCGATATTCTCTTTTGTTGCAGAAAGATGACTGAAGGAGGTGTAGTTGTACCAGAGTCCGTGTTGAAGAAACAAAAGAGGAATGAAGAATGGGCTCTCACCAAGAAGCAAGAGCTCGAAGCTGCCAAAAAGAAGAAGGTGGAGACAAGAAAATTGATCTTCAACAGAGCCAAACAGTATTCTAAGGAGTACGAGGAGCAGGTAATTAATAATGCGATAATTTTCTGATGTTTGTTAATCATTCTCCTATATATCCTTAATGTGGTTTGTTAATCTGTCATTAGGAGAAGGAATTGGTCCGCTTGAAGCGTGAAGCTCGATTGAAAGGAGGTTTTTATGTTAACCCTGAGGCGAAGCTTCTCTTCATCACTAGAATTCGAGGGTGAGTTTATTCTTTCTGAGTGTAACTTTGTGTTTTTCGTTAACTTGAATGAGGTATTGACATTTGACACAAACTATTCAGTATCAATGCCATGCCTCCAAAGACTAAGAAGATTCTACAGCTTCTCCGTCTAAGACAGGTATTAGTTTAAATCATTGTGATATTTCTTACTGGAAAAATTGAAATATAGTTTCTCTAAGTTCTATCATCTATTTTTTATTTAAGCTTACATGATTAGGCGACTCTAATGATGTTATTCTGATGACATCTTAACTACGCGCTAGAGTGCATTTAGATGTATCATGTATATGTTCTGACGAGCTTTAAATTTGGCCTTTTACAGTAATGGCTGCTTTAATATTTCTATTCTAACTTTTCTTTTGGCAAATTCAGATCTTCAATGGAGTCTTTCTGAAAGTTAACAAAGCAACAATCAACATGTTGCGATTAGTTGAGCCATATGTTACCTATGGGTTAGTCTTCTTATAATGTTTTGTTGCCTTACTAGTATCTGATTTGCATCTTGATGTCTTAATTGTTGGTTTTTGCTTCAGATATCCCAACCTAAAAAGTGTTAAAGAACTTATCTACAAGAGGGGCTTTGGTAAAGTTGACAAGCAAAGAATTGCATTGACCGACAACTCCATTATTGAGCAGGTTTGCCAACAAATAATTTGTTTTTTGTCAATACTCATTTAGAGGATATCCCCCCTCCCAGAGAAAAACAAAAAAACCCCTGATTTACTTGATCGTGTATGTTGTAGACTCTCGGAAAGCATGGAATTATCTGTATGGAAGACCTTGTCCATGAGATCATGACCGTTGGTCCTCACTTCAAGGAAGCAAATAACTTCCTTTGGCCATTCCAGCTCAGTGCACCTTTGGGTGGATTGAAGAGAAAGAGAAACCATTATGTTGAGGGTGGTGATGCTGGAAACAGGGAGGATCACATCAATGCACTCATCAGAAGGATGAACTAATCGTCACATTTTTTGTTCTGCCTAAACTCTATGTTGTGTTTTAAGATAGTTTTTTGGGATGTTATAGTAAAATTTGTATCAGCATTTTTTAAATTCTTTCATGCATTCACAACTATTTTCCTTCCCTTATGCGATTTTCAGGTTTCTCTTTTCCATTTGTTATCGTATTGTATGGTTTGATGGAAGAAGTCTCAACAGTCGTTACCTTCCGTCTTCAATGCTGAAGGCAGGCCTTAAGGTACCATAGAAATTGGTCTAGAAACAGCACAGAAAAGCTTGTTTGTACTTGGTTAGGGGCTGATTATACTAGTTCGGATATTCGTAATAAATAGTGTTTGTACTTAACTCATGGGACGAGCATTATTGAGATAAGTATCTCATGAAACCCATTCTTTTACTTCCTCCATGCCTAAGTGATTGTTACATTTTGACTTTTCGTGGTCAACAAAACATAATTTAAAACGTAAGTATCTCTTATTCTAAAGTTGATATATTAAAAGTATATATTAAGACGAATTTAATAAGATCCACAAAATTATATTATTCATTACCGTTTAATGAGAATTCATGATCAAATTTTGTAATGTTTAATTAGTAAAAGTCAAAATGTGACAATATTTTAGAAACGGAGGGAGTACTATATAAATTGTGAATGTACTAATTACTATATGAATCGTATGGGTACGCTAAACAATGACCAATAATCTTGCCATGAAATAATGGGGTGGTGGAGTACCAAGTTTAGACGATTCTAGTCACACTTACGCAACAAACTCTATCTCAAAAAAAGATTGATCAATATCAGATTTTGACTTTTTCATATTCATAGTTTTAAATGTTTGTACTCACCTATTCAAACCTCTTAACCTAATGGTACTGACTACTGAGTGTGATCTTCTTTTCAATAGATTTCATGTTCAATTATCGGACTATGAGATTAGCGGACGTTTTTTTTACTCCCTTCGTCCCTATAAAATTGACACATGTTGACTTTTGTTAGTCAAACATTACAAAATTTGATCAACAATTTCCATTAAACGATAAGAAATAATATAGTCTTGTGGGACCTTGTTAAATTCGTATCAATATATATTTTTGAAATGTTAACTTTTTATAATGTTTTCGCATGTAGATAATAAATATTTATGTTTTAAATCGTGTTTTGTTGACCACCAAAAGTCAAAATGTGAAATCTTTTAGGGACGGAGGGAGTATGTCGTAATGATGTGTAAGCTCTGTAACTCTAATCTTAGGATGATTCTGATTTTTAAGAAGATTAACGTCCAAGGAGATTCGATGCGTAGCATCGTTAGATACTTGATTGGATTGTTTATTTTTAAGAGCACATTTGATTACTATTTGGAGATTATTTAATTGTAGGAATTTGAAATGAAGCAATAAAAATTAGAGGTGAAACAAGTGTGGTTCACATGGCACTTGGTTCGATTAAACTAATTGTTTACCGTCAATAAACGACATACACATATGGTGACATACTATACAAACATTTTAAGGTACCAATTCAAGTCTACCTGCTTTATTACACTTTTTTTTATTAGTGAACCATGTGAATTAACTGTTTTTGATTGGCACCTTAATAAATATATAAAAATACTACAACAGGAAAATATTTATTACGGAGTAGTAGTACATTTTTTTCGTCAAACAATATCATATTGAAAACTAAATTCTACACTATCGGAAAGAAGGATATCTATACTATAACGAAGTAAAGGCATCAATTTTTATTAAAATATCTTGCTAAGACTCGAACCATAAAAAACTTTAATGGTGAATGTTTCATTAATAACCATTAGACCAAGATTACAGGTTCACAATAATTGTACTTCAAGATGAAGAGATCTGGAGTATTTTTTAGAGAAGCCACTTAGTTCCTTGGATTCCCCTCCGACCAAACACAAAATAGATCGCCCAAGTAGTAAGCGTTGAAGTTTAATGTAGAAGTGAGGTTGTATGAACGCATAATTAATATATTTTTCGTTCTTTTTTATTTATTATCCTATCAATTTATACATAAATTAAGGAAGTTAAAAAGTAATTAAAAGGTACATTAAAAATATAAAATGATAATTAATTGAAATTATATAATCGATTGATTGATAAATTCATAAAAAAAAGTAATCAAAAAGTACATTGAAAATATAAATTTATAATTTATTATGTTAGAAAAGTAAGTATTTAAAAATAAAAAGGTAGTGAGGAATACAAAAAATGAAAAATGAAGGTAGTAGTAGTAAGTTCCTTTGTTCGTAAACCTTTATGGTCAATTTTCGTTTTTGCATCTTTATCTCCGTAATTCATAGGATAACTTTTGTGGATCTAATCGCACATAGTGAAACAAAACTATTTTGATCTCGGATAATTATATTGTTGCATATTAATTTATGAAATTGACATAATAAATATTGCAATATAGTCTTTGAAAGTAAAAATCGTTACATATTAGTTTATATTTTTCAAATACCATACTTCAAAAATTTATTACTTCCGGAAACTATACTAAAATAATTATATCATTTTCAAAGATTAATTTGTAACATTATAACCATCTAGAACTGTCCTACTATATAAGACCAATACGACAAATAACTCCCATAATTCATAAAATTAATGTTAAGTTGAAATTCTCTTGTATTATAGGAAGGTGAGATATGCAAAACATGAAATGTCTCCTTTGAGGATATTCGAACGAAAAAACTTAACTTTGTAACTAGATATTAAATGAACACATGCTAAGAATGATTTTTTACATACAAAAACATTATCAAAATAATTAAGGGTTATTGATGGGGAACATTACTTATTTTTCCTCGATATCACCAATTGATCATTTACATTTTAAAGGGTTTCAATTGACACTCACTTGCTAAAATTTGTCTCAGTTGGCCTATTGGTTATTTTTTCGGCTGATCAACGCATGTAATTACCATTATTAAGGCTTCTTTGCCTTTTTCATGTTGAAATTAAGGGTGTTTTTAGCTTATTTATAATTTTCATTTTTTTTACTTAATTTCGACATGAAAAAATAAAAATAGAAAGCCCTTAATAACGGTCATGACGTGCGTTGATCAGGCGTCGACCAACCGAAAAAATGGCCGATATGCTAAATGAGACAAATTTTAAAAGATGAGTGATCAACTAATGATATTGTGAAAAGTTAAGTGATGTCCCCAGCCATTAACTCAAACAATAATTTATTTCTTACATTGCAATTAATCAATTTTAAATATAAGATGCTAGACCGTTCTACAATTCTATGTGGTTTCATAGCCCGACTTGAGCTTGAATTGGAGCTGCCCATGTCCCGTATACCAAAATCAAAAGACCTTGAAACCCTGCAAATTTAAAATGTTGCACTCCACCTTTTTCGTGTTAACTTTTGGTGTTAAAGTTGATGGAAAGTGTACTTCACTTGTCTCTTAATTTGTATAATCGAGAAGGATTGTCCAAAGTCGTTACTAAATAATAAAATATCATTTATTTCTCTGTATGATTTTAGATGACATAATAACTATGAATAAAATTTTAATTATACTATAAAATATTATAAAATAAATATTATAAAATATTTTCCAAAAAGATATAATTATATTAATTTATACTTATTAAATAATTTAATTAAATAAAAATTATGATATGAACAATTTTGCCTTAAAAACAAAATGTGTCAATGTAGGACTTAAGTATACGAGTCCATCATTCATGTTTCAGAACGTCCTTTTCAATTACCTGTGTTTGAAAATATTTCAGTCCATCACCTATTATGTCAATCTTTCATTAATAATATCATGTGAGGGGCTGATGACTTGTCACTAAGGTTATATAAATCATTCCTTTAAATATATTTGCTGGTGAAAAAATCAAAAAGAAAAATCTGAATAATCCATCCCTATTCACGAATCTAAAATAATCCACCATAAAATCGTAAAACGTACTTAACAAAAAGTTTAACGCAAAGACCAAGTATAAATTTTTTTGAAACATAGGTGATTGACAAGGATCCTTTAAAGCATAGTGGATGAACTGAAATATTTTGTAAATAAAAGTAATTGCTGCAACCATTTGCCCTTACATATCTTAATAATATGTCCGTGTTTTTCATTATTCTTTGTCTTCGGGAAGTTGAATGTTGCGAAAGAAAACATGTCTTTTATTAAATAAAATCATATATGTATGTTTTATAAGTGTAACGTGTCAACCTCTCATGTTTACATAACAATGTTATTTTTTAATGTTTCCATAACATTGTTATTTTTTAATGTTTCCATACCAATGTTAAATCTTGTAAAACAGAATTAATGAAGTTATAAGTTTTTTTTTACATAAAAATGAACTTTAACACCAAATTCAATACAAAGAGGTGTATTGTAATACCTAAAGTTTTATAAAGAGAAACTCTATTATACAATTGTAAAGTTACAAAAAAACCTAGTAATGAACATTGAGATATTTTTCATATCAAACATATACAAACCAACGTGTGAATTGAAGCACGTGAAACACCTTTAACTTAATGGATATTAAACTGTTCCTTTTACGCTCATCTGGCCTCTTCAGACATTTTCAATATCAATATGCAGTATTTAACAAAAGTTATAAAAGCAAACACGCACGCAATATTTTTCACGTGCACTATATTTTACTCCCTCCGTCCCTAAAAGATTGTCACATTTTGACTTTTGTGGTCAATTACAAGAAAATTTGATCATGAATTCTCATTAAACGATAAGAAATAATATAGTGTTGTGGGACCTCGTTAGATTCGTCTCAATATATATTTTTGAAATATCAACTTATTATAATTTTTTCACATGTAAAATAAGAGATATTTATGTTTTAAATCGTGCCTTATTGACCATCAAAAGTCAAATGTGACAACCATTTAGGGACGGAGGGAGTATTTAGTAATCGTTGTCTTATAGTAGTATTTCTTTTTTATTATTCCCTTCGTCCGTAAATGATTGATACATTTTGACTTTTCATTATCAACAAAATACAATTTCAAATATAAATATCTCTTATTCTACATATGAAAAAATTATAAGAAGTTGATAGTTCAAAAATATATATATATATTGAGACGAATCTAACAAGATATCATATGACTATATTATTTCTTATTGGTTAATGAGAATTATTGTTCAAAATTTTTAAAGTCTGATCATATAAAATAAAAAATGTACCAATCATTTAGGGACGGAGAATATTTTATCTTCTTGTTTCCTTATAAGATCAAATATTAGTATTTCATTAGTTAAATGGCTAACTAACTAACTATATATATATATATATATATATATATATATATATATATATATATATATATATAAATTTCAAAACGGTCTAGTGACCAAATTTTATCGAAAAAAATATAATTGAGTGATCCAACATTTACACTTTTAAATGAGGGTGATCGAACTGAAAATATCCAATATTTTTGGTGATATTTGGTGTCATAACAATTCTTTTATAAAACGATTCATAGTATCCTGTTTTTTTAATTAGGTGCATAATCAACTAGCCATTTATACACAACTCAATATGTACGAATTCGTTTCCTTTAATAGTTTCTTTTCCGTATAATTCAATATTGTTAAATTATGTAAAATATATAGGATAAAAGACAAAAATATCCTATATATATTTGAAAAAGTAGTGCATCAATTTTATATACAAAATATACAATCATTTAAAATACTTTATGGAAAGTTAAAAATAAATAAAAGCTATTTGAATTTTTAACTTAAATAAGTGTTAACTGTTGAGTGGTAACAAAAGATCACTCGACTTTAAAGGAAAACTTCTAATTCTTCATTCCCATATTATATATATTGGATCAAAATGTGATCTCGCTCACATTAAGCGCCCCCTCACGCCATATTATATATATATGGTATGTTTGGATTGGGTTGAATCTAGGTGAGGGTAAACTTTTACCATTAACCTAGGTTAGGGGAATGTATGTAAGGAAATACAGGTGAACGTATGTGAAGCTATTATAATTTCTGTTTGGATGTCATTACCTTTACTAGGTGAAACCATATAAAAAAAATGTTAGATTAAAATTATAAAAGATTGAAGTGACATTTATATCCATCTCCTTATTTTTACATAAAACATCTGGTTCAAATTGATGTTTTGTTTGCAAGTTAGATGTGATTTAGTTAAAAATATTAGCAAAATATGAACATTTCAACAATAATAAATATAATGTTAACGCACAAATAACATATTAATAAATGACATATATATAGTACATTTTAATAATGGAATACTTATCACAATTATTAATAATTGTGGAAACAAACAGTAACACGTTATTCATTACAAATTAAGAAAAATAGATGTGTAATTCAAATACATATTCGACTGTGACTTGTGAGCAATGATAAAGTGAACTTAATAAGAAGATTTCTACAAATGCCAAATTGGAAACAAATAACTAAAGAAAAAAAAAAAGAATAGATGTGAAAAAAAATTACGCCAACCATGAGTGGCTGGTATTGTGTTTTTTTAGCTTTTATTAAATAAAAGCGTGTTTTTTTTGCAGAGAGATAATTTTGATAGAGGAAAATAATTTTAGTGGGTCTTTTAGTCTAAAATAATAATAATAAAACTATTAATTTGTTAACTTAGCATTACCCACCGATTTGGAGGTGAATTATTTGAGGGTGAATGTGTTAACCTACATTAACCTAGATTCACCTACATTAACCTTGATTTTTGGTTATTTTTTGTTCCGAACAAGGTGAATTATTAAATTCACCTAAATTTACCTAGGTTCGCCTTAATCCAAACAGACCAATAGTATAGATAGTTGGTAAATCTCCCCATTTACTAACTAAAATTTGAGAATTCATGGTCAAATTTGATTTCAAAAATAGAAATGAAAGCAGAGTTTGGGAAGAAGTAGTTGTTTTCGTCATATACTACGTCATGTGTTACTCCCAATTGAACAAATAATCTTCGTCATTACAGTTGAAAGTTGAAACCATTAGATGAATGAAAGACCTTCATCACGGCTGAAACCCATTGAAAAACCTACATATAAATCAAATGACCCCCTTAGGAGAATCGAACATGAAACTCATAGTAAACTCAAACAACAAGGACTAAAGATAAATCATTATATAATTCCAAATGTATGTAAAGTCGAAATGGCCTGGGATTCTAATAATGAAATGAAAAATAATTAAACATAATCATCATTTTACTTTAAAGTACATATACATCATGGATAATGTCATAATCATCATTCCATTCCTGATTACCAGACGCTACATAAATTTTATGCTGAAATATCATTCGATTTCAATTGTTTTCAGAATAGATATTGAATAATCACTAAAGAAATAAGTATATTAGTACGGGTGTGGCCCTGTAAGATCTTAAAGCAGATATGAATCGACATATTTGGTTAATTATTAGTCATCTACGGAGTATTCTGCAACACTACTACGTGTTTCAATTGACTCTTCACATACTCAATTTTATTATAAGCATTGTGGGTCTTAAATAATGGTTGCATCAAATTGATCATCATCATTAAAATATAAATACACAATAAGCAAGCTAATTTAATACAAGGCCATATTTAGGCTAATTACTTATTCTAGAATACTACATGTGCACTTCCATATCATCAGTTATATTGGTCATAAATGATCGACTGAAAATATATTGCAAACATAGATGATCATCTTGCCATTAACTCAATAAATTAGTATTTTAAAGATTATTGGGTGAATACATTTTATCCAGATACATAATTATTATACTATATTGAGTTTGGAGGTGAACTGGAATGCCTTAATCACGAAGAAATGACGAACATGTATCAGATTACTCGATATTTTTTTAGAGATAATTAAGAGAATGGTCCCATAATTATGTGAAAGTTGCACTTTGACCCTACTTATAATGGTCTGTAGGTTTAGTCCCCTTAATTGGTACATTTGGTGCACTTTAGTCGTCACCGTTAAAAATAGAAGGAAAATTATAATTATTGCCCAAAATTGAAGGTTTAACATTATGTCAAGGTTAAAACACAAATTGGATACACTATAGTCTTGTATAATATATTTGGTGCACTTTAGTCCACGTAATTAATTTTTTTTCCGATTTCTTTTCGATTTTTCCTATTGTTTTCTGGATTTTTTTTTGTCAATTTTTTATATTTTTCAAATCCTTTTCTTTTTTTGATTTCTTTTCCTAGTAAAAATTGTTCGATTGTTTGGTTTCGTACTTTATGACAAAAATGTTCGATTTTGATAATTGTTTTGGAAAAAATGTTCGATTTTGGTAGTTGTTTGGCAAAAAGTTTTGATTTTGGGAGTTGTTTCAAAAATGTCAAAAATGGAACATGTTTGCTAAAACAACTACCCAAATCGAATGTTTTAAGCAAAAATGTTCAATTTTTACTTTTTTTGAAACAACTACCAAAATCAGAACTTTTTGTGAAACAACTACCAACATTCGAACATTTTTGTGAAAAAAGTACGAAACCGAAAAATCGAACCATTTTTATTAGGAAAAAAAATCGAAAAGAAATTGACAAAATAAAAAAATCGAAAAGAAATCAAAAAAATTGAAAAGAAATCGGAGAAAAATTAATTGCTAGGACTAAAGTGCACCAAAAAAATTATACAAGACTACAATGTATCCAATTTATATTTTTAAAAAAAAACCTTGACTTAATGCTAAAACTTCAATTTTGCCCAAACTTATACTTTTCAGTTAATCTTTAACGGTTGAGGACTAAAGTGTACAAAATATACCAATTACGAAAACTAAACCTGCAGACCGACCATTAACTGAAACCAAAGTTCAACCTGCACACAATTATGGCAGGGGCGGATCCAGGGGGTGGTCCAAGTATGCACTGGACCACCCCAAATTACAAGAAGTCTTATGTCCCAGATGGTTAAGATGCTAACCTGTCACAGTGGCCACCTGTGATCGAAACTCAGCAATGCTACTTTTCCATCTTTTTCATGTTACAGAAGGGTTAAGTTAATAATAATACATGCCTTGCTTTCATGTTTTTCTTCTTTTAATTTGTTATTGTCCATTTATATCCTGTTGATTATTATGTATATCTTCATTATTTACAAATATTGAAGACTAGTACATATGCAAACTACGATACTACAAATTAACAATGACGCAATGATATTATATTGTATTGTTAGATTGTTTATAAGTGGTGAAGTCATTACTTAGACGTAATGAAGCCTTATCAAATAAATGATCTTTTTTGAATTGATGTTCAAATTGAGTTTGATTAATAAAATTATATAATTACTCTCTGAACTTTGTTGTCTAAATTTTAATCATAGTTAAATTAACTTACTTTTGATTAAGTCAATTGTGTATGTTTCAAATATAAGTACAAAATCACTTAAAATTTTTGAAACTTTGTTGTATAAATTTTAATGTGTATATTTATTCGAGTGTTTGACGATTTGAAAGATGCTCTTTAAGGGTAAAATAACTTAAAAATGCTTTTGATATTTTCAATTGTAGGATTAGATCTTGTTGATTAAGTGATGAGTTCTATGTAAGATGTTTGAAGTATTTTGATTTAAACCGAATATATTGAGCCAAACGTGTTCATTTCAATTTTTATATGGTATTTTTATTAATCATTTTTTTCTTCCATATTTTAAATCATGAAGGACCACCCTAAAATTTGGTTCTGGATCCGCCCCTGAATTATGGGGATCATTGCGATAATTATCTCCTTTTCTTTGTTTTTTTTAAGAGCTCCTAATTGAAGAAAGGAATAAAAAATACAAAAGTTGAAACTCTTTCTCTCGCTCATTCCGTCCATCCTATTATATAAATAATCTCACATTAGAGCATATATTCACTACTAGTCTATTACACACAGGCACAGCATCTACCCGTTCCCAAAAATTCTTGTCCACTTTCTTCTTTCTATACTCCCTCTTGCTTAATTCATTTGCACCACATTGAACAATCACAAATTCACAACATATTTTCTCTTTAATAATCCCCTAAAAAATGGCTACTAGCATTACTGAAGAATATTACCAAAAATATTGGGAAACAAATATGTTCCTCCAAGAAGAACTTGATTCCCGGTAATCCCAACTACTAAACCATTCAAATAAAATTTCTTACAAATTATGTTCCAATTCATTTGTCCAATTACTGATCGAATTACATGTATATGAATAGTTGTCTAGATGAAACATTCTCGGGTTCGTACGATGATTCGAGTTCACCAGATGGAACAGATCAATCATCAGAAGGCTCGAAGAAGAACATTGTTTCGGAGAGAAATAGGCGAAAGAAACTCAATCAGAGACTCTTTGCACTCAGAGCTGTGGTCCCCATTATTAGCAAGGTATACTAGTACTAATTTATTACTCTAAATTATTTTTATTGTGCTTCATTAATTCTTAGTTATTGCACACCCTCCTCAATTATTTCTAAGTTGAAAAGTATTACCTATTACTAGATGCCAAAAAACAATCATTGACTTGCCCTGTTTTTTCATTTTTAGAATTTTTACTTATTTCTATTTTCAGACATTAGTAATGCGACAACAAGACCGCTCGAAATTATATTTCAAAGTTTGTGTGGATCGACTATTGTAGCTAACGCGTTAAGTATCCTGTCCGAGTACTTATTTCAGAGACAAAATCATAGTCATCGAAAAAATAGAGGATTAGATCTGAAATAAGTACTCGGACAGGATACTGTGATTTCAGAGCAAGTATCCTGTCCGAGTACTTATAAGTATCCTGTCCGAGTATACTACATTATAAAGGTTTATGGTTAATAAAAGATGTATTTGGATGTTTAACAATAGATGGACAAGGCTTCGATAGTGAAAGATGCAATACAATACATCCAAGAATTGCATGAGCAAGAGAGCAAACTTCGAGCTGAAATATCCCAACTCGAGTCGAGTAATCGGTCTAAGAGGATTAGAGGAGAAGCCTTTGATTTCGACCAAGGAGAAACATTTCCGTCCAGGCCAAAGAAAACAAGAAATTCATATACAAAGTTAACATCCAACCCCATTGAAGTTCTTGAGGTAACCATTCATTCTTTCATTCAGTTAGTTGTCCATTTGGTCTCGGTAAATATTGAGTTTATGACTTGGTGTCACTTACAACGACGCTTTGTATTGTATATTCAGCCTTTTGTCGTTCCGATTGGTTAAAAAAAAACTAATGCCAAATTATTATGTACACTATCATATATAGACTAAATAAATATGCAATGTTCTATGTTTTGGTGAAGATTATATAAAAGGTATTATTGTTATTAATTATTGTTTGGCATCAAATTGTAAGTAAATTAATTTGATGTGCAGCTAAGGGTATCGGACATGGGGGAGAAGATAATAGTAGTTAGCCTGACATGCAACCAACGAATGGATACGATGGTAAAGCTCTGTGAAGTTTTTGAATCTTTGAAAATCAAAATTATTACAGCCAACATCACTGCTCTATCTGGAAGACTTTTGAAGACTGTTCTTCTTGAGGTATACATCTCATTTCTTTTCTTTCTACATTAATAGCTTGACAACGAATATGTACGTGAAATCGTCATTCTAATGTTCCACGCATTGCTGATCTACGTGACGATTTGAATAGTAATATAGAGTGTGAAACCGTCACACTAACAACTCCACACACCCTGCCCTCAAGTTTAAACAATAATAAAAAAAATGTGAAACTGTTACACTAATAGCGCTCACGCACCCCTACCTTAGAGTTCACGAAGTACATATATCGTGAGATGTGTTTTACTTGATAAAAGACTAGAGCTTTCGAAGATATTGGTACTTAGCTCTTTAATTTTTTACTAGTTAAGAGATGGATGAGGAATGATTAGAGTAGTATATTGGCACTATTCATTTGGGACTTGTCAAGAATGGTCTCTTTTAAGAGTTCTAATGAGACAACAAGATGATTTAATTACTCATTATTACGATGGACAAATCCGGAATGGTGTGATCTTACAGATATCATTATTTAATTTAACATTTAATTTGGGCCCATCTCTAATTGTTATGCAACCTATATTATTTCTGTACCTAATAAATTAGGAGTATACGTGGCTATCGATTTGTTTATTATACACATCAGAAAGGCAAGTTAAGTAAGATTTTGGTGGCAACGACTATTAATTGTCTCCTCAATAATTCTACCAAAAGTAGCTTTAGAAAATTAATATACTTGAAAGAGAATATAATGGAAAAATATTATTAGGAGAAAAAAAAAATGCAACATTACTATTTTTAGTCAAATAATAAAGGTTTCATATTTTATACATATGCATGAAAAATACAAGACTATATAATATATGAACTTGCTCAACTGTACAGTGCTATAAATTAACAATGAGATGAGTTTGGAACCCAAAATCTTCTAGTCACTACATTATATTCGATTGATACATCCATGCGCTTTAGTCAAACGTCAATGAAATAATTTAGATGAAAATTCCCAAAAGAAGAAATCAAGCCCTATTTCAGTCCAGGTTCGTTTGACATAATTAGCTAATTAACTAAGATACAATAATTCAGGTAGATGATTTTTATTAATGCTAGCCTTAATTAATGTTTTTATTTTGAAGTTATGCAATGTCTGAATTTGTTAATTTTAATTTCAGGCTGATGAAGAGGAGAAAGATCAATTAAAGACAAAAATCCAAACAGCTATAACAGCTCAAAATTCTGCACACAGTCCTTTCAGCGACTAATCACATAAAGTTATTGGACACGTTTTAATTGGTGATAATCTTCAAGTGTTGTTTCAGGGCTTTCGCTTTCTTCATGCTTGGATTCTATTTTCTTCTTTCTCGTGTATAAAGGGCGTTTGAATAATATTTTCATTTTCACACTTAAAATTGGTTCAAAACTCGATTCAAACATTTCCTTATCATGTAGACTACTATGTAATAAACAAGTGAAAATGGGGCCACTCAAAGAATATTGAGAACGACTGTCCATGATTAACGACCATATGATGGGCACGTGATATAATTAGTCGATAATTAATATTATGATTTGATCAATGTGTTGAATATGAACGATTTAAGAAGTTGGGTGATCAACTGGGACCTTTACAAAGCTAGGTGATCAACTGGGTCCCCGACCTAAAGATAGGTGATCGTACCAACCGTTTGACGTCAAAGTGTCGTAGACAAGTGTAGTCTCTATTTTGATGGAGAAGTTAAAGTGTATATTTTTCAAGAAATTTGTAAGTATTAAAAATTCTATTTTGACCATCCTTACATCAAATTTTAATGTCCCCTTAAGAAGTGGGACTAATAGTACACTACCTTCTCGATCTACACCGGAGACCACTTCCATAGACTCAACGTTTAAAAGGACTAAAGTGTAACTTGTACATGTTATCTGAAATCATTTTAACAATTTTGTTATTAATATATATGAAGTGAACAGTCACTTAGTAATCAAATAATGGCATGGTCAAATAATGTTTGACCAATAAAACTAAGGCTAATTCACATTTTACCCCCTACAGTATCATTTTAGTTTCAATTGGTCCCCTGTACAATTAATCGTTTCAATTTGTTTCCTGGACCCCTTTTTCTAATTTTAAAAGATAAAATAATTATGGCACCACTGTCACTATTACAAAGTATAGTGACAATATTAAAATATTTTAAATAATTAAAATTAAACCCCAACTCCTTCTTCTTTACACCCCATCCCCATCCCTTGCTTCAATTAGCTCAATTAGCAAATCATCAAATCTACTCATTTACTAAATTCAAACTTTAGCTTCATCGTCCTCAAAATGAAATTGAACAAATTCCAAATACTATGTTTATTAATTCATACGTACGGAGAGAGCAATAACCTAACCAAGAGCAATTAAATTCCAAATACTGTGTCTGAAGAGGTCTCAGGGGAAAACTGAAACGATTAATAGTACGAGGGCATATTGAAACTAAAACGATAGTATAGGGGGCAAATAGTAAATAAGCCTAAAACTAACAATTAAAATACAGTACCATTTTAACAAACGACCACATTAATCGTCCAAACAAGATGGAGTACCAACGGTTAACTTTCAAAACTGACTCTGTATTAACCAACAAGCTTAAAACGTCTTAATTAAATAGGTCACTTCCATAAAAGGTCGACCCCCAACGGTCCTCCCGCCTCCACCCCTCCACCCCAACCTCTAAACGGCCAAGCTCGACTTGTAGGCCACTGGAACGCCGCCTCCAAGACCCACCTCCCTCTCATAACACTCCAAATCAAGGTTAGTCAGATTTAAGTTTTAAAATTTAAATTAATTTTCTTTCAATTCAATTAGTTGTAATTAGTTAAATTGAAATTTGAATTTAGTTTTGCAATTCAAATTAGTTAGAAATAAATTTTTAAATAAGTTGCATTTAAATTTGATAATCGTGTCTTTATTTGAATTAGTTTGAAAAAAAGTTAGATATAAAGTTGAAATCAGTCGAATCTATATGGAATATAAGTGCAATTTGGCCTCAGTTGTTTATGCATAATATTCCTCAGATGGCATTGGTTGATGAAGAACAGTCAGCAGATACTATTGCATTCATGGATCTTGCTTTCGAGCAGGTTAGTCTTCACTGGAGTACTAAGTTTCATAATCGTTTGGACTATAAAACTTAATCTTGAATGACCAAAATGCAAAGAGGTTGTGCACGTTTGTAGTTTAAGATTGATGTCGGAAACCAAGAATTTGTATCTATAAGACACTGAACTAGATTTATCAACATGCCCCAAATGCAAATAGGGAGGCTATTAGCCCAAGAATGAAGTGTAAAAACTATCTACTACTTCACAATAAATAAGAAGCATAGATAGTGTAATGAGCCATTTTACTATATTTTGTTATATGCGAAAGCCAGTGAATATAAAATCTTGACTCCATTTTGCACCTGATTGCATGGCGTAATATAGTACTCCCTCACAAGTTGTTAGGAATATTTAACTCCGCGAACATTCGATGCAAATTTGAATTTCGTCACCATTCTATCAAATTCTTGGTCAAACATGAGAATCATTATTTCAATCTGGAAAAAGTCCCTTTTAAATTGTTGTTGAGGGAGTACTTTCTAGTTTTGCTGCTTAATAATTTGTACAAGCTTCGGGTGAACTTATGGATAATTATTGCATTTTGTCTACTTATCAAATATCAACTCAAGCACCAACTTTCTGCAGGCAAAACTTGCATTGGATAGTCTTGAAGTGCCTGTTGGGTTAGTTTTTCACTTATTCTTTTTGCTAAATGTTGTTGGGCTAGTTACTTGCTCAGTGTCATCTCAGAACTTGATGAAGTGGTATTATTGTTTGACTATTATCTTTCTTCTAACGTATTTGGTTTTTGTTGGAATTTAAAGAAATTAGCATATTTGGGCAGTCATGGATCGTTACTACTATAATTTTGGAATGTTGCTATTGTATCTTAACATCCACACAAAATTCAAAGAAAGCCTTAGCTTCCAGAACCACTGTTGGTAAAATATTCTGAAGTTACCTTAAACCTCAAATGTGAACTACTTAGCAATTTCTGGTCTACACTTGCCACTAGTGGTGGATGAAATTTGAGAACTTCCCACTCTCAAGTCTCAACTCACCAATTTGAGAAGTCCAAGAAATTTCTAAGAAAGTCAACTGTTTCATGGATCAACTAGTCTTAACTCTTGATCTGACAAATAATAAGTAAAGAGTTATGTACTTGTTTTTCTTCCGAAGATGCATCGACTGCTTTGATATTTATATCCAACCCCCTTTCTCTTGTTTTTTTTGATATAGTATGTATGCTTGTGTGATCTGAAGTTCATCTTGCAAGTTGCCTTTGCACATGAGAAATTTAATGCGATTGGTGGATTTCAAGATACCAAAAAATTAAGTAGTTGTCTCTATTTGAGCAAAATGTTGAATTGATTTTGCGCGTCCAACTTAGTTAATGAATTGTATCTATGTCTGCCAAATGCTTAAACCTACTTTCTATCTAGAAACAAGTGAAACCCCATTCCTTATTTATTCTTTTACTCAGATGACGTTGTTAGATCCTCGTTTAATTCAGATTTATCGTCTTTTTAGTTGTGTAATTACCGAGAAAGGGAAGGTCATTTCAAATGGAAGAAATCGAACAACTGAGACAAGAAATGTGATGAATACTTTCTTTATCCCCTCTAATACTAAATTTATGTAGCAGTTGTCTGTCTATATATAGCTTATGTTCTGTAAAACAGGCCACAAGACATGCTGAGATCGAAGCAATAGATGCCTTGCTTGACCAGTGGAAGAAAGATGGACTCTCTCCAACAGAAGTTGCAGTAAGATTTACAAATTGTAGTCTCTATGTAACATGTGAACCATGCATTATGTGTGCTTCAGCATTATCATTTCTTGGTATGATGGGCTAAATTATCAACTTCAATATTTGTTCAATTTCATTTAGCTAAGCAGTGCGTCTATGTGTTCAGGTATCAAAGATGTATATTATGGCTGTTCAAATGATAAATTTGGAGGCTGCGGATCCATATTATCACTGCATACTGTTAGCTCTGGATCACCTTCTAGGTCTTGTTTTCCTGAAGTACTGTTGTATGTATTGTTTGTCTCATGTGCAATTGTTTAGTCCTTCCATAAAATTTGAATTAATTACTTTCTGTTTTAGTTTGTTAAAATGATAAACTTTCTCATCACTTATAGAACTTTCTGTTTTAGTTTGTTATAAGTAGAGATGTTTCTACCACTACAGTAACCCCTTGGTAGTTCGTTGATACAAGTGGCTTATAAGTGTTGAAACCATTTCTTTATAGTAACTATTCCTGAAATATCGAACAACATCCAAAAACATTTATAACAGGGGAAATTTATGTGGTCTATCTCTTCCATTTGTGATAGTAATGGAGAAGCGAAGAGGGGTTTTAAATGTACTGGAGGAGTCATGGCTTCCAAAGCAATTTCTCTTTTAAGAATGTTCTATGAGCAAGGGAACCCCAATGGTAAGGGATATAAATAACTTTTATCGTTTAAATCTTATACTTCTATTTAAATTTCTCGACATGATGTTTGTTATATTTAGGCAGTGGAGAACTGGAGTGGGGATACTGTCATTATTTTTATCGCATTACTCATCTTACAAAAAGAGTTTAGAGGATGTTTATCTAAGTTATATTTCTTGAAAATACTACTGCTTATTAGTAATTATTGGCAGAAGCCCATGAAGTTAACTTGGCCATACATAAAACTAAAGGGGAAAAACGAGCACCCTCATTTTCTGTTCCTCTCATGAAATCTTTTAGCACTCTGTTTACTAAGTGTTTGGCATGATCTTCAGTATTTTGACCACACTAAAAGATAGTCCATTTTATTATCTTTAGTGTAACTTGAATACTTCGTATATTTTTTCTCACTCAAGTGCATTTAAGCAGACATGTAATGCTGTGTTCACATGAAGAAATGATTCAGTGAAATAAGTTTATATGTAAAATTTTGATTACATGGTTATTTCCATGTCAAATCCAAATGGAAAGGAATTTGGGAAAGTTATGCTACAGAATGATAGCTTCATAATAATTTAAAGCGATAACCTCTTGGTTGACTACTAGAGTATCACAAATCTTAAACTGTTATTGTGATCTTTGTTTGTGGTAGTATTAGCTGAGTTTTGTTAAGTATTAGTCCAATATCTCTTACTATCATGCAACTATATTTTGAGTTATATGCAGTGCAATAGTAACTATTGATTTTCAGCTCCAAAGCCCCATCGGCAACCATTACAGCATGTGCAAACTGCAGAGAATTGATTCTGCTAATTGTCGGAGGGAGGACTAAGCCGACAGGTAAGGTGACACTTCCTAAGTATACCCTAAGAGGTGTTGGTATTAACTACGCTTCTCTTTCTCTGTTGCATGAAACTAATATATTTACTTTCATGTTCGTTACAAACATCATTCTTTGAGACTTCGACAATGTCTGTTGTCATATGAGATCTGACATAAGTCACATTTCTCATGGCATTAAATAGAAAGGTTTACTCTGCATTCAGCCCCATCTAACATTTTATACTCGATCTTGCAAGTAGCAACCAGAACAAGATACGGCTCCCCGAAGTTGCAAATGCTATTAGAAAACTGACTATACACACGCGACCAAGTCTTATACAACTTGTTCCACACGATCAGTTGAAAAATCATATATGTAAGTCTTTTTATATATCAAACATAAAAATGTCCGACTGTCGAGCCTTATATGTATGAGGTATTGTATTTATGTGCACCTTTGTGTAATTTTAATCAGAAGCACTCCAATAGTATTAGACAATAGTAGATTCATTCATCAGATATCAAATGATTTAAAACTGAATAGTAAAATATGGGTGCACGTATTTCCCCACGTATTTCCGGAGTTGTTATCTTCTTCTTTTACTCTTTTCGAACGGGTGAAAGTATCGGTAGAGATAATTATGATGCTCCAACACATGTTCGCACTAACCATTTCTTATGTGAATATGAACTGAACGAGTTTCTTTAGCGAACCTATTAGTAAACTATTAACTACCCATCCGTTTTGTAAACGTTAGCTCGATAATTTCACACATTCAGTTTAACGACAATTATTCTAAATGAATCAGATGAGAAATTTTGTCGATCCTATAACTATGGAATGACATGCACACGTTTATACTTTCATACCTCCGAATTTAGTTGAATGTATGACAATTTTGTAAGGAAGATGATAGAGTTAAAACGGAACATGTTTCCGTACTTTACCATATGTCATTATGTAAGGGGGATTTGACATAAATATATTCGACATGAACATAATTGTTTTATAGTGATTTTCACAATTTAGTTTCGTTTGAAAATTGTCATATATTCAACTAAATTCGAACTCATGAAAGTATAATGATACTACTATAAGAATGTGTGTGCATGTCATTCCATAGTTATAGGATCGACCAAATTTCTCGTTTGATTCATTTAGAATAATTATCTTTAAACAATTGGACGTGTGAATTATCGAGCTAACATTTACAACACGGGTGGGGAGGGAATTGTTTACTAATAGGTTCGATAAAGTAACTCGTTCGGTTCGCATTCATATAAGAAATGGTTTAGTGCGAACGTGGCGGAGCATCATACTTACTTATCCGTACCGATACTTTCACCCGTTTGAAAAGTTTAAAAGAGGAAGAAAACAGCTCCGTGGAAATACGGCACCGGAAAATAAGTGCCGATGCATTATATCTCCCCATGTGTAGATACAAATATAAGGATTTAGTGATTGGATTATGTCAATTAATTAAGACTCATATTAATTAATTAAGACTCATATCAAATTGCATTGTTTGTATTTGTAACTTCGATTATTTCAAAGCCAAACAATTAGTAAAGTTAAATGCATTGATCCAAAACTCAATTATGCCTAATTTTGATGCTATATCAAAGTTTTAGCAATAAATATACGTTGCTGTTCATATCTGCTTGTCCACTAACCTACTCATCAATACCAGAAGTGACTTTTTAACGAAATCGCCATAGAAATGAAGAATCTTAGTAGTTTGATGATTTTCCTTGTACTCGTTGTTTCAAGTACGTCATATCTGAGTTGGTTATGTATTTTTTTAGAACTTATAGTAGCAAAAACGAGGTAATTGTCGATTTGGTCTCAGATAGTTAAACAAAGTTATACTTTAGTCCTACACATTACTTACATTATTGGAAATTATTGTTCCGAAATTGGCACAACTATTGCAATATACTCCCGAAAATGACCATGTTCTTTTGGGCATCATTCTGCAACGTTTGTTGTTCTTTGGGACCATACTGCTACACTTGTGCCACTTTCGGAACTAATTTGCAGCATTGTAATTATATGGATCTAGGATCAAATCGACAATTAACTCTAGCAAAACTTGTGCATTATAACCAAATATTTCCGAAGTTATAATTTCTTGTTTTGTTACTATGATTTTTCCCTTTTGCAGATGAATTAGTTATCAAGGTTGTTTATAGTATTCCAAACTGTTTTAATAAATGTGACAATGCAAATGGAGGGGTTGATTGTGCGCCAGGATGTTTTTGTAAGTCATTTGCATTGGGAGGATCGTCAGAAGGAGTTTGCTTACAATCTGCCAAAAAATTTGGGAAAAAACTTAAATGCTTTTCACATCAGGATTGCATTACTAACACTAAAGGGAGAGATTATGCTAGTTATTGTTTGAGACCAAATGGTAGTCAATATGGCTATTGTACTATCCCAACAAGCAACATCCCTTAAGACTTACATAATGCTTATGCTTCATTCAACAACTTGTGTATTACTTATGTATACTTATACATATGTATTTTAAGAAAATTATCGAAATGGTCTGAGTAAATGTATGATTTATACTAATGATCCTTGATATTAATATAAAATATGCAGCTTAGTTCCTCTTTTGATTAAAATGTTAAATTTTGATAGAAGAGAGCCAAAGTAGAATTTTTTAAAAAATTAAAATGATGCACTTTAGTTCCTAATGTTGATAAAAAGCGTACACTTCAAATCATCTTTTTTAGTCAAAATTTAACGTCTCCCTCAAAAAAGGGATTAAAGTGCACAGAATATTGAAGAACATTTACACAGACCGGACACTTAGTGAGACTAAAGTGTATCTCCTAAAAAGGCAACCGAACCTAGTAATATTACCCAGAATTTCATTCCCTCTTAAAACTGGTTAGGCAAGAGGCTTTTAAAAACGCTAGGTCGTAATGTTGTAAAAAGCCAACTTGGCCAATCACAAAGGAAACCTGGAGTACTCATTTTTCGCTGGAACACAGATTAGTTCATCCAACGTTTCAACGCAGATAAAGAAGAGAACAGAAATGGTGATAAGAAGATAATTTATTGGAGGAACTGATTCCTTCAGAATGATATGTTTGCATAATGGCATCTACAAACTGAGGTTTGTGTGAGCTTAACATCACATTTACCACAAAATTGAGACGCTATGAATGAAGAGACTTATTCTGCCACTAAAGAATGGTAATTACACTATCTATCTACTCATTAAGTATACAAAAGTAATCTCTGAATACTCACATTTCAGATAGGAGATTGCTGATTTTGCGAAGCTCCTTAAGAGCAGCTATAGCGGTAACTTGACCTTTCCCGACAAGACCATTCTTCGAGACATTCTCCAATGGACCAGTTTGAGAATTGTCATGCTGAAAAACTGCTTCAATAACCTGAAAACAGGAGGTCATAAAATTTCTAGGTTAGAAGCTTGTTAAAAGTCAATACAATCATAAACAAATGTTAAGCATGAGAAATATACAATTGAAACACATCAATAAATGCATGATGAGCTAGCTATAACAGTCATTTCCTAATTTTGTGGCTAAACTGCAAGAAACACCATTGATAATTTAGTTTGCGAGAAAAAGTAAAAAAACGAGCGGTGAGAAGTGCCCTTACTCTGTCCCACACAGTGTATTACTATCAGCCGTACCAGGTAGGGGAGGAGCATAAAATCACAATAAGGTTTCTCCCGAGTCAACATTTAGAGTTAACTAGTCAGTAGTTACTCACTCATGCAGAGTCAGAAAAGATGTGGGATTGAGAGTGAAGAAGAAAGTAGTGTGGATGTGAATATGGTGCTTTCCTTGCCACTATGTAACCATAAATTTCCACTCCTACCAAAACTGGTAGAAATCCCTCAAAAATATTTAAAAATTGTGTGTCACTGTCCCCTCTTCCAAAACTTGCATTCACAAAATTATATATATTTTCAAATAACTTACTAAGAAGACCTCATTAACAGCACAGTATGGTTCTTAACAATACCTGGATATTCTCACGCATAGATTGCCCAAGATTCTTTATAGTAATCATCAAATTCTGGTCGACGTTCTCCCCCTTGCTGGTCCCAGGTCCAATATAACACCCTTCAGATGTAGTAGAGGCTACTACCTTACACGGATTACTTAGAACATTGGACGATTTGGCAGAATCATTTACAACTTCTTTCACTCGCGTTACTTCCTCCGGATGCCTTCCAAACTTCCAAAGCCACTGAAGTTTACCCGATAGAAATTTTTGTTCCTTCAAATTAGACAGTGATTTTTCATCCACATCATCTTTATTGTCGTTTTCAAGTGACATATTATCATTAGGATTATCTGAAATAGGGAGGGAAATCTCTTCTGGATTATTCTCACATGGACCTGTCTTTGTAACATTTGCATCACTGTCATCAACAGGTGAGCATGCTACACTACTAATTCCTGATGCTTGTCCTTGGTCGGGGCTAGGAGGATCTAAGGAAGTGGAAGAGTTCTCTTCACTAATATCCTCTCCACTTGAGTAACTCGAATAACTGTTCCCAGGGATGTGACTAACACTGTTGTCTTTGTTATCTGCATCATCAGATCCATCTGAATCATTTTGGCAGAGATCTTCACCACTTTTAATTTCATCTGAACCTTCATCTTCTCCAAGCTGTCGAGCCAGATCCTTTAATAAACTTCTCCTAACCGAAGACTTCGAAGTTGTTCTCCTCTCAGAAACCTTGATATTAGAGGGCTCTGACTTTGTTCTAAAAAACCGCATTCTCACAGTCTGTGACCAACTTCTTTTGCTGTTACAGACTTGTGGAATAGCACCTTGCACATGTTCTTCCTTTTGCCCATCTCGCCACCGTTCTTCCCAGTAACTATCAGGCACCAGATTTAAAGTTCTTGGAGAATTTGATTCCAAGAGAGGGCAATTACTTCTCACTACCATTGACTTACTTCCATCATAAAACCCAGCATGAATTAGCAGAGGAGTCGAGTTATTAGCTTCCATTGCAAGAGCCTGTAGAGATTTTGCCTTCTTCAAAAGTTTTGCCAGATTCGCATCTTCTGGAAAATTAAGCAATCTTTGAAGACACAAAGTAGCATTTTCAGTAGCAAGCAATGAAGATCTTAGGTAAAGTATCATTGATACTGCAAATGCTGAAATAAAAGCTCCTCTGGATGAATCAAGTACAGCACAGCAAGTCTCCGTATCATCACGAGGAGATCTGCCCAACTTCCTATTTTCACAAGCAAATATTTCATCCCAGAGTGATAACAGGGTTTCTAATACAAATTCACGGCCAAAAAGAACTCGGAGCCAGCGAAGTGAGAAGTATTGGGGTTCAACCCCTAGCTCGACCAGATGAGTATGAACAGATGAATCAGCAATTGAAAGCAGGTGGTATAATGAAGCCGAAGCTTCAATCACCGGAGGGAAACCACTGAGCAAACTGTTTTGAGGTGGAACCGAGAAAAATTCAGCCATGGCAACTGCACCACCAGCTCCATTCATCAAAGCATCAAACATGCAATAAGCATCGTGCTCAATAAATTTGTCAGACAAAAGGATTCCCAGCTCACCTTCAGCTCCATACGCATCATTTATCAGGACAACCACTTGTTTATTGGGGTCAAGGTCACGCAGATTGCTAATTCTTACAGAGATATTTTCCGCTCTATTACCATTGTCTGCGGTCTTTGAGAATTTCTTGAAGTCAAACTTATATGTCAAATCATTCTCATGAAAAGAAAAACCATCAAATTTGTCTGTAAAGTAGTCTTCATAGAGCTCTCTCATTTCCCCAAGATATTCCACATCTACATGGAGTACATATAGTAGAGGAGCCAAGAGTTCATGCATTCCTGCAAACAATTCAAAGAGAATGTTTAAACTGTGACTGCAAATGGATGCCCTTAAAACGAATATCCCAGACTTCACTGATGCATGTCTGTGGATTTTGGCTCTTAACAAGTTTCAACAGTGACAACTACCTTGTTAAGATTTAAAGCTGTTCAATTTTCTGGAGATGAGGGATGAAATTAAATTAGAATCTGAAGGTCTGATGTTGATACGAGTAACTAGGAAGTGGGTACCCTATACATACTTGCAAAACTATCCGACTATTTTCGGTAAACTTTCCCCAAAAGATGCCATCAAAGTGCCATGTTTAGAACATATTAAGATCTTGTAAGCAAGAACACGAGCTAACAACAAATAAGAATCTAAAACTGAAGATACCTTGCCTGTAACCATACTCTGGATTCTTAAGGCACCAAAGTAATAAAATCCGTCTCAGAATGCCTTGACATTCTAGTGTCTGAAAATAGTTAGCAAGTTCAGGATACAGTCGAGACAGATCTTGATCAACCATCCGCTCCAACTCAGCATTTTTGAAGAAACGACCCCATATGCTATCTACAAGAAATAATTAATACTTAATTAAGTAAGATTTAGAAATCCTCATAAATATCGGTTGAAATCAATAAATAATGGAGACTTTCAAACTAATAACTATCATAATCAAAACATGGAAATAAGCTTCTAGTGGCTGGCTGCTTGTAAAATGGAGAATTTGAGAGTCTTGTCTACAAGGGTATAAGATCTTACCTGGATTTTGTGATAATGGATTATCAATTACTGAATCTGGAGAACTACTTCCATCCTTGGAAACATGAGCATCAACTAGAAGCTGCCTCCTCAGCGATGCATATCTACAAAAGAGTGAATTTCAGTGCAAATTGACATATCGTAGTAGATACCAAAACCAAACCTAACAGCTATTTCAATCCTCATTTATGGAGGTGTTTGATGTCATTAAATTCTTGACATCTAACCTTTCAGACTCAAAGGATAGAATGGCAAATAAGTGCAGACTCAAAGCATCACAACTACAACCACATATTACCAGGAAGAACTATTGATTATTCGAACAATTTTTCTAGATTGTGCCTTAAGGGCACAGGTTAAGATGTAAAGTTGGAAATAAAATATAGCATCTAAAAACATATAAGAGAATATATTCAAAAAATCTTTCCATATCAAATTTCAAACTCTAATTTTCAATCAAATATCTTACTTTCTTAGCACCTTAACGTGTGCCTAAGGGCACGTTCTAGAAAAAGTGTTATTCAAAAACTAAATGCACAGCATATTGTTATGCACATCCTATAGCAATGACCATAATTCCCATTTTTCACTCATTACTCATTAAACTATCTACACTCCTTCATCTATTGGGCAATAGGGGATAACCTTTGCACTTCATCAAGGGTTAACTCAGAAATAGTTTCCCTGTTATTATATGTAAGGGTGCATACCATCCCACCCTACCCCTCTTAGGGCACATCCTCTTTCAAGGCATTAAGGCATATCTGTAGTTGTTATCATCCAAAACAAATGAATAAAATTGAACATAACAAAGTGAAACAAAAACGGGCAAGAAGATCCAGGATCGATTACTGAGAATCACTCATTGGTTGATTAAGATCATACTAATAAGTTCTTGGGGTTCACACATATACATAAACTTCGAGTATAGACCCCACGAATTCTTAACACGGTATCATGAACCACCTCATCGCTAACAGCATGTGTAAAAACGATGGTCCAAGTGAACCACTTGCGGGAGGCTATTGAGACCGGTATATTAGTAAGGTATTGCGTTTATCCATCTATGCAGAAATCTTTTAGTATGGGATCATTCTTAGCATGGACCATAAGAATCCTCATCTTTCTTGATATATACACAACAAACTTTATAATAAGAATACATATCAGAACTTCAGAAGAAGATGAATGTTTGAACTCAAATGTATACCTTCTACGAGAATCAGCAGTAACACGACGAAGATCGTTGACTGAAGCAGAAGGAGAAGATGGCAAAATTCCCAAATCCATACGCCACTTTACACCCCTAAACTTCCCCAAACAACATCGCAGACCCTCTCCATATGAATCCATACTTTGTTCAATTCCATCAGACATTTTTAACCTACAGACGCCGTTATACAGAGCTAATTTTCAACAAAAAGAAAAAACGATCTTGTAGAGCAAAAAATATACTGCATAGCCAAAACACGCAAAATGAACAACTTATTTCAAGATTTTTAGCTTCTGAGAAACCCTTTTCGAAATTTAAGAAGAAAGTTGCGAAATTTTTTAGAACTATAAGATTTAAGAGCAAGAAATTCGGCAATTTTTATGGGTAGAAACAAGAAAAATATACGTATGTTATGAAAGAAAAAAAAAAGCTGCAATTCTGCAGAGACCCTTTTGGGAGATGGACAGAAAGTTATACTCCCTCCATCCCAAATTGATGGTCTTATTTTGACTTACACGGTCTCCTAGACACAAGTTAAAACGTAAATATCTATAATTTTACAAGCGAAAAAATTATAAAAAAATAATAGTTCAAAAGTATACATTGAGACGAATCTAACAATATCCAATATGACTATTTTATCTCTTAGCTATTAGTGAGAATTAATGGTCAAAATTGTCATAATTTGACTCCCAAAATAGAAATGACCCAAACAATTTGGGATGGAGGGAGTAATTTCTTTGCTAAACCTGAGAATTTATTGGAACTTAATTTAAGAAGAGAAAGAAAGAAAAATAAAATTGTGAAAGAAAAATATAGCGAGTAGAAATTAAATGAGAATATTGAGGTTTATGCCAAAATGGTGTTCAAAGATAGGTGAGATTTGAGAATGATTGCGTGTGGGCGGTGTCCCATTGCCATTATACTACAGTTGACTAGAAAATTAATTTGATCGTTTATTACATTTTATGTGTTATTTATTTAAATTTAAATTTAATGTTTATATATATAAAATAAAGTATATGTAATAATTTTGATGGATACAATAAATAGCATCTCCATAATAGTGTAATTACATTTAGGATTATAAAAATAATACACCAAACTAGTTAATATAAAAAATATTTTTCTAAAAATTGGACATTAATAAAAATAATTAAAACCTTAACAAAAAGCTCTTGTCAGTGACTAGAAGATCCTCGGTTCTATATTCACCTCATCGCTAATTTACAAAAAAAAAAAAAACAAACAAACCTTAACAGAAATATTGTTTGGAATGTTGATCTGTTAATATAATTTTCAAAATATTTACAAAATTTTATCAAGCTTTAAAATTAAATAATATGTCAAAATGAATAAAGTATTTGCCTTATTTACTTCTTTAAAAAAAAATTCATGGTGCTTATTTCTGTCCAATTGAAGAAGGTTGGTGAGAGGAAATTGTATGTTTGTTGTTATCTTGACACATCAACAACCACTCAGAATGATGAGAACAAAAAGTACTTCTTACATCCATCCATCCATTTAGACAAACATTCACCAAATATCATGAAAAAACATTAAACACAATTGCTATTGCATTTCATTTTTAATCATATTCATTTGTTATTTTTCCGTTATTCAGTATTAAATCATACAGAATGTCATCATCATTATTCATTTAAAGTATAAAATCATTGATGTAATTTAATATATATTTTTCAATCTAAAATTTATTATATTGATAAATGTGCATATAGTGATATAACATACTTTATTCATCTTCAAATGATTTAATGTTTAGCAAATTTTAATTTTTTATTTCTGTTATTTATTTTTCAACACAATTTTGTATATTTGAGATTCTTCAGCTTTATCGGTTTGTTTCCTCTTTTCAATTTCAAATTGAGAAGTTGATATCATGTTAACGAGGCTCTTAATAAAATTGTTTTAAGCTAAATAATTAGATAGAACTCTCTCGATCCATTAAAAGATCATCCATGATAACTTTCTTTTTAACATGTCGAAACTTATATTAGGTATGGTAATATGTTGGTTGTATAGTACAGTACTTTATAAAAATATACTAGTATTAAAGTGTAATAATTTTAACATATTACGTGTTAGAAATATTCAAGACCATTAACTAACCATAATCGACACTAATTACAATGAATTGTAATGTAATCATAAGGTACAACTAGTAGTATTCAACGCCATGATAAGTTACAATAGCCATATTAATGATGTTCAATTCATGGGTAGTCACCATATACACTCGAATACATTTGTAATTTTAGACTTCACCGTCGGTATAAATATAATTCCAGCTAGTTAAACAATGTGTGAATCGGCCCCTATGATACATATAATTGGGTCGTGCATTCACCTCATTAAATTTTATTGGATTAGACTTTTAATGAGTACGATTTAAACTACTAGGGCTCATTGTATTTTAGATGGACGGTCTTGCTTATTGGCTTAGACTTTTAATGAGTACGATTTAATAAGCTTGATGTCAGTCCACATAGAGATTACGTGGGTGATTTCAGTAACACCCATTTGTGAGCCACCAAGGATTGTTTGTAATTATTTATTTTAATATATTGCTAATTTTACAAAAAAAAATCTTAGAATTCTGAAATTAATTTATATTGCTTTATGTGTATACCATACACTAATAAAATACATAGACAATCCTCAAGATGTCAATTTTATTTGTATACAATATTAAAATCATATTTCAATAATTTTCCAACATTGTGATATTAACAATATACATTTTATTAGAGTTAATTGAACCGTCTTTGAAGGACTAAAATAATATATCTAATAATGATACAATTCTAAAAACATAATCCTTGAAAATTTTCATTAAATAAAGAGAATATTTGGTTAAATTCATTCGAGAAATTACATGTGATACATGTCTCTTTTACATTTTCTTTCTAAAATAATATTTTTTCACCAATTGGATATCCAATAATAAAAATAATATTTATTAACTATAATAATAGAGATAAATAAGTATGTTAACAAAATTTAGCTTTTTCGATATCCCTATTATTATAATCTGCCCCACACTAGGGATCTCAATAATAAATTATAAAGATTTGGACTCCCTCCAAGTTCCTTATCCTCATTTGTTGTATCAATTTTGTTATTTTGACCACAAATTTTATAATTTTACTTTTTTTCAAATAAAGTTATATTAATTATTAATTTATTTCATATTGAAGATAAAAATTTATATTGAAGCTTAAAAATATAAATTTATTTTAAATTTTATAATTTTCATCATCTTCATATTAAAATAATTTGGGTTTGTCTTCAACATTTAAATTATTTGAATTTGTCTTCGACTTAGATCTAAAAATATAAAAAGAGGTGATTTGAGAAGTATAAATAGGAAATCTGATTTTTTTGTATAAACAAAAAATAGCTTAAAAAATACTCGCTCCATCCCTTAATGTAAGGGCCATTTTCCTTTTTAGGAAATCCCTTAATTAAGTCCCATTTGTGAAATTTTAAAATATGAGAGGAATTTGAATTTTCTTAAAATGTGTGAAAAAGTAAATGGTTGTTATATTTAGAGATGAAGGTAGTATCATATTTATATAAAAATATCTAAAACGTCATATAAAGAAAACTGATATAACATATTTAAAGATGTGAATAAAGTAGAGGGAGTGAAGAATTTGAAAAGACTCGACTTATCTAAAACTTGTTAACATACATAATGGAAGATATAATGCTCTAACCTAGTGGAACATAGATATACTATTTGTACTATGTTTAATTTGTTGTGATGAGATAAATTAGTTAGTTATACCTTCATATATTTGTGTGATGGTTATTCAGTCATATTCCTATCTACAGAATGAGTGGGTCGATTACAACGTAGCTGCCAAATTAAATTGAGGATGTGAAAATTGAGGCGACTGCTTGACATGCAGTCTGCAGTCAATTCAATAATGGTACGAAGAATTAGCAAATTTAGTTGAACCACACGTAACACGGATTTTTGAAGATCGATCTGCAATCGCTACCTCAATTTAATACTTAAGTTCTGAATAAATTTTACGCTAGCCCCTTTCAATTTATCATTATAAAAAGATTGTGTTCAAGTTGATTTGATAAAGGCTTAACTAACTAATTATATTTCTTAAATTGAATGGATTGTTATTTATTTTAGAAGGCTCTATAATATATAATTATTAATAATATATGAAGGGAAAAGGATTTGGTGGACACCAATAATGAATTATATTCCAATGGAAAAGAAGTGAACATTCGTTTTCAGGTATATTGTAGATGGGAAACAGACAAAGATACAGAGCATTACGAGAATGTAATGAAATGGATAATTTTGTTTGAATGTGAGAATAATTCTAATAATTGCAATCACAAATGGCACTTTCATCACTTTGTTACAGATTTTCCTTTTTCTTTTTCGTTTGGACAAGATACATACCTCGAGGTTTATAGAATTGTGTCCTCATAAAAGAGTATTAACTTTTATATGATTAAATTAAAATTTTTAGTTAAATTGAAGAGAAAGAGAGTATACATTCATAGAAATATAATATCTACTTTTATGTTAGATCCTATCATTTTAATATAACAACCTATCTATTAATTATTATTACATGGTTAAGATTTTTTTTATTATTGTGTTTATGTTAAGATCATATCATTTCAATATAACAACGACGTATCTATTATTATTACAAGGTTTACATTTCTTGATCGTATATTTTAATTTAAGGCTTATTATGTTTAACTCAAGATCAATACATAGTGAATGACTTGATAAGTAGTATTATGTGTTGAAGTCTCGCGTGCATAGTGGATAAAATGAAGAAGAAAGTCAATGTACAATAATTTTAGAGCCATTAGCTTAATCTGAATTAATTGATTAATTAAATCTTAGTATTAGCTTAATTAACAATATCATCCTCAATTATGGAGTAGTTTGTTATTACCACACAAAAATAAATAAAAATGGAGTGGTTGTAGATGATTGTGCTTGCGTTGCATTGCCACACCAACCAATAAAGCATGCACAAAATACTAAAATGCTTCTCCGATCATTTTGTCTTCATTTCAATCAAATCCAGTCACCACTCCAATGGCACACTATCTGTCTCGCGACTAAATTATTAACAAGTCCATAACAATGACATGTTGTGTCCCTCTTAGCTTCATTATATTAGTAAAAATATTTGGGCAAATGGCTTCTGACGTCATTCACGTTTGAAAAAAAGCTAGTTAGATCACTAATATTTCAAAATCGTTAGTTAGATCACTAATGTTTAATAAGCCACTCATTCGGGCCACTCGATCAGATTTTTGAAAGGTATTTATGGCCAAACACATTTTTTCCACTCATAATCACCCAATTTAACTCTTATTAACACATTGATCTCAATCCTGAGATTACAATTTTTTTCGATTTCTTTTTTGATATGTTTTTCGATTTTTTCTCAATTTCTTTTTTGATTTCTTTTTCAAATGTTTCTCGATTTATTTTTTCGGTTTATTTTTATTTTATTTACAGTTTTTTCGTTTTCTTTTTCGATTTTTTCTTGATTTCTTTTTCGGTTTTTTCTCGATTTTTTTCGTTTCTTTAATTTCTTTTTCAATTTTTCTCGATTTCTTTTTTGATTTCTTATAGGAAAAAGAAATCAAAAAGAAAAATTGAGAAAAGATAGAAAGATAAATCGAGAAAATAAATAGAGAAAAAATATAAAAAGAAGTAAAAAACCGCAAAAATTGAGAAAAAATTGAAAAAATAAATAAATAAAAAATCGAGACAAAGTCGAAAAAGAAATAAAAAACGAAAGAAAATCAAAAAAAAATTGAAAAAAATCAAAAAAGAAATCGAAAAAGAAATCGTGAAAAAATCGAAAAAGAAATTAAAAAAACCGCAAAAAAACCGGGAAAAAATCAAAAAAGAAATCTAAAAAATCAAAAAAGAAATCAAAAAATATATATAAAAGGAAATCAGAAAAAATTGTAATTTCGAGATTGGGAACAATGTGTTAATAAGAGTTAAATTGAGTGCTTATGAGAGAAAAAATGTGTTTGGACAAAAATACCCTTCAAAAATCTGATGGAGTGACCCGAATGAGTGACTTCTTAAACATTAGTGATCTAACTGGAGTTTTTGAAACATGAGTGATCTAACTGGCTTTTTTTTCCAAACGTGAGTGATGTCATAAGCCATTTGCCCAAAATATTAACCCTCCATCGTCTCTAAGTCCCTAAAAGATAGAAGTATTTTGATTTTTAAGTCAAATTTCGTAAAAAAGTTTGATACATATATGTTTTGTTTAATGACTATTTTAAAACATCTTTTAAAACATCTTTTCGTTTATGAATTTGAGAGCCATAGTTGCAAACACAAATGGTGCTAATTGACATCTTTTGTTTGTAATAAACCGATGGATTTGAGGTGTAAGACACGCGAAGAACAACCTTCTTGGATTTTCCATTATACTGAGACAAGCTTGATGTGAACTTTACCACAATGTTTGTAATAAAACCGACTTCTCTTGATTTATAATTTGAGTCGACATTTTGGGGAGGTTTGGTTGATGTCAATGAGAGGTTTTGGTTTGAATTTGATCAAAATTAGGTTTTATAAGGAATTGGGGAAGAACTTGGGGTTTCAATTTGGGGAATTGCTTTAAAGATTAAAAGATGACATGACTGCCCCATTTTTAATTTATTTTTATTATTGGATACTAGTGTAAAAATTAATTACACATTTGTACATCTAACATGTATTTTAACAATAATAATGATAAACTTATGATTTTTTTTTTATAGATTAGAAACAAATTATACAATATATAAAGTTTCATACAAGCCATAAAGATAACAAAAGCTCTAATATTTGGAGATTTCTTTAATAAGTAATAAATATGACATAAAGAAAAGATAGGTGATAATAGCAGCTAGGTGTAGTGTCATCAAGTGCGAGTAGCTTGCTCTGATCCCAAATACTCAACGAACCAATAATTTCTTAAGACAGTTATAGTTGCGCAAAACACAAGCCATTTTATCAACATAGTTTACAGATAAATTAGTCGAAGGAGTAAATTGAGTGGGAGACTTAGGGAGATTATGGAGCTGAAGTTCGATCCAATTGATGGTCATAAGTCATAACGAACAAATGTATAAGTAACTTAGTGGCCATTGGCCAATACCATTGCCACTCTGCCTAGGCCAACTTGGCCCGCCCAATAAGGGCCCTCGAGTTGGATAGAAGCCTGTGAAACCTTAAAGGGTCAGCCCTGCCCGTTTGACACTTACATATTATAATTTTGTATGATAGTCTATACGGGCAGGGGCGGATTTTGCTAATAAGCCCATTACTTAAACGACTATATATTGTACAAACCTCCTAATTCTAAAACAAGGAAACATTATTTCTTACCGTTAATAAAGTAGAATCAATAAATGGAGCCATCATCAAGCCACTCTCCTCAATCTCAAATGGTATATATATTTCCCATATTCTAAATTCATAGTTTTTGGTGATGCATATAGCATATACATATCTATGGTAGATTTCAAAAAAATTAAAATCCTCTCTACCAAAAACTCAAGAATTATTATAGTACTTTTATGGAATAAAGTGTATGGATCAAGAACACAAATTAAATTGTACTTTTGATTTCAAGTTAATACCTATTTTTGCTGTTGCTAATAATCATTAGTTGCTCAGTTTCAGGGGCGAACCCCTTCTTGTTACTGTTCAGTCGAACAAACACTTTTTTAAATATTTTTAGCTATCGTTGGGTTAGTTTGAAGGGTGTTATTGTATGTGGTGTTTTATGTAGGTGAAAAAAGAAGAAGAAAAAGTTGGAAAGGCTATTCTTACTCCACCATTATCTTTAGATGAAGATACAGAAAGTGAAAGACCTCCAAATTTGCGGCAGCGAATTGTTAGCCTCCTTAAAAACGTACGCATTGGATCGGATCTCACCCAATTTCAGGCAAGTCATACGTATGAGATGTTCAACAATCCAAAACACTATCTCGTCATTCACTTTAGGAGGGCATTTTTCGATTTGTTTTTCACATTATATTACTGTCATTAATTAAATGAGCATGAATCATCTTTTCATGTGAAATTTGAGATAATATTATTTATTCATATCATATATAAATAAGGTTATACAATTAAAAATTATTGTACCAAAGTTTAAAATGACAAGTAAATAACATAAAAACTGAAGAAGTATTATTCATTCTATAAAAAGATCCTGTAACTTATTATTTTCATTAAATATGTTTATTTATTTCTATGATAATAAGTTATCTTTTATATATAGAATCCTGGTTTTCTCCATTATTATCATTCATCACTCGATGTGAACAGAAACTCATTTGAGCATGCATCCGTGAAAATCAAAAGTAAAAATAAAGTAGCTCATCGATCATTTTGTCATTGGTCATAACTCAATTAGTAAAGAATTAAAGTGCTGCCATCCTCCAAGGCAACTTAGTTTGATGCTCATAAGGAGCGGCTCCAACCTGTGTTAAAATGGTTAAAAGAAAATATCTACAGTTCTGGTATGTTGAGGCACCTCTTTGTGTGCTCCATGATTAAGGACGTTCATCAGGACCATTAGTATTACGATTTCACAATTCTTTATCTCCCATTATCGTGTAATAATAGGGTATTTGATATTAATAATACTTAACAGGTGCCACCGGTGTTTAATATCCCAAAATCAAGCATCCAAGCAGATGGAGAAACAGTGTACTGCACAAAAGTTGATATGTTGAGCAAGTGTAATAACGGGGAGACTGCATTTGATAGATTTAAATCTGTGATAGGATGGAGTCTATCAACTACACGTCCTTTAATCTTTGGGGTCATACCCTACAATTCTATACTAGGAGAAACCCACCATGCCTCTAGGGGTACCTTAAATGTGCTTCTTGAACAGGTAATAAATTCTACTACTTTTTTTATTGTGCAATCAAATCTCACAAATAAAATATTGAGTTGAGCTTATTATTAAAAATGCAGGTGTCTCATCATCCACCGGTTACAGCTCTTCATGCCACAGATGAAAAGGAGAACATCGAGGCAATATGGTGTCTTTCTCCTAAACCAAAATTCTACGGTAATTTCCTTGCTTTTTGCTTCTCTATAATATTATGCACTTCGTGTCTTAATTTAAGGATCATTATTTTAAAATATAAATTACTGTTTAAGACCAAATTTGATTAAAAAAGTTGAAAATAAAACTATGTTTATGAGATGAATTTAAACTTTAATTTTCTTAACATTTGTAGGAAAATAATGGATTTTTGGTATTTGGCCCCTAAATACGTACAGCCATCGCCTTCGATTTACTGAGCCACTGCTCTATGATTAATTGCATGTTCAGTTGTCGTTTTCTAAAGCATTGGTCCACTTAGCAGATCACACCCATAGGAGCTTTGTTTTGCACATAACCATTTATTTTTCTTGTTTTTTTTAGAATTATACTTGAAATTGAAATATAGGAGAATAATAATTAATTGATTAACTCAAATTCCAATTCATGGGTTGAGCGTATTTTAAATAATATACAAAATATATGGTCTAAGATTATTAGTGTTGTTATAATATTTGCATATTATTCAAATAGATTCGAACATTAATATTTATTTCACAATTCTATTGATAAATGAAAATATTACATCAAAATGAGTTTTAGACAATTTTACTCATGTTTGATTCTTTGTAAAACATGTGTGATCAAATAGTTCATTTCGAAATATGTATGACCGAATGATGAATGTTTTGGAACACTTATCTCCAAAGTTGTTAATTTATGTAACATCCCCATATCGACAGTGATCATCATTTCATTACATTGCATCATTGATACCACTATTAAAAGGAGAAAAACAACAAAAACTATGTCACATTATGGAACATTCCTTTAATATCTTACAGACCATTTCAGGTACTCATGTACGAATTGATTTTGAAGGAACAAGACAACTGAAACTCCATGACAAGAATGAAACATACATAATGAACTTGCCCACAATTGTTATCAGATTGCTCCCTCTTCCTAGCATCGACTGGTTCGGAAATGTTACTATAACTTGCCAAGAAACTGGTATTCAAGCCGATTTGTGCTACAGAGGAAATTCTTTTATACGTAGACCCTCGCTTCATAGATCTATAAAGGGAACCATTCATATGCCATTACCTTCAAAGGATGTGTTTGAGATTAATGGCTACTGGGACAGGTATGTTCGACTTCCATACGAGTTTATCTTATAACTATGGGTACAATTTTTTCCATTCATTTCTGATCATTTTACTCCTTAGGCTAAACTAGTTAAATTTGGAAGGGCTCATTATTTTTGACATAACTGCAGAACTGTGAGCATAAAAGACCTCGCAACTGGAGGAGAGGCTGTCATATACGATGCGAAAGAAACACTATCAGGCTTGAAAACTCCTGCACTCGTAGATCCAGAGGTATCAACTGCAACTATTGTTTCCTACTATATATTGAGATATCTTTTTAATTATATCAGTGTTTTTGTGTTATGATCAATGAGATATCGATTCAAAAATACGTCCACATTTGTCGAACGAAAGACTTAGCTTGCCAGGCAAACAATTATATGATGGCGATTAACGGGATTTGATTTTTGCACTCCGAGCATTGATTCACTTTTTGAGTTTCCTTACATACACCCCTCTTCATGTTCAAAAAGTAGATATCCTATGACATAGACAACCACTTTTTATTTATTTTTCAAAGATGACCAGCTTCTGTTGAATTTCTGATTGTGTGTGGGATTCTGTACCATGGTCATTCCATCCAGGCATTGTTGCCGACGGAATCGTCTGTTGTGTGGTCGGAGGTAAGCCAAGCTATCCTATCAAGAAGTTGGGACAAAGCAAGGGAAGCAAAGACTGCAGTAGAGGCAAAGCAGAGAGAGCTCGCAATAAACCGAAAATCAACAGGAGAAAATTGGATCCCTAAACATTTTACAGTATCTTATAGCAAGGAGACTGGGTGGGACTGCTCACCTATACACAGATTAGTTCCTCCAGGACCAATTGTTGTTCCCATATGATAGAACTAATGTTGATTATTTGTTCCATAACACTAAATTCTACTTGAAATCCATCCATCCAAACACAACATATTGTAGTCTATTCCCACAAAGTTATGTAAAACTAAGGCGTAAACTTTAGACTGCCCAATTTTCGGTCGGTTTTGGATGGTATGTTACATTTTATGTAACATTCTATTAAAGTAATAACAACCACCTTCCTTACACTTATATATTATTCAAATATTACAAAAAGACGTGTATCATGATTGCAGCTTTATGGCATTGCTACTGAAATACCATTCTACAAAAATGGCTTAGAGTGATTGTAGAGAACAAAACTAAAATACAGCTTAATTAGTATACATTTGAAAATTATTTTACTTGTGAGGTGTGATTTGTGATAGATGATAATTATTCATCATATTTCCTGTTTGTTAAGCATCACATTTCTTGAACAGAGCAGATTTTCGACAACATACAAGCTTGGAAGGAAAATGGGCAAAGAACGGGAAAACATAAGTAACTTTCTATTAGTAAATCCGGATGGGACCATATTTGCAACTTACATTCTACAAAAGGAGGAAAGTACGGTACTCAGAGAATGAATATATAACATAAGTGGCCATGAGAAGGGAAATAAACAACAATTTACCCTTCCCCAAATGAGGGAGCCGCAATAACACGTCCCTGGCTTGGTCATCTGCTCTGCCTGCCACGATTTGGAAAAGCGTCGAAGGCAGCATCCAATCCTTCAAATCAATACATCATCTGGTGTACTTTACAACATAGGAAGCTACGAGTGGAATGGTGAGTGGGTCAAACACATGTATTGACCAAAGAATCGATCCTGAAATTAATGCCAATCTAATCTTGATGTATAATTGTCGAATAGGAGCATCAGATTGTTTAAGGTTTCAGGCAAGAATTTCCTCCCAAATAAGTAACATGGTCTTGGATCTCCATTCCACAAGCAGGATTTGATCTGAACTTCTCTCTGCAGCACAATGTAAGATTAGCCATCAGTTATCCTGCTCCAGATATTACTAAGAAATGATAATGTATATACATTTTTTACATACCTTCTCATCACTGGTCACATGCTTAATATCCCACACAGACTGCATAGACACAAAACATGAAAGTTTATATTCAGTATCAAGAATCATTATCTTTTAGATGAAAGATGTATTATGAATTGGGTAATATATGAAGTCCCTAAGCTATCTGTGTTCAGTTTAGAAATATAATAGAATAACAAAAACAAAACACGAAATGACCAACAAATGAACATCAGCACCTGAACTAAAATGTAAAGAGCTGAAGGAAGAGATCATAGTTATTCCTTTTAGTTAAGAGTATAAAATATATAATCGATATATTTGACAGAATAGCACAGCAAGACCAAAATGAAGACGAATCAGGTACCGTGAGATTCTTCATGAGTTCAAAAGTGACATCCTTAGCTGTGTACGATCTTGGATGCCACTTTCCTTCAGACCAATCAACATGTGTGACTGACCAGTTTGAAATCCCAGTAGGGTCAAACATCTAAAAATTTCCGAAGAACACAAAATACTCTGAATTATCACACCAGGAAATTCTAGACATATAGAATGTATAAATGGGATACACCAACTCTTCTTACATGAAAGAAAGTCGGCAAATAGTGTTCATCTGAATAGCAATTACGATTATGTTCCATGCCAGGCTGTTGCATTAGTGACAAAGATATGTATTAATATTAGTTGCTAAATCGAAATCAGGATGGTCTATCATAATAATGTTTACAACTAAGAGACAAAATTCTAAAATCTGTGTTTACCCTGCAGTAATGACGAAATTTGTCATAGTAAAGGTAGTCGGCCATAATGATTATAGCATGCTTCCGCTTCATTGTGAACCACTGCACAAGTTCAAAAATTTCGTCAACACTTAAAAATCAATAGAAATCTTCAAACAATTATGGTAAATTTTTAAGGAAAGAAAACCAGGCACTAATCTTCCTATCCGACACAAATACAGAAAAGAGGAGTGTGATGCAACAACAACAATCAGCTCTTCCTATTGAAACAGGTGTCTAAGTTCAAGTATACACGTTTCCACATGAGTGAGCAATTATGGAGTTTCACTGGTGAGGAACTAAGATACAACTTAGCGCGATATATGAGGACAAGCTAAAAGAATTTGTATTGAGCTTACATTTGACAGATAAAATAGGTCTCTGGATTCATGAACATTTTAAAAAGCAATTACAAAATGTCTATGGTGAGGAACTGAGAATCAAGTTGGCATGATGACAATTCCACTGGGATATTGAATGGTATATGTTCTGTAATAATGTATTTATTAAAGAGGAGAACCATTAGGTATTACAGAGGAGAAGCGCAACTCAGACAATCAATACCGTTGGCCTTGATGGTCTTCATATAGACAAAGATAAGTTAAATAATACGGAATATAACTTGGATATGCTATGTAATTACAATTGTAGGACAACTACACTACTACAACCAAATCCTAATTCTGATTTGGTATCCTCCATATAGTCAGTCCGAGATGACTCATTAGGATTATGACATAATGACATTTCAGAAGCTAAATAAAGTAAATGCATTACACATACAGAAAAAGGAGAGAAGATATGCAAGTTGCTTAGTAAGATCATTTCTTTTTACAAAAGACAAGAAGAGCTTATTTTCATTAATACAAAGAGAGTGTTTGGCTAAGCATTTTTCAGGAGACTTTTAAGTAAGCTTTTATATGAAAAACTTCAACTCAAATCTTTTTTCATCTATAAGCTAACAACCAAGCTCCCCAAAAGGTAGCTAAACATCCCTCATAGTAATATTTGACTCAGAAAATCAATTATCAAAACCAAACCAAGTATGGACAAGCGTAAGGGATACCTGAGACCCCTTGCGGAAGTCTTTCTTTTCAACATGCGGTAACATATGCTCAGAGTACCTTCCGTTACCATGGGGACCAGGATCTATAAAGCTGTGCACATCGAAGCTTGTATCATATAATTGGATAAAGGAAAACTAATTGAAGAATGAAAAGAAAACAATATGAAAGCTTATACCAAAAAGTTTAAGAATATATTCCACCATATATATGGGTGAAAATACAGACTTCATAAAGCAATAAAACTGAAAACTTATCTTACCTGTCTACAAAGCTGACATTTGAGTACATCAGGTACTCATAGACATAGTCAAAGCCACGGAGAGGTATGCAACTGCAACGCAGGAATATTAGTTAATTGGACCAGAACATCAAGATCTGGTTTATCCAACTGAAAGTGAAAGAGCGTACAAATGTTAGAAACCTGTCAGAAAGAAGGACAAAATGTTGGTTATCAGGATCTTTAAGTGCATAAGTTAAAAGTCGTCTCTCTGCATCAACCATAGAAATTTTACCCCAATCTACCTGAAAAGGAAACAAAGGTAACCATGTCACCTCTAACAATAAAGTTTTCAGTGTAGAAGTGCGTAAAGATAATTACTTGTGTGTATTATTTTTGTTGTAATTACAAACCTGTTCACTATGAACTTCACGATTGATGAAATAGCGGCTAAAGTGTAGAGCTCTATCCTTAGATGCATGCACGTATACTGAAAATTTACCCTCATGTCCCTGCCATACATGGAAGTATAATCTTCAGGAGAATAATTTTAAAAGAACAAATCAAGTAAGCTGTACAGTATCATAATGGATGAATCGCAAGTACTTTGTAAAATATTCTATAGAAGGCTCTTCGAATTAACATATTTCAGCACCTCAAGATGAATTCATTAATTACTATTGTGTCCAGGACTAGGAATACTTTAGATAATTCAACTATACTGCTCAAGTATGGGTTTTCTTTCACACATTTTAATTTCGTAAGCAAAATCAAGAAATTTTTTGCAGCATTTGATCAAATGATTGTTAACCATATTCTGATAGCAATCGGAACCAACACATATTTTCACTTATGTGGCTAATTACCCAGATTTATCCACATTTGAATTTGTTACTTTTTTCTTCTTCACATATTTACTAAAAAATGTCAGTATAGATCAAACTGCTATGTTTTTTCAACAAAGATTAATTTTTAGTAACCACTAGAAGAGGTTGAAGTTTGAAATATTGAAAAACAGGAAAGTAGTCAATGACTTTACCTATATTGATGGTATGTATTTACCTGGAAAAACTTATCCCACAACTCCTCGAAAGGTAATGCACCAGGGGTCAAGAACATATATGCAATCTTTGGATGATCTGTTCTGGATTGAGGAGAATTTAGAATTTCTCTTATAACAAGTCGAGAGGCAACCTCTTCATCAGTAAGTTCTCTTGTAAGAGGAGGAAGCCAACTTGGAAATCCTTTGCAGCCCTTATGTGAGAATACATAACATGCAGTAGAGTTCTGTGGTGGATAAAGATATGCGATGATCAAGAGTGCGCTAACCAAACAAATTAACACAATTAACCATGTTGGCTTCCTTAAATGAGGACGCTGGCGGGCTACACGAAACATCTGCATGTCCTTCATGCCAAAACGCCACAGTTGAGGTTTCATCTTAGGTAAAAGTTCATTACAAGAATATCCAACGATGCAAGATTTTTCGGGTTCACAGCTTTGGAATCGACTAAAAGCTACCCCTCCCAATGTACAGGCTAAGGAACTTCTACAAACTTTCAAACTCTTTCAGTGATTAAATGAACCTGCAGGATACATATAACTTTATCAAGGGAAGAAGCCATAGCGGAGATTTCTATAGGTTAGTACAAAATCATTGTTCTAACTTGACTAGGCTCAAATTACTTGAGGCAGCTGAGTTGAAACTATAAATCCAAAATTCAAAAGCAAGTAATCGCTGAATTGAACCAGAGTTTCAATGGCCCAACTCAAAAAGAAAACTAAAGCCAACTCCAGGAGCAAGTAATAATGACGACAAATAAGGACACTGGAGTAACCTCAACAACAAAGTCAAAACACAGCAGACATTCTAACTTGAAAACTACCTCAGACCAATGCATTACTAACTTTCACCATACACCAGTACAACTGAAGACATATATTGTACATGTATTCAATTGAAATCGCAAGTCAACAATATATACATCCAAGATTCGAAATTCTTGAGCTTCCCTTAACCAAAACAAACCTCCTAAAAGACAATAAGAAAACCAAATCTAAAAAGCCAAATCCAATCCACCATGTATATACCAGCATCAACCTAGACAGCCTTGCTTATTCATTAACATGCCCCAGTTCCTCTTCCACATTGACATGCCCCAATGCCTTTGAAGAGGCTCCTGGCCTAAGCGTGATAAGGTGGGGTCGGATAGTATGCAACCTTACCCCTGTGACAACAAGGAGGCTGTCTCCGAATCGACCCCAAGAGCGGAATGCAATCAGCCATACCTATAACATGAATTAATTCATACCTACGTACTGAGCTCCCCTATAAGCATTTCTACTCATATATACATAATCAAAGCAACCCTCTTCATTTTTTCTTGTTTAAATATGAAATCCTCATCAAAAACCATAACTGCATTCCCAATATTATAGCTCTATGGGTCAAAAGTGCATAACTACGTGATTCCTCAATTGGGTAATTCGCCCCCTGCAGCACCCCCCCCCCCCCCCCCAACCACCCCCTCCCTTGAATCCTCGATGGATCCAACACTGGAAGCAAACATAAATAATATACACAAGAATGTATACATATTTTGAATAAAAATACAATCTTTATACAAAACCAAACATTTTTCTTACGAGAACAAACATGGTTATCAAAAATAATTTACCTGAATAGTGCTAAAACAAATAAGATCTCAAAAAAACCGAATTCTTGAAAATTGATGACCCAATATTTGTACAAAAGATGAGATCTATGGAACAATCACAACCCACAATAATTGAATTCAAACACACAAAAAACAATATTACATATAAATTGTATATATATTGAATGTATATATAATATATGTATAGGTGTTGAATATGAAAGTATGGGTTGAGAAATTTCGAAGATGTTGGAGGGGAAGAAGTTCTAGCTGGGTACACATCAGCCGGCGACCCTTATGATGTTTAATTTTTTTTTTTTGAACGTCTCTTAATTAATTGGGTGTTAAAGTTTGATTATACTTTTCACCTAGTCAAATCGAGTATATAGTTTAAGGTGTTTCTTTTCTTTAGGAAAATACTTATTCCGGCCACTAATCTATAAATCATTTTCTATAATAAAAATTTAGAATATCATTTTATCAAATTTAGTAAAAATAATAGCGGAAAATAGGAGTGAGTATGAGCACTAATTCCAATTTATTTAATTGGCATTTTCGATGTTTTTGTGGATATCCGTCATAAATTACTTTTTATTTGTGATTTGATACCTATAAATTCTATATAAGAATTGTTACGGATCATTAATAATACTACCTCCGTCCCTAAAAGATTGTCACATTTTGACTTTTGTTGGTCAAACATAACAAAATTTGATCATGAATTCTCGTTAAACGACAAGAAATAATATAGCCTTGTGAGACCTTGTTATATTCGTCTCAATATATAGTTTTGAAATATCAACTTTTTATAATTTTTTCGCATGTAGAATAATATATATTTACGTTTTAAATCGTGTTTTGTTGACCACCAAAAGTCAAAATGTGACAATCATTTAGGGATGGAGGGAGTATCATTTAATAATTTTTATTAACGAGAGAATTGTTTAGTTTCAATGTCAATGTAAAAGTAGTAAACATCACTAAAACGTATCATTCTAAGACGATACACATTAAAAAACTCAACAATATGTACCCAAATGATTTATGCACCGATTTAGTAAGTGTAACAAATAATCGTTAATAAAATTGGTATAAATTACCTAATATGAAAAAATAAGCTTATATAGTTGACATTAATAAATTTATTTGTGAAACAAAAGGGTATGTATTACATAAATTGTACCAAATAAAAAACAAAATCATATTAGCACATGGTATAATTTGTATTTTTTACTATTAATGGACAAAAAATTTAATGAATTATAATTTCCACGCTCTTTTTTAAACCGAAAAATATATATTTTTTCTTATTTTAGTGATTTATGATATAAGTGGAGGTCAATCGTTGAAGATAAAATTATTGCATATCGTTGAAATGACAAAATTAACGTACTAACATGTGTCTCACCTAAATTATTAGACTATGAAGTTTCAAAGCTTATCACTTATTTTTAGATTCTTTTGTTGTCTTAACAAAGTACTGTAGTTATGTATGACAAACTGATTGTCTTATTTTAATGGCTGAGATCTTGTGATCCAGAGCATATGAATTTGCTGATAAGGATTAGTCTTTAATTTAATTTAATTTGATGGCGCCATCACTCTTTTTAATAATGTATGTTGTAAATCTGGATTTGCATCAATAATACCCAAATCACTAAATCTTAAAAATTATAGGACGACATAATAATGGAGAAGTAATTATATATAATGGGAGGAATATAAGGAGTATATAATACTGAGGTTGACTAGTTGTTTGGAGAAAGTCTCCCTTAATTAATTAGAATGTCTCATAAATCAATTGTCATGTTAATCGTTCGAATAACCTAAGAACACTTATATCACCCTTAAACTTTTTCTAAATTAACCTTTTGACCGTTATTTTTTATATTTATTTTTTATTTTTGGGGTTATTTTTTAATTAATACGGAATACAAATTTTTTTAGTTAATACAGAGTTAGAGTATTATATGAGACAAATTTGTGTCCAACAATAGGTTCGAACCCATGACCTCTTGCATGAAAGGTTGGGTCGGATGTCACTAGGCTATTGCGCCATCGGCTAAAGTTACTTTTTATGTACCTTTATATGTACTTTTGTAGCTTTTTTTTTGTTAATTATTCAAAACCATTTAAAAAAATTACACTTCCTAATAGATATTTAATATACAATTAAATTTTCAAAAGTAGAAAATAATATATTAATATGAACATAAAGTGAAATATATTTTAAATTTATTATAAAAATATTTTATTATTTTATCTTTATTTTGGGGTTGGTCCTTCTCCAATGTTCAATCTCCACGTGAGATGGTTCGTAGCCTACCAATTACCAGAGGTAACGATTAGCTCAAGTTTTTTGCATTAGTCCATCCACTAAGGTTTTATGGAAGCTATTTGGACATTATGGATATTACTGTAATGAACTCTTCATAATTATTCTATCTGGTTTATGAATGTTTGTCATGTTTGGGGAGTGGGGGAAGGGGGAGAGGGGAAATGTTAAGTTGAAGAAGAGCATGGGGTGTAGTTGGTTTGAAGTGATGTATAATTAATGAAATTATAGGATGAGAATTACCAAAATTGTCATTTTAATTTCTCGATTAATCTTCAATTTATACGAAAAAGTATTTAATGTGTGATTTGAAAAGATAAAAATATTATAAAATAAATTGAAAAGATATCGATAATACACGGAACAACATGAGAAGAAGCTTGACTTTTATAACTTTTAAGAACTATTAAGGAAGTTGATATCTACTGAACAAAGTATAGACCAAGCCTGTATGTTGAACTAGTGAATTATATTAAGTTTGACACGAAAGCAAATTCACTACGCAAAAACAAACAAAAAATATGATGTAACCAACATAAAGAATAACGAAGACACTTTCCTAAAATCTATTGAATTCTTGACAATTCAACATCTACTTTCGTCCAATTCTCTCTTTTCGTAGACCAAGTGTAACAACCTACAAAGTACCACAAAGACTCCAAGACCAACCATAGGGCACGCTCTGATATCCTCAAATCCCATTCTAAAAATGTTAAGATTTACATCCCACATTGAAAATTAATAATCTCTCAGGGTTAATATATAAAATCTTGGATTACTTTCTCTATTGTTAATTGATTTTAGAGTGGAACCTCATAAATTTTTAACATGGTATCGTGAGCCAACCCCGAATTAATGAGACATGTGTAACCCCGCCGATGTTATTCCGGTAAATAATACCGACGAAAATTCTTTTGCCGACAATTGATTTACAGGTGAAAGGGAGTGTTAGGATGTACATTTCATATCTGAAGGCAATGACCTCTCGAGTCAATATATAAGATCTTAAATTATTTCCTATATTATCAATTGATTTTAGAGTAAACTTTATAAATTTTTAACAATAAGCCTTAAAGCTCTTAATAGTTTGGCATATCTTGTACGAAATTACTGTACGTGAGAAACAAAGCATGATTACAAAGTAAATGATTCAAATTAAAACATCTATAGTGTTTAAGGTAATTAATACTGATTTAACAATCTCTTACAAATATATAGATGGAGGGTCGGTTAGTTTTAATAGTCATATATGTAAGAAGAAAATGTAAAAGTGTCACTAAAAATAAAATTAATTATTGATCATTAAAAATTTACCTATAGATAATATAATATACTGAGTATGTATAGTTTATGTTGTACTCTTTAATAATAGCGTAATTATGTGAATTTCCTTGCCAAAGGGGAATAGGGTGTTGAAAGGTAGCTCTCAAGGTAGCTCTCACACATACAGTATAGTAATAAGTAATAAGTAATAAGTAATAAGGTGATTAAGGTAGTACTCCCTCAGTCCTTAAAAGATTGTCACATTTTAATTTTTGTTAGTCAAACATTACAAAATTTGATCATGAATTCTCACTAAATGATAAGAAATAATATAGTCTTGTGAGACCTTGTTAGATTCGTCTCAATATATATTTTTGAAATATTAACTTTTTATAATTTTTCGCATGTAGAATAATAGATATTTATGTTTTAAATCATGTTTTGTTGACCACCAAAAGTCAAAATGTGACAATCTTTTAGGGACGGAGGGAGTAATATTTTACTGATAACGTTTTCAAGGTTTATTTATGATTTCATATTTTATTGGTCTGGTCTCTCCTTTACAAAACTACTACTAGGTCACATTCCTCGATTTACAGCCCACCTGATCTTTGACACATGTAAAATGAGATCAAACTAAAGCACATATATATATACATGCACCTATGCATGGAATTTGTTATTAAAAATCGTCTAATTTTGTTTAATTGATGTGTTAATAAATTCCTATAAGTTTTTTATGGGTTAGATTCAATAAATTGTGAACTCAATATTTAGAATTGAAGCTACACCATATAATTGTTTAGTTGCCTCTCATATAGCCGCCCAAGTTATACTTCTTTATATAATGTTGTCAAACAATCCACTCCCTTGGATAAAAAATAGCATCGGTTCCTAATAGAATCCGTAGCCGATTTAAGACTTTAGGGATTCTATACCTAATAATCTGCATAAAGAGAAGAATCAAAAGAGAGAATCAAAAGTGTTAGTAGTCAAGCTTCGTTCCTCATATGAAATTACCTATAAATACGTTTGGCACTCTATTTTGTTATTCAACCAACGTTATAGAGTAAAACATACCACTCACAAAAACAGCAAAGCATACACATATACATACATGGAGAAGCTCTCGGCATTCATCGTTCTATTACTCCTTGTCAACCAACGTACGTTTATTTTATTATCTTTTGTAAGGGGTCGTTATTCACCAAATGTGTGCTTTGTAGACCTCAAGCCGTAATAGTCCTCAAACCGCGCTCTAAGCGCGCTAACCAGTATTATCTTAGTTAGACGTTCTCATTCAAACGCTATATAGAGTTTCTTTTTTTGTACTCCTAACATATCGTATTAAATAATTAAACAACTTCCTTCTTTACAGGTAACTTTTTTTGTGAAGGGCAACTTGAACCTATAACTGATCCTCCACCTCCAAACACCCCACCAGCAGGTGGATACCAATGTTGGAATAATTGTAATATGCAACCAGAGGATTGCAATCCTGGATGTTATTGTGAAGCCTTCATTCCGGGAGGAAACCGGGGGGTTTGCTTCTGGAATGGGAACCCACCTCCTTCTTCTTGTTCATCAGACAATGATTGTGCCAAAGAATATGGAACATCTCATTGCTTTCGACCAAATGATACTGAAGTTGGCCTTTGCATGGTAGAAGACATCAACCTTTAAATTAATGTTGTCATTTATCTACATATAGAGCCTTAGCTAATCACATATGCAATGTAAGAGTTAACTCGAAGGTTACCTGTACGTTCGACGAATAGCGGTTACATGTTGCAAAAGTAAAAATAATACTATAATAGTAACACTTAAATTATTTGGGAACCATTTCCCTATCATTGTATGTCACCAATGTTGCATTTATATTATGAAGAAGTGATGAATGGTCTTTTAACATTTTGAGTCTCGTTGGCGTGTGAAAAGATATGGTTATATTAATATTTTGGTTAATGGCCGCAACAATCACCTATGTTTGCTGAATGTTTCCAGTCAATCACTTGTGTTTTAAAGTGTTCCGTTCCATCACCTATGTTTCAAAAGTTTCCACTCCATCACCCATTCCGTTAACGAACCGTTAAATATGTCATGTGACTTTTTGCAGGGGCCTTTTAGTAATTTTACATTCTACAATGTTTGTTATCCATTCCATCACCTCATCTATGTTTGCTAAATGTTTCTAGTCAATCACTTGTGTTTTAAAGTGTTCTATTTCATCACCTATGTTTTAAAATGAATCCCACTTGATCACGAGTATATATAATTATAATAAATACAATTATATATATTAAATTATACATTGAATAATATTAAATATAATTGTATTTATATATATTATGTATATTATGTATATAGATATAGTTATATATATTAAATATATATATATGTTAAATATGATTAGATATTAAATATATATATATTATATAATTATATATACGAAATACAAATGACAAATATTAAATATATATGATATATATAATGTATGTAGTAAGTAACTATATCTATATAAATAAAGGAATATAAGTCGGACTAGATATAATAACTTAGAAATAAAATAACATAAACACTATGTAGGCTAATGTTTCCCCACGCGTGAGATCATATTTAATATATATATTTATAGTTATATGTATATACACAATATATAATATATAATATATATATAATTATATTTAGTATATATAGTTATATTTCGTGACTAAGTGAGATTCATTTTGAAACGTAAGTAATGGAATGGAACACTTTAAAACACAAGTGACTGACTGGAAAACATTTAGCGAACATAGGTGAGGTGATGGAATGGATAGAAAACATAGTAGCATGTAAAATTACTAAAATGCCCCCGAAAAAAGTCACATGCAAGTCACATGACATATTTAACGTTTTGTTAACGGAATGGGTGATGGACTGGAAACTTTTGGAACATAGATGATGGAATGGAACCTTTTAAAACACAGGTGATTGACTGGAAACATTTAGCAAACATAGGTGATTGCTGCTGTCATTAGCCCATAATATTTCTTCTTTTAAGTTAGTTTTAATCAAGTATAAAATTATAGTGACATTTTTTATATATAAATATCTTATATTAATTAAATTTCTTAGTAGATTGTATATCTTTGGTGTTTTTAACAACATCTTTCATTAATTGTTTGCTTTCACATTACAATAATTTTTAACCTTCCCCTCCTTATATACAATTTCATTAAATCAACATTGAAAGTAATTTTGGTCAATGGTCGAGCAAATTGCACAAATAGTTCCCATTAGTATCATCAAGTTGCAGTTTAGTCCTCGATAGTGGCACTGTTGCAGTTTAATCCCTAAAGTGGCAAAAAAGTTGCAGATTGGTCCTCACTTTAACTATTCCTTTAATTTTTAACACCGACACGAGATGAGAGGTCAAATATGGACCAAAAAATAAATTTTTAATACATAAACTTATTTTTAGTGTCTCATGAAAATTCATTACAAAACTAAAATGCAAAACTTCATTAATTTCTAACACAAAAAATGAGTTTATCTTTAAAAAAAAAAATCATTTTTTGCGCCAAATTTAACCTCTCATCGTGTGTTGGTGTTAAAAGTTGATGGAATTGTTAACGTGAGGACTACTCTGCAACTTTTTGCCACTTTCGATGACTAAACTGCAACTTGATGACACTATTGAGGATTACACTGTAACTTGATGACACTATTGGGGACTAATTGTGCAATTCACTCGTCAATGGTCACACTTTCTATCTACACTAAATTGCAGGTGACAATTTTAGTGCTAACTATGATCCGGTTGTTAACATGCATGGGATCTTATACAAGAGAGATGTTCCAAACTTCACACAAACAAAGGTAGCGGCATCAGATCATGAGTCTTCTGAGGTTCGTTTTGCTTGAACATGTATGCGTAAATCATTCAAGTCTGCACAATCCTCAATCCGCAAGCCATGCTCGTTGGCCAAATGTAGAAGGCAAATGAAACACAGATGTGTAGATATGTCCTTAAGTGATGTTGCAGCGCTGCAGTCACTGGGAAAGCTGGACAGTGCTTGACTAAATGATAATACTTCTTCCTGCACAAATTTGAAGATGTTAAGAACTTGAAATTCCAAATTGCAAAACAAAGAAGATCTGAAATTCAAAAAAAGTTATATACAAGACAGCCGAAAGTAATACAATTATGATGGAGAACTTCCTGACGCAAGTAATTTGCAGACAACTAAATACAAGAAGAATTTGTTCGAAAGAGTAGGGACATAAGCTAAAGGAAAAAACGGTTTAATTACAGGTCAAGGACCAAGTAATGTCAATGTATCGATGTTCAGTTGTTGGACACAACCTCAGTGAAGTGATGACAAGATATCCACATAAATCACAGATTTTAAACCCTTCACTAATTTGACAGAACTAGTAACTCAGGCTAGCATCCAGCCACTAAGTGTGAAACTAACAAAAATTAGGAGTGGAGATTAGGCATGCTTCAATACATAACCATAAGCGATGACCATATAACGCATATAAGTGAAAATACCTGCTGATGTGATTGACTTTGTTCTTGTATATGGTTCCACAAAGTTTCCTTCAGCACCTGAACATCAACTTGTTTGGATGTTTTGTCGTAGTGGACATCAATCTTGTTTACCTGTTCATTGAACACAGATGAGATGTGACAGAAGTAGACACTTAAAAAGAACTGACCAGCATACTACTTGAACATAGTTATCTCCGGCTGCAAAAAAAACCTCTATTAAACAATAGAATTGGCGCTCTCAGCTTCCAAAGAGGTGGCACATATTTCCAAAATTAAGAAGCACCTATTGGAGAACTTAGAATAACTATTTAAAAGATTATATTAAAGTCATTTGCCTGGACCAACAAAGACCATAAAAGAACCATTGAAGAGTGCTTTGTTGCCGGGGGATGAAGGGGGGGGGGGGGGGGGGGGGGGGGGGGGGTTAAGTTCTTTAATTAATCCAAGCAGATTGCAATTAAGGGTGTAACTACCTGACGTGGTTGAGACACCAAAGTAATAGAATCATCTACTTCGCTGCAAGCATCTCTATCATCAAAGCAATCACCACCATGGTATTCATCTCCCTCGTCCCAAGATGGTCTAGCTTCGTAGCCGTCTCCTTGATTCGAAACATCTTAAGACAACACAGTGTAACGCCATGATAATAATGGTCAATATATCATCATATGAGAATTCTACAAATACCAACTATTACTTGATAAATCTTCAATATGAAGACACGCAACTAAAAACACTATTGGACACTGTTAAGATGCCCATTCGATGTGGGATGTGCATCTTAACACTCCCCCTCACGTGTCATCAGCGGAACTTTCATCAGCGGTATTAACTGCCGAAAACAACATCGGCGGGTTACACATGCCTCAATAACTCGGGCTGGCTCTGATACCATGTTAAGAGTCAATGGGGTTCCACTCTAAAACCAATTGACAATAGAGAGAGTAGCCCAAGATCTTATATATTAACACGGGAGGACATCGACTTTCGATGTAGGATGTGCATCTTAACAGACACTCTAGAAGATATGTACAAGCATTGGGTCTCCATGAATGAGCTAAATGAACAATATAGTGATTAGTGATAGATACTTTAAGAGGATACAAATTTTTAGGTCTCTACTGATTCAATTGCTAAAGACATGCAACACATGTTACTTCCTCACAAATCATTTGATAATATTTGAAGCCACTGCTACATCAACATAATCTAGAGCCATTGTCCTTAATTACCATAAGCTAAAAGACTACAATATTTGGGCTCTAAGAATGTTGTGGAACACGTAATTCATTGAAGCGGGAGCCATATGAAGAGGTTTACAATTTACTGTTCATATAGTAACTACTAACTTTATCATTTATACTTATGTCTTATGTCATTTCTGCAATTGATAAAATAACTTACATTTGCTCCTCCTGCCTTTCTTCCCAAGACACTGCAGAAAATGAAAAATCATCAAACAAAGTAGGACAACAAAGAACGAACATGCAGATTTTGATAAGCAATGATAGCTTACCAGCATGTTAGGGCGTAGAAATAGCTTCACAAGATCTTCTGGTTGATAGTGGCGATCTACTGGAAGCTTTGTACAAGAAGCTTCTCTCTTGGCAGGCAGGAGGATAGACTTAGGATTCTTTGGAGGGGCCAAGATGTTTAACATGTCACAATCTACGTCAGATGCAAAACTAATATCTGACTCTGCCTTCTTGATATTCGTCATCCTTGACTTTACTAGTGATTTAGTTTCATCAGGTGCTTCCTCAGGAACTATTTATATAAAATATAACGAAAAAGTTTCAGTGACATAAAATAGATGTGTGGACTGTGTTATGAAATGAACAGTTTTAAACGAAAACACCGACAAGAAACTTACATTTGCTCTTACGATATTTCCAGTGTTCAGAACCAGCCCAAGCATTGTGTTTTGACAAGAAACCCAAACTAGTGGACAAAAGAGCATCTACTTCCTCAAATTTGTCTTCCATGTTGGTTTCATGATAACTAAATGAACCCTCATCCTGAAAATTACCAGTATGCTTCATTTTGTTTTGAATTAATTAAATTATAATATGGGAACCAGGGCAAGGATAGTTGTATGCCCACCTCATGTTGATCTGATAGAATTGGATCATCTGCATAAGCACCCTCATCAATACCACCCGTTTGATTATCCTGGTCCATAGTCCATTTACCAGAATCCACATTCTCGTTATCATCAAAATCATTATTGACAGTAAGGGTTTCCCCTGCTTGATTAGAGGCCAACTGGGTTGCTGAACATGTTTCTGTTCGTCTTTTATTTCCTTCGCCAAATTGGTCAAATATGCAACCCAGACTGGGCGAAATGATGTAATCCTTGGACATATTATTTACCATTTGTTCAATACATTCTGCATTTAAGGAAAGAACATCACATCTTAGAAAATGCTATGAAGTTAGTAACATATGTATAGGCAAACAACCACATCAATGACTTACATACCTCTTGCAAAAGACAGATCGATTGTCTCTGTATTGTCATTTTGCCTGATGGATGATGTACACTTTCCAGGTACATCCTGTGAATCAAATAGGACCCTGCAGTCGCCATACACTCCAAGGTTGTTCAATAACAAACCTTTGGCTCCGCCTTCATCAAATTGCGCAGTTGTCTGATGATACAGAGGATCTACGTCAAATGCAACTGAAGAAATAGATGTCAAAAAATGAAATAGTACTGCCTCATATAGACATGAACAAAGCAGTTTTTTGATAAACTTACCATCAAACTTTTTTAGGTTAAGGGCCTCAAAAGATGATTCCAATGTTGTTAATGGTGACAACTGCAATCAAATATGGAAATTATTAAGACATTACTTCTTACTTAATTCATTGGCAAGACAGTTCTTCAAGGCAAAGGAATAACAATATGACCTTTTTCTCCTGCACTTTCTTGGATGTGCCTTCTCCCTGTTCTCCATTATCACCAGCATCCTCCACAACATTATCTGGCATGAGGAGAGGTGCCCACAAATAAGGCAGTTAACATATTCATTCACAAGAGTCGAGAATACAGCAGTATTGAAATTGGAGATGATCTGTATACACCAAGAAATCCCAAACAGAATGCCACTCCATACATACACGATCTATTAGACAGTTTCACATAGAACAAATTACAAGGTCAGAGTCACATAGTTTTAAACTAATTGACCCCCTACTAAATTGAGCAAGAGTGATGAACTGGCTAACTTACATTGCAAGGGAGGTTAAATTGTAACGGCAATGCATCATTGAGTTTTTCTACACAAAAGTATTCCTTTCTGCATTATCTAGACACTATGTATTCTTTTTTTGCACGTCTGATAATTTTCTCACTTCTACTGACACTATTTGAAATGCCTATATTCATGAATATAACTCAGTGGACCATATCCCGCCACATGAAACTTTAAACTACCTAGTTATCCCCCAAATGCAAATAACCCTCAAAAGACAAATTAAAAAAGGAAACAATGTTCACTAAATTTGGCAAAAGTTTAACCTTGCCCAACTTCTAGCCCAACTCTATTAATTGCTCCAAGAAACTTGTATGCCTCTGCATGCACCGAATCCACCCTCAATGAGTAGATCTTAACTCCAGCTTCAAGGGTGCAACTTGCCTACCTTCCCAAAATGTAAAATGTCATTTAGCATTTGAATCGATGAAAACGTTAAGACATTAATTGAAGTAATAACTTTATTACCTAATAAAAAATATAGTTCAAATACAGAAATAACTGTACAGTGACAGCTTAAATTGAATTCCCTCCATCCTAAGAAAGATAGTCCATTTCGCTTTTCAATTATCGAAACTAGCAAACTTTGTAACCAATGACATGTAACTTCGATTTTAATCAAAATTGTAATGTTAATGAGAAATCAGTGCTGTCTTGAGTAACATAACCATTTCAAAGTGTGCGTCATCTTATAGTCTAATGGTTAAACTGATTACTTGACTTAAATTCACTACCAACTAACTAACTACACAATCATAAGAGCATTTATTCAATTCAAAATACCTTCTGGAAGTTAGTCTCCTTGCCGGCATCCTGGATTTTGATTATATCTTGCAAATGGTCAATCAACTTCAGCTCCCAAGTGTTCTTCTGGTTTATTTTCTGCACGAGAAACAACCCAGTAAATATGTAAATCAGCTCTCAAGTATAATATGTTGAAAATACTAACCATTTTGAATATATTTATCATCATATATTATTCAACATATACAAAAATATTTAAGAAAAATATTTTGATATATTTTTCACCAAATACTATTAAACAAAATTCAAAACTAAACGATCATGTTCATAGTAAAATACATATTTCATATAATTTTCCATCAATACTATTCCACATATTCAAAAACATAAAATTAGAAAAAAGAAAAAGTGAAGTACGTAAATTCAAAAAGTCAAAATTGAGGAATATACATACATTTTCACTAGCAAGTTTAATGCAGTTATTGAATAAATCGATAATTTGACTTTCATTAAACACAGAAACAACAGGATCAGCGAGGGTGGTGCTGGTGATAGTGACGACGGACTTGCGGCGGATGGAAGCGGCACGTGCCGCACGTGCTTGCGCACGTTCGAAGTTATCATCATTTGAGCCCAAAATGAAAGGGGTTTTTGGTGATGCGAATACCGGTCTCGAATTCGGGGTGGGGATCGGACTCGGACTTAGGGCTTCCGCCATTTGAGTTTGATATTTTAAAATGTTGGAATTTCCGTAAGGAATTTTGCTGGGGGTTGTATATGGAGCGTCCCGCTCTTTTTTTTGTGATGGCTTAGTGCCTTGGTTTGAATTAGAAGTATAGGAGTACGACTGAAGTAGATGAGTATGACTTAAGCTTTAATAATTCTTTGGCTTAATTTCATCTGGGCATCTGAACTATTTTTTAATTCCCAAATAGGCACCTGATGACTTTTTTGTAACAAGTAGACACCTGTATCCCACATAGGCACCTAAACTATTTTTTAATTTCCAAATAGGCACCTGAACTTTCGTTTTTCACAATTTTTTTAATTTATCAGATTTTAAAATTTTAAAAATACCTTAACCCAGGGGCAAGTTAGTCATATTAAAAATATGACTTTTTAGTGGCAAAATGTTTCAGAATAGTTCAGGTGCCATTATTAAATATATTCAATTAAATCAATAAATAGCTAATCATAAACCGAAGTACAAAATGACTGTAACACCCACCCATGGAAGAGATCTTGCGGCTAAACCCGTTGCACAAGGAATCCGAAGCCCTGATCTTTGCAGTAAACGTCGCCGGAGAATTCCAATAGCCGCCACGTGGACACCGATCGACACCTACTCAATTGAAAAATTTTAGAAGAAGAGTGACTCGAGAACGTTCTAGAAGAAGAAGACTTGTACATTTTGAAGACCTTCTTGATGCACGTGCATCAAGGGGCTTTTTTGCAAATACTATTTTACAACTTAACCCCTCTCATTATTTTTAATTACACCTAAAAAGACTTCTTCCCTCTCTTTTCTCTTCACTCTTTCTCTTTCAAGTTTCTTCCGATTTCAACTTTTACTCTCTCCCAAAGTTTCTTTCTCCGATTTCAAAGCAAGCAATCATGGATGTAGAAGAGGGAATTACAAACTCAGATGAAGAAACAAACCCCATAAATAAAGGTGCAAGCTCAGATTTCCAATTTTTGATTTTTTATTAATTATATTTGCATAATTCGTTGTTACATGTTAATTTAATTGAACTACGAACCTGAATTTATAACTTGCTGTGAATTTGATTAATATTATGAACCCGTATTTCATCTCGATTAAATTTGATGTGAACCCTAATTTTTAATTTAATGTCAATTTAGTGAAGTATGCTATTTTGGTGACAACTAATTAAATATTGAATTGATATAGGAGTTTTGGTGACAACTAATTAAATTGGAAATTACGTTGACTTGAAGAGTTGAAATAGTATCTTGTTAAGTTTTTTGTTTGTAGTTTCTAGTGAAAACAAAGGTGGTGATGATTAAGGGGTGGATGAAGGTGTGGAGTTCTTACCAATTTTTTCATACGTTTAGGTACTGTAAAATAATTAATCATGGTAGTAACTCTGTTTTGAGCATTGTTATTTTTGGTTGTGTTATTTTTGTTCTTTTTTGGTACTGTGTTTTGAACAACTGAAGGATTTTACTGTTGCAAATCCTCATGCCCGTTGTAGTACAACGACACTTCATCTTATGACTATTTTGAACTAGTTATATTGTTCAGTTTTTGTTTATTTTATGACTATTAGTATATCTATAGTGGAGGATTTTTCTCTAAGGTTGTTTTACAATGCTTAGTCTGTGCAATCATGTGATGTTTGCTGATTTATAGCTTTTTGACTTCCCTCCAGATTATAGAAACGTTGAGTTCAAACAAATATACCGAGTTACACCGGGTCTTATATTGATGTTGGCTGTCCTACCATTACTACAACTAATAATGGTTCAATTTTGGTAATTTTGTGCTACTAAATCCAACTCTGGATAGTTTGGGATACTGTAACATTAGTTTTTAATAATATTGGGTACTTGATGTCTAATTTATTAAATATTTTTCCTTTTGAATGTTTGAAAAATCATATGTTGAGTTTGAAGTTCTTTCTTGGGATGACAATATTGACTACTTGGTTGTAAGTATACATATAAGAGTGATATATTCAGCTTTGGAGTAATCTTGAGTACGTTATTGACCAGGTTGGATCGAGATCCTTTTCTTTGAGGAATCATCAAATGTTGAACGTCTAGTACAATGGCTTAGGCAAACGCATCATCTGGAGAGTCTCGACAAATTTTAGATGGCGGCATGTTGGGGGAGAAAACAGAGGAAGATGAGATGCTGATTGGCTATGAGAATTGTGGTCGTATGAGATGCTCGTATAATTCACTTCATACTGAATGCTTGTAAATGTGTCTCATATTTGAAGTTTATTTTCTAGGAAAGTTGTAGTTTGATATGTAAATGAATTAAAATGTGGATTGTATTAGTTGTAGCAAGATTGGACTTTTATATGCTAATGTAATTCATTTAAGATTGGATGTTTATAGATGTGCTTTCGGGTTTGTCCGTTAACTGTACCAACTTAAAATCTCATTAGTGGTACAAATTTCCAAAATCAATTCATACAAATGTACCACTATCAAAAGTAAATGTGGGTACTGTACCCACCTGAAACTTCATCATTGGTACAAAATTTCAAAAGCAATTCACACAAATGTACCCATATGAAGAGTAAATGTGGGTACTATACCCACCTGAAATTTCATCATTGGTACACATAACCAAAATCAATTCACACAAATGTACCCGGTCAAGGTATTTAACTTTGGTATAATAGCAAGAAACAGTAACTTATATTATCATTTTAATGCTTTTGGGGAACTAGTAAATGAAGTAACTTGCATCCAAATGAAACACAAAGATGGTATAGTACCAAAAAATGTACCCATATGAAGGCTAAAAATAATATTGGCGGCGAGGTTATACGTGCCTCATTAATTCGGGCCTGGCTCATGATACCATTCTGCATACACTCAACAATAGCATTCAAGTAAACAACTAATGAAGCATACTTCACGAAATCAACTTACACCATATAAACTAAATTCAGTACCAAGAAAATAAATAAATACAACAACGAAAAACCAAACCAACATCTCTAGATTCTTAAAACCTCAATATTCACTAAAAGCATAACCAACATCAACATCTAATTCAATCATTAATTAAACAAATCATAATACAAACCTAAAGCAATCAACATTTCACATAAAACCAACCAATCATCTCAACAAAAACACACACAGTCCCACAAAAAATTACCAAGTTAAACAATAACAATAACAGATCCTACCTCAAACACAACAAAACCACAAGGATCGGTGAAAAACTCAACAACCCAACTGCTCAAACACAAAGATGAGCACCTCAAAATTCCCACGACCTCAAAATTCACTAAAAAAAAATTCAATCTTGAAATAAAAAAAACCCAATTGGCAATAGAGGGAGTAGCCCAGGATCTTATATATTAACCCGGGAGTACATCGACTTACGATATAGGACGTGCATCTTAACACTTCTCCTCACGTGTAACCCAATCATTGGTGGAATATTCATCACCGGAATTACTTGCCGGAACAACATCGGCGGGGTTACACATGCCTCAATAACTCGGGTCTGCCTCTGATACCATGATCAGAGTCTATGGGGTTCCACTCTAAAACCAAGTGGTAATAGAGGGAGTAGCCCAAGATCTTATATATTGACCCGGGAGGACACCGATATCCGATGTGGGATGTGCATCTTAACATCTCCAAAGCTTTGACCTATTATCTTCAATTTTGAGTAAGTTTACATATTAAAAACAATATATTTGTGAATAACATTTGTTTTTTGGTCCTTTAAAGTTGTTCTTTTTACAAACGTTTGAATCTTTTTCAATTTAGTTGAGTTAAAATCCCATTTTTCAATATAGTTGATTTAAAATCACGTTTTTCAATTAGTTATATACTACTCCCTCCGTCCCTAAAAGATTGTCACATTTTGACTTTTGGTGGTCAACAAAGCACAATTTAAAACATAAATATTTATTATTCTACATGTGAAAAAATTTATAAAAAGTTAATATTTCAAAAATATATATTGAGACGAATCTAACAAGGTCCCACAAGACTATATTATTTCTTATCGTTTAATAATGGGAATTCATGATCAAATTTTATAATGTTTGACTATCAAAAGTCAAAATGTGACAATCTTTTAGGGACGGAGGGAGTATATGTGTAGCGCCTTTTTGTTATTTCAAGGGTTTTCAATAAAAGTTTCAATCTTTTTCAATTTAGTAGAGTTAAAATCACATTTAATTAGATACTTTATATGTATTGTGTTTTTGTTATTTGAAGTTTTTTGAACAAAAGTTTAAATCTTTTCTAAGATTTTTTATGGATATATATGGGTAAATTTGCAGTATGAAAGTATAAATATATGTGTAAAGTTTGTTCTTTGGGGTTTTAACGTTGTTTTTTGAATAAAAATTGAATCTTTCTAAGTTGAACAAAAGATTTTGAGTTTAAACTATGAACTTATGTTTTATGTGTGTTACATGTGTGTAATTGGAAGATTTGATGTTGTTTTGTAATAAAAGGTTGAATCTTGGGGGTATTATGTTGATATAGTCTCGTTTTTTATAAGTGTAACACTGTACAATTAAGTATAATCGATTATAACACTATATAATTAAGTATAATCGATTATAGCACTGTACAATAAAGTATAATAAATTATAATGTTGTATAATCGAGTATAAATTTTATAATATATGTACTTTATGCGTAGTTACAATTCATACAAGCTGATATTGGAATATAATGTTGATATAGTTGAGTTTATTATGATACAAACAACTATAATTGATTATAATCCAATATAACAAGTTTTTTTTTATTGAATTAGATAATTTCAATTTTGGTTTAATTAAATCACGATGAATAATTAGAGAGCTCAAGTTCTAAAGTAGCGCGAATGGCCGTCGAAGAAAAGATTCATGTTGAAGAATAGAAATCTAATTCTTTTTTATTTCTTTTTTTTCATGGTTCTTTCGGTCTTCAAATGCATTAATAAAAATTATATGCTCCATACCTTAAAGAAATCTATATTTCTTTGTGTTTTGTACCAATTCTAATAAATTAATCTAATTTTTAAGGTTGTATCCAATTCTTTAGGCTAATTAATATGTAGTATATATCATATCAATTGTTGTTGGGGTTGAACTCTGTAACATCAATTTGATGCAAAGATAAATCATGACAAATTTGAGTTCGTTATGAATTTAAATCGATTACAACGCATTATAATAGATTATAATAGTCATTTCAACCCGAAAAACTTATCTAATGCTATCAACTTTTCATAAAGGGAAAAATAGTCATTTCACCTCAAAATTGTGGTATTCTCCAGTTAAAAAATATTTCATGGTTTTTTGTTAATACAAGACGTTTTTTTTTCATTCAAGCGATAGAAGTTACAAATAGTCATGCGATAGGAAATACACTTCCTGCATGTGACTCCAATCCACGTAAGGCTTGAACTTCGCTTCCTGGATGTGAGTCTGATCCCCGAAGTTGCAATGAAACACCCGCAAATCGCACAGAGTGGGTGCTGAAATCGCCGAAACGCTTGAAATCCCATATAGTGGGTGGTGAAATACTGCACAGGCAACCACGAAAGCAGAGGAAGTATGTTTAAATATATTCCTCTACAAATTTCGAACCCGAAACCTGTTAGAAAAGAAACTCGAGCCCAAAAATATCTCTTCATAAGTCCAAAAATATAATTCTCTACTTTTGAGGTCAACATTATTAATGATTTGTTATAACTAAGTAGGTCTAGTATGAAAATTAATTGTCAATATATAGTCCTCGATCGAACAGTGTGATCCTGTTATTGTTTGGTATATTAGTGACATCGTAATAATCTGGCGAGTCACTGATTTTGTCACATGGATTGAAATATGATCAAAAAGTAAGAAATATATTGCACAAATTATCCATGTTGTGGAAGTTGAGCTAATTGCTGGAATGATTCTTATAAGTGAGGATCAGTCATAATTTGGTCTCCAAAAGTGATAATGCTGTGAAAATGGTCCCTAAGTGTGTATAATGGTGCAATTTGGTCCCTGATCTGTTAAAATTGACGATTTTTGATGTGAACAGTGAAGTTTTCGGACAAAAATGAGACTTTTGAGATTTGGTTACCTTAATGAAACTTGGAGGGTCAAAATAACTAAATTACCCCCGATATTTTAATTTTTTTTCAATTGTTTTTTTCGATTTTTTTCCCTAGTAGAAAGTGTTCGATCTTGATAGTTGCATAAAAGTTTAAGTTTTGGAAAAAATGTTCCATTTTTTATTTTTATAGTTGTTTGCCAAAAAAATACGAAGACCAAACCTTTTTTATTGCGAATATTTTTTCAATGTACTTT
>CM016562.1:33027346-33129915 GCA_003412495.2 Echium plantagineum
ATTCAAATGTCAATGATCAAAATTAATACGCTTTACTATATTATTTTCTCCTTCCATTCAAATCAAAGTTAACATTACAATAGCAATGTAGCTTAAAATCTTCCAATATATTTTTTCACTAAATATTGTACAACATACACAAATTATTCGAACTACAAAATTTAAAAATTCGACTTTATCGAAATTCCAAACTAGGCAATATTTATGAAATGTAGATGGTATATATCAAAGTTTCAGCCAAGAAGGTAAAACTATAATATAGTTGAATGCATATGAAAAAAACAATGAAGTTATCAATTTTGATAAATTTCACCACATATAGATCTAATAGTAACATACACGATTCACATTTACATATTTATCCGAAGAAACGAAGCTAAAATCATAACATATAAAATATCTAATCATTTGAAAATTGAAACTACATTACAATAATTTAATTCGAAGGTCTAAGAGAAATACACACCTGCGTTGATTTGGAGAGTGTTGAGCTGCTTCAATTTTGATGAGTGAGGATTGCTGATTAACCTTGGTACTTTGTAATAGGAACATTAATTATACTAGGGTTTTCATTTGGATTAGTTGGGCTTGGGCTTGTACTAAATTGCGTTTTTGATTTGTGTATCATTTACCAATAATAGATATTAGTGGACCGGCCCATTTTAGTGTGAGTGGATACTTGGATTTATGTTCAATAATATTGGGTCGTTTGATAGATCAAATCATCAAATAACTTGTCTTTTAGGAGGTACAAGTGTATACAGACTATAGTATAAGTATGTGATTGAAATGCATTTGGTTTGTAAATGAACTTAAATGTAGTCTAAATTGAAATTTATTTTGATTTATTTATTAATTGCTCGTTAATTCGATTATTTTATACTTTTACTAATAAACATACACATTAACATTATGACGGGCAAATTATAACATGTCATATAGATATACATAGGGAATATGAAACAAGTGAGCTCAAAACGGTTATTTGAATGTACAGATTTTTTGATTGAGTGATGACAATGAAGTAGCTAGCATCACATGAAATTATGTCATTTCTAACAAACTTAGGTGCTTGGAGTACGTAAGAGTGGTCGATGTATAATGTGTAACAAACAACTTCCTTCCATTAAAATATTATTTTCAATAATTAACATTATTTCATTTAATTTGTTCAAGACTATATAGTGTGTTGTATATTTCATAATTTGCCCATCATGAACATATATGTTTTCTCCATACTTTTGTAAAGGGGATTGAGAGTCGTTATTTAAAGTGTGCACTGGATAAATTTCGAATTGACGTAATAGTATACTAACCGCACCAATCAGGTAAATCACATGTACTCATAGCCGGACCTATGGCTAACAAGGTGGTGCAATTGCACCACCAAAACTTTTATAAAAAAATTAGTTTGTAGTTACATGTCAAACATGAAATGTAGGAACTAATATAAATTTAGCTCAACTGGTGAGAAGTCCCTTTGAAATGCCTAATGGCCCAAGTTCGAACCTTGTCATGAGTAACATTTTTGTTTCATTTAATAAGCCTATTCTATTTTCTTTTTCCAATTTTACCTATTCTCTTAATTGTGTTCAAACTTAACCCCCTCCATTTTTTTACATATTTTGCTTGAACTATACTACATCTATTTGGATTATAAAATGATTTATTTTCATATATCAATAGAGAATGTTTTTATTTTGTTTTGGATTAAAATTTATAGAGGGATGAAATTCATATTCTTTAGATTGATTCTACTTTTGATTTTATTTTTGCAATTTTCTCTCTATATTAATTGTTATTTTGCACATTCTATCTGTTCCGATATTAATTTAGAATATGAAGATATATTGTATGTGTAATTAGTAGGATGAAAGGATGTAAATAATTTTTTCTCATTGAAAATTAAGGAGGCTCGAATGGTAAACAAACACGAATACAAATACCTACAATTAGATTCAAAAACTTTAAAATATATTCATTAAGAATCGAACAAAATATTCTATTAGAATTTGAATATTTATATAAATATTTTATTAATTTATATGACAATATGTATATAACAATATTACGAATATCGAATCTGATTTCATTATTGGTAGAATAGTATTGAATCGAATTCGGATTCAATTTTCGTGTTCAGATATTACAAATATAAAAACAAATACACTATAAAAATTTAAATTCGTTTTCAATTCGAATTTTCATTGGTTCATATTCACCTTTTTACAAAGAAGTGGATGAGCTTGTTTTGATTAATTAATAGGATAATTTGTTAGGTTTGAAAGCAAGTCATTTTGGACTAGGTTTAAAAAATTGAACAAAATGACAACATTTTTTGTTGCGAAATTTTTTTTTAGAAAAGTTTTGCACCACTAAAATCGACTTTCTGGGTCCGGCTATGCATGTACTAGATAAGTCATGTGTGACAGTCTCAATAAAAAAAGTGTTAATGAACCCTAACGAGCATGTTTTTTGTATACGTCTAGCATGATGGTGACTTTTGTGAAATGCTAATGCAGTCAACTTTCAAAAATCTCTATTTCTCTTCAACTCGAGGAAAAAAGAGCAAGGAAAGGAATTCCCAAAATGAAGCAATAGTAACAAATGGAATTATGTCGATCTGAATGGTAAGATGTCTCCGATGAAATTTCTTTGAAAAGTAGATGAAATTAGTAAGTGAATAAATAATTACGGTGAGCAAGCAGCATAATTGTCTCCACATTATTATTCTACCTTGCATTCATAGTTGCTTGAATCATTGCGGATTTGCGGGACATGTTATCCTCTTCCTTAGTGGGCTTATATACATCACAATAATCGGTCATGGAGTGTCAATTACTCATATCCATGATTAATTTTTTTAAGAAAAGTCAACAATAATGAAAGTATGAAGAGCAAATTGTAAAAATAGTCTTCGATAATATTATTAAATCATAATTTATTTTTAAATAGTGGCATCATCACAAGATGTGTAAATCAATTTGAATTAAATTGGGGACAAATTTAGGGTTGTTATATATTTAATATTAAAAATATTTTTTATTTTTTCTTCAGCTAAATAAATATATGAAGTGACTAAATTGCTCTTAGAAAATATAACATGTCATACACGTTTGTTGACCTCCCGTTGACTGAACGGAAAAAGCTACCGGAAAACGTAAGTAAAAGGAACACATTTTGAAAAGTAAATGACCGATTGGAACATTTTCAAAAATAAGTTTCTACTCCACATACATAAGTTTTTTTCTTTTGTAAATTAGCAATGAGGTGAGTTTCGAACCTAGGACTTTCTGGTCACTAGCAAGAGCCTTTTCTACTAGGCTATTCGATTAACTCCCTACTCCACGTAAGTTGATGAGACAAGCTAACATGCTCATGGTTTAATGCTTTGCTGTTGGTATGGTCATACTAAGCTGGAAAAACTTGCTTTGTTATTACTTATGATATATAAGTGATAAGACATGCTAATCAATGTAGAAATCTCTATGTATACCATGTCTTTAGTCTTTATTTATTGATAGATAAATGTAAAGTATTAAAAGTTATGCTAAACTTCAAACCATATCCAAAGGGAACTAGCTAGTCGTGTTCTTTCTTTACATTATCGACAGAAATGAATATATACTTGTCCAGTTCATATTTACCTAAAATGTATGCTCCAGCAGTAATATTGGACAATTGACATGATTCTTCATCGACCATATGTTGATATATTATTATTAATAATTTAAGTGGTTAAACTTTTGAGATTCTAAATGCATGATTCATTATATTAAATACAGAGTATATAATATATCTACCCATTTCACGGGTTTCTTGGTGTTCCACTTATAAAAGAGTGATGACGGTGGATTCGCGATTGTTCAAGCTGACATTGACACCAAATAAGGGAGGTTGAACAAAATTCTTTCCTTTTTGAAACTTAGAGGAGAAGGCAAGTACTATTCCATTCTTTTTATGTTAATCAAGATTTATTTATTCCTTGTAAAGTATTTGTATTTATGATGAGAGGATCATGAGTTTATTATTGTTTATTAATGTATTGGTAGTTAAGTATGTCATATTGAAATTGTGCTCAATGATTTATCTCATTAGCGTTCAAGACTCTTAATCTAATGATATCAGTCTTGACTTACATCACTTGCTTCAGAATTTTGGGGCTACCTTTACAGCGCTTCAATACCATTTTGTCGAATTTTCAAGCATTTCAGCGATTTCTAACACTTACTCTGTGGGATTTTAGAACGTTTTAGTACAATTTCGGAAATCGAAGTCATATATATCTAAAAAGCTAAGTTCAGACATTACATGGATTGAAGCACCCACTCCATGAGAATTCAGGCGTTTCAGCGATTTCTAGCACCTAACGTGTGGGATTCCGGGCATTTCAAGACAAGTTCATAAAGTTCACCGGGTGTTTATTTGGAGTTTAGACTCTCATTTTGTTTAGTTAATAATGTATTTATAACTATCGCATGATTATTTGTAACTTCGGTCATTTGAGGAATCACAATCTAATACTCCCTCCAATCCAAAACAAATGTCTTTCTAGACATTTCACACAAATTAAGAAACATTACATTCACACTTTCCATCTATGCCCCTATAAAACAATCATTAATAATCCAATTATCACTTAATTATATGATGCAATCATTCCTTCTTTTTGAGTTATTCTATGTAAATAGGGATATTAAAGGAAAAAGTGGTATACTGTACATTGTTTTATGTAAAAATACATTTTTTTTGGATATTGTTGAAATGTCTAGAAAGACATTTGTTTTGGATTGGAGGGAGTAGTAAATGATAAGGTGATTGGGGTAGAGATATTCTATCGCACATGTTCGATTTTGTGTGAAGACAAACTTCGCTGAAATTTAGCAAAGCTGCTTATGGTCCGTATCTTGTTAATCCCCTCTCTTCCAGGACTTCTATCATGATGTGATGGTTCCACTCCTTGACCCAAGTTTAGATCAGGCTCAACATTCCGAGGTCCAGATGCAACTTCTTATTCAAGACTTGTAGTGCTATAGTTTGCCTAGTTGAAATGGTTCTTTGTGGAGCTATTTTCACTTTCCTCTCCAAAAGGCTCAAGGTCCGTTGTCGCTGAGTATTATGGGCTCCGTCGTACTTAAAAAGTGTGGTCGGTGTTTGATCACAGATACTCCGATGCTTAGTTGAGTAAGAGGTTCTTATCAGAGGTAATATATATCAAAGAAGTATCATAACTTAATTACCTTCTATGGACAAATAATGTTACCTATTCATAGAGGAATGATGAGAGCGAACCTTCTCATCGTAGGACTTTGACACTTGTCACATAATGGTGAAAAGATGAAGCCAAAGGTTTTTGTCTCTTCGTTTTATTGAGATGCCCGCATTCACTAATTCGGAAGTGGGCTAATACTGGACCAGGGTCATTATGAATTCATGATGTACCATCAGACTTTTTTTGGTCCAGCTTTATTATATTGAAAGTAATTTTATTTGAATGTAGGATTCGATTTCAGAACCTCTAATATAGAGATTGGATCGATAGTAAGTAGACCAAGATAACGTATTCTATCATTAAATTTATAATCTATATGATCAAAGTCTGTGATGAAATTAAACTTTATTAAAAAATTGAAACTAAAAAAGAAAAATGAGTTAGAGGAAATATTAAGTTGTGACATGTGTATTTAGCTAGAATTTAGGACAATCCATTAATATCCGGGTGATCGACATGTCGAAAGCTGATAGTACCACATATAGTTTCCGTGGTGTGACGTTGTTGTTAAATAATGGTACCGACTAAACTAGCCGACATGAGAATAAACGAACATTTGTTGTGGTTCATGAGACTCAAATAAAGTATGTTGCCTTTTATAGAACTACTGTATATTTGTAACTCCCTCAAACGATGTCGGCGTGTCACAGTCACTTCCGATATTTTGCCATGGTTCGACACTTCGACTACTCCATGAGACCATGAGTACATTTTGTCGGAGTACTGTATGTGTATTATGTTTGTCTAGTAGACAAATCAAATATCTAGCCATTGTACTCTTTCGTTAAAATATCTAGCAATTACATTTTAGCCTACCGGAAAAGGCTTTTGTTAATAATCAAAAGATTCTAATTCGAAATTCACATCTATGGCTAATTTACAAAGAAAAAAATCTATGTGCAAAATGACTAAAAAGACAAGTAAAAAAATGAAGATACTATAATAATGAAATCGAACCCTCTAAAGTTTGATAGGATTCTATATGCTTACAAGCCCCAAAATTAAATCTCTCATAAATGGTCAATTCGAAGGATACATGTAATTAGGCGTGTGAATGAGCTCGGAAGCTCGCTCGTCTCCTCATCCACTTGCTAGTTTTCAATTGAAGATGTAATGTTGATGCATCTTCAATTAGTTATGTATTTAATTAATTTTTTGGTTTACTGAGGTACTCAAAAGCTCGAAGGCTGGGGATATTTGGCTCGAAAAAGTTTGATTCGTATTCGATTCGGAAAAGCAAACGTAGAGCCAAGCATTAATTTCCGTATTAGGGCAGATACTCGGCTCGAATTCCAAAACGAATGAGCCGAATCAAACCTTCAAATATTCGACTCGATTCGGCTCGTTTACAGGCATACATGTAATACGTAGTACTTATTTGGATTCATTTAGTGATTTCATTAAAAAATTTAAAAATAAATATGAAAAGATCCGGACTCCCCTTCCTCTGTTTTGAGAGCCGCATCAATGGTTGTACCCAATAACCCAAATTTGTTCATTTTAATCATTAAAAGCATATCACTGATGTTTTAATTAGTAAACTATACTTTCTTCATTTTTCATAGTTATAGTTTTAGACATTTTTATATAGTTAAAAAGTAAAATATATTGAAAATATAAAATAACAATTAATTGTCATTATAATATTGATTAGTTGATAATTTCAACAAAAAGGAAAGTATAAAGTATATTGAAAGTGTAAAATTATAACTTATTATGCTAGAACGATAACCATTCTCAAAAAAGAACTTTAATTAAAATGATAACTAAAAAATGAAAATAGCAATTAATTGTTACACTTAAAAGAAAATAACCTTTATGAAATGCTACATACCCGTAACAAATTCCTAACTCCTTGGTATATGAAGAGTTATAGTCATATAGGACAACCTTTTTGGAGGTTTCAGGATGTTCTTGGCAATAAAGACAAATTTAACTTATTGACCATTAACTTTTTTTTGTTCGAATTTCAATTGCGTTTATTTAGAATTGTTAGATTCTTGTTTTTTGTTACTAGGTAACTTTAATCAGGTGATTATATTCTAATCACTATTCATGTGTTATGCTTTTCTTCTCATCCAAGCTCGATTTTACAAAAGAAAACCCAAGGAGCTTTATAGCCAATGATTCCTTATTACTACTAAAACGCACGAATATAATAAAGGTTTCATGTCAAAGCATAGCTTAGTTAGAAAAGAGCTCGGTGATAAGTTTTGTTAGGATGGTCAAAATTACAGTTTTTGATACTTTTGCAATTTTAGTAATTTTAGTCCGCTAAAGTATTGGACTTTCTTTTGTAACAAGTTAGATTTTTACTATTTAAACTCTTGAGTTATTAATATTTTATCAAGTCGGGGTTTTCTCAGTATCAATCATCTTTCGGTATTCTCTTAAGGGTAAATGACACCGGATATCACTAACGTTTGATTTATTTTCCACATTTACCATTGACGTTCATTTTCGTGCCAAAGATATCACTCATGTTCCAATACTACTCCACCCGTCTACTTTTCGCCAATTTTGCTGAAATCGAATTTTTAAGCACAAAATTTAGAAGGGCAATTTAGTCACAACACTTAAAATTATGAGTAACTATTTCTAGATATTACATTTCCCCCCTAATTGGCCATCAATTGAAGCTTTTGAGAAATGTCACATGTTCAATTTTTGAAAAGCCCCAAAATTTAACAAGTACAATCTTGAAAAGATGCAATTTTGAAAACGAAACAGTTATAATTTTAAGTATCGTGACTAAATTGCCCTTCTAACTTTTGTGTTAAAAATTGGCAAAAAGTAGACGGGTTAAGTAGTATTGGAACATGAATGATGTATTTGGCACGAAAGTAAATGTCAGTGATAAATATGGTAAATAAATTAAATATTAGTGATGTCCGGTGCCATTTGCCCTTTTTCTCCATTAACAAAATTTTAATTAAGAATTCGTCCTACCAGCATCGTCACGTTTGATGATCACCTTTTAACTTTAATTACTCTTTATAATGCCAATATAAGTATAACACGCGTTTCTTTCAATCCATTCATATAGATATGATAGTATATATACGTACCGACGTCTGATTTTAATTGAGGTCATACTAAATATATCACGCAACATTCATCCTATAAATAAACCACATATATATGTTTTGAAATTATAGTAGCTACTGCTTCGTCATTTGGAGAGTTTATGTGCACGTACTGGTGAGTAAACTTATGCATTTCATTATAATGTAATTCCAGTCTCTTAATTTATTTTAGATGATTTACACATACAATACACATTTACGTCGATTAGTATTATTGATACTGACAAAATAAAAGTACAATGGTCATCAATTGACGAGTAACGATTGTGGTCATTTAAATAATCATCTCCATATCGCATTCTACAACTTTTAGCTTAATATTATTTTTTACATTAGTTTTACCTAGAATTGTTAAATTATATATAAATTGCCCTTTTTCATTAAGTTAATCAGGTGATCACATTGGATTTAACATTGATTTTATATACTTTTCTTTACACCCAATGCAAGCTCAATCTCGCTAATAAAGAAAATCCAGTGAGACGATGATTCCTTAGGAATACTAATGTAAATCAAACAAAGAATATAAAAAGCATTTATGATGATTTTATAATTGGAATATCTTTTAGTTACCTTTATATTTAACGCGCTTTCTTCAAATAAATTCGTTTCATAAATATATACCGACCTCTAAGATTCATGTCATCAATGCCAAATACACTGTTTCATCATCATTCCAATTTCAAGGGGTACAATATACTTATATTATTAATATATACTTATCTGTTTAATCAATTTTAATTTACATGATCGTTCGATAATTCCCCCTCCCTCCCTGTACCAAATACAAAGCCTCCTCCATTCTTGATTTTGAACTTTATTCCCTTAATTTGGTAAAACTTATTTACAAGTGCCTAGCTAATAAGTATATATATTTTTTCGAAAATTAATAAATAATTAGGATGTTAAATTTAGCCCGTAATTTAACTCATTCGTATACTCTAGTAAGGAACATGCATCACAAACATTAACATGATAATTTTATCTTAATAATTAATAGTAGTGAAGGGTGTTGTGGAACCGCGGTTTGATGTTATGTGGCACCTCATTTTCTAAGCCACATGGCATATTCATATAATAGAAGAGTCCTTGCAATTATGCAACATTTCTTACTTAGAAAATCATTTTTAATTTCGGTTGATTGAATATATACAGTGCTTCGTATATGTTACTCCTAGGAGTTGTATATATTTTATGGATGGGCGGTTTTGCATGTGACCCATCTGTCCCAAAATAGATGTCCAATGTCTCCTTAAAAACACTCTAAAATACCTACTTCCAGAGATTATCTCTGACGCACACATACATCCTTAGAGGCATACACGCAAAGAACATGACACGATACCCTTCAACCAATAACCATTATTACTATTTTCCTTTTAATAATTATTGTTACTTTATTAGTATTACATTACAATTTTAAATTTTCTTACTACTTAAATATATTTTTGGATTAGATTGATTTGTCCAAATGACTAATGTAACTGTGTATTTAATATTTTAATATATTGTGAATTAATCAAATAATTTAATGAAAAAGATTTTGTTAATGATATGAAGGTCATAAGTAATATGTGCTCATGTTGGTTTAATTATCAATATAGTTAAAATTAATTAATTAAGGAGATGAGAAGATGACAAATTGACATTTATATAATGTGGATGAAATATATTTCATTGTTATCATAAACTATAGGAACTAACGTAACATAGAAACTAATGGTTATATAATTATATGTACAAGTCTAAGAATCAAACAAAAATCTTATAGTAATAAATCTCTATTTTAATCAAATTCCTTAGAATTATTTAAATAATCTCAAGCTTCATGTTTATGATTTATGAAACGTCTTGTTGTCACGATTGCTCAATTATATATGTAATTCTTTAAAATTTTAGCATTTTCTTAGAAATACAGTAAATATTAGAATTTCACTCCGCTAAAAATTCACACGCAGTAAAACACGCTATGTAACATCCTAGGCAGTTTCTTCGTATCTCCAAAAAAATATCCTAACTTATCTTTTTCCCTTTTATACTCTGTTCTACACTCTTTAACTGATTTTTTACAAACGCCCACTCAAAAGCCATATATACACACATACCACTTTTTTTATAATTAGCGAGAGGTGAATTTCGAATCAATACTTTTCTATTAGATAATTTTTTATTAGATAGATATTGTCTCAGTTTTTACTATTCGATTAGTTCTCTCTCTATATATACACACAATGATGTTCACAGTTCTAAGACACTTACTTTAGTTGTTGTTGCTTGCTTTGGGTCGCGTTTATGTGAAGTATCATATATTCATGTCTGAACTCTGAAGCAAAGCATAAATAATATAACCGTCCCATTTTAATTGTCATCTTTCCTGCGACAGAAACTGGAAAATGAGTACCGGTTACGAAAGGAAGAAAAGCGACATAGAAGGTGGAAGTAGAGGGAGAAACGATGAATATGATGAGGATATTTGTGGTCCTTTTGATATTGTGAGGACTAAAAGCGCTCCTGTTGATCGTCTCAAACGCTGGAGGGTGAGATTTTTAATTTTTAATTTATTTTACTTCTTAATTTTTCTAAATTGATGTTAGTTTGTTATATTAGTTTGTTTGAGTTGTTTGACTATTTTGTTGAAATAAATTTAGTTAAATTGAGATAGAGCGAGTATATTTTTGTTATAGTGAAATACGCTCAGAAGTACACATATGGGGAAATTATTTCAACAAGCTTAAGTAAATGTTTAAATAATAAATTACTGTTACTAGGATGTTTTGTAGTATCATAATTCATATCATTCTGAATTATAAAAAAAATTTCATGTTGTAATTTCTCTCTTGTGAGTCTTAATGAACTAAGTTATCTACTGAAGGAAACTTGTCAGTTAATTAGGTATTGAATGTAATGCGAAACTCTGTTTTGGTATGTTTCTAGTTAAGAATCATCAGTTTGATTAAATGATACATATGTTTTTTTCTATAGCAAGCTGCACTAGTCCTTAATGCTTCTCGACGATTTCGATATACTTTGGATCTGAAAAAGGATGATGAGAGGAAGAACCTTATGTCGAAGATTAGAACCCATGCTCAAGTTGTACGGGTGAGTTGTCAATCTCAAATGGACTCATATAACAATGTGCCTTTTAACATATTCTCATGAATGTTGTTTTACCAGGCTGCTGTTCTTTTTCAACATGCGGTCGAAGGAGAAACTGGTATGCCTTATACTTTGTTATACCATTATTTGAATAACAATGTTCTGTATTGCATTTGGACACATTGAAAGACAATTACAGTTGATGTCCTATTCTAGAATTGAATTTGTTCGTGCTAGTTGCTTGTCTAATTTGAACTGTGAATGCTCACTTTCCAAACTTGTTATGCTTCGGTTCATGAGTACTCATTCCCCTTATGGTGTCTTTCTTGAATAGGATTGTCATTAGCTTCTGCTTTGTGTAAATAATATCTCAGCAAAATAACTCATCGTACTCTTTTTCTCTCTTTAATGGTCTAGTTATCGAATATGTTGAATGGTATCAGAATACATTGAATAATAAGCTTTTGCTATTGCAGTTCCTGAAACACCCAAAAAACAAGCTTTCACATCACCACCTGCCGATGGATTCGATATCAGCCCGAAAGACCTTTCTGACATGTGTAGGGAGCATGACACTTCTATTTTACAGCAATATGGGGGTGTAAGTCCTCCAAACCTCACATTTATGCTCTGTTTTTCCAATGCAGGATGTACTTTTTTATATTACCCCTCATGGCATGGGCCGACCTTGCAACCGAACAATTATTCATTGCTCTATTCAATATTCAGGTAACCGGGGTGGCTGACAAGTTGAAAACAAACGTTGATAAGGGAATTAATGAAGATGAGACCGACATAGAAAAGCGCAAGACTGCTTTTGGCTCCAACACTTACCCTAGGAAAAAGGGTCGTACTTTCTGGGTATGCATCATCGATTGAGTAGATAGTTTTTGTTTTTTGAATGAAGAAGGAAACTAACTATGCTTCTTCTGTTCAATTGCATTAACAGATGTTCCTCTGGGACGCATGTAGAGATACAACCCTTATAATCTTAATGGTGGCAGCAGCTGCTTCCCTTGCACTTGGTATAAAAACTGAGGTGGGCATTTTTTATAATATAAGTTTACCAGATGTAGACTTACTATATATGTATTTGCGGCATATTCCGTTCCAGCTCACTGTTGTTTCCGATGACTGAAATTGCATCAACTCTATATGTTTTCTAATGTCTTGTACCTGGTTTTGTCTGAGTTCGGTTGTTTTTACCTTGTACCTGCTGTTGTCTAAGGTCTGACAAAATATGTCAACTTTAAATTTCTGAACACGTATTTTTACCTTGAGCCTATTGTTGATGATTCAAATTTATCACTGGTATAAGATTGACCCCCCCCCCTCCCCCCTTGGGGCATGTTGTTGTAGTCTATTGTAATAAACTTATGTAGTGATTCTTTCGCTTTTATATCTATTCCAACAAAAATCCTTCAAATGAACTAAGTATATTTTAAGAACTATCAGGTAGGAGTTGCAATGTTGCATGTTCTATAGTTTTGCACTTTTTATATCCTTACTTTCTCTTATAATTGTAGGGTATCAAAGAAGGATGGTATGATGGGGGCAGTATTGCGTTGGCTGTTATGATTGTTATATGTGTTACAGGTATGTCCTAATGTCTATGATTAAATTTTTTAGGATATATCCCTTTTAAATAATTAATTACTAGTGAACAATAATATTTATGATATATGCCTTTGATATATTAGCATACAGAGTTGCGATATCTATGATTCAATTGATGTCATATTGTCTATTGATTCATCGATGTTAAACTTTCTAGTTCAACATTTTGAAAACATGTCAATAAACTATTATCCTCAATTCTGCAGCTATCAGTGACTATAAACAGTCCCTCCAATTCCAGAGTCTAAATGAAGAGAAGCAGAACATACATCTGGAGGTATGTCTAACAATATACTTCTTACTTGCAGCCTCTCGTCTATTCACTGACATTGATTCTCACAGGTTGTGAGAGGTGGAAGAAGAGTTGGGATTTCCATATTTGATGTTGTTGTAGGTGATATCCTAAACTTAAAAATTGGCGACCAGGTAAAATGGAATTCAATTTTATAGGGTCATTATCTTATGAGATGTAGAATTGTGATTCTCAATAATATGTTAACTTCTTTTACTTGAAAAAATCCTAATCAGGTTCCTGCTGATGGACTTTTAGTCTCCGGGCACTCTCTGGCAATTGATGAGTCAAGCATGACTGGAGAGGCCAAGATTGTATGTACTTGTGGACGTTATTCATCTCTTATACTAGAATAATCATTTCGAGAAGTTCCTTATTAATGTTTCTAATTATCTGTAGATCTATAAAGATTCAAAGTCACCATTTTTAATGTCGGGAACCAAAGTAGCAGATGGTTATGGCACTATGTTGGTAATGTCATGTTTCTACTCGTCATTTACTTTCATTCACAATATTATCGCTTTGTGCTCTTAGATGATGTTATTCATATATTATTCTTTACTCTATGGTGGTGGATTGTGGTATATGGTTAATCATTTAGAACTTTTGTTTCTTTCATCCTGACCCTTACTTACTAGTGATGCGAAGAACCTGAACTGTTTTATTTAACATTATTATTGCTATACAATCTATTGGCACCTTCAATGACTGATCACTGATGGCTTACTGAAGTTGTATTTCTCTTTTTTTAGGTAACAAGTGTTGGTATAAATACTGAGTGGGGCCTCTTAATGGCTAGTATTTCCGAGGACAATGGTGAAGAAACCCCACTGCAGGTTATTTAACAAGACCGTGCTTTAGATCATAGGTTTTGTTTGTATGTGGTCATCATGTCATCTTATTTGCTGGTTGAATGCTTAGCTGAAGTTATATTTATATTTGTTAGGTACGATTAAATGGGGTTGCTACATTCATCGGCATGGTTGGGCTTGCGGTGGCACTACTAGTTCTGGTAGTCCTCTTGGTCAGGTAGGTTTAACAGATATGAGTCTTGCTCTCTCTCTAGCTCTCTCTCTCTCTCTCTCTCTCTCTCTCTCTCCATATATATTATGTAACAATAAACTTGGTGTGTAACAAACAGATACTTCACTGGTCATTCCAAAGACCCTGATGGAAGAGTCCAATTTACAGCTGGTCACACTAGTGTCAGTGATGCTGTTGATGGTGCTATAAAGATCTTCACCGTTGCTGTATGTGATCAAATTCTGTAGAATTTCAATTTAGATATCTATTTACTTGACTGATTGAAATTTATTGGCATGCCTCAGGTAACTATTGTTGTTGTTGCTGTGCCGGAAGGTCTTCCTTTAGCTGTTACTTTGACGTAAGTAATGGCCACTTCTCTTGGCAACTAATAGCCACTGTGTTACATGATCTCATCGTTTATAAGTAGAAATCTTTTGCTGGTCAGATTTAAGTGTGGTGAACACCAATCTTGAAGTGATTTACCCATATAGTAGCACTTAAAAAGATTTATCCTCACTTATTTAAATTGATCGTTTGAAATTTGAAATCTTGATGTATTCCAGTGTTCTGCATACTTCATGCAATTCTTCTTTCCATATCAACTACGTTTGTAGTATTTTGTTCCTTACTCGAGGCACTTTTTTAAACTTACAATTTTATGCTTTCCAATTTAGACTTGCTTACTCCATGCGGAAGATGATGGCTGACAAGGCTTTGGTATGTATTAAAACTTCAGATGCTCTGCTTGTTTGCCTTCATATACTCGTATAGTAATATTTGCTGCTGCACATGTTTGGTTTAGTTTACTTTATTCGGTATTTACTTCCAGGTAAGAAGGCTTTCAGCATGTGAGACCATGGGTTCTGCTACTACTATATGCAGTGATAAAACAGGAACCTTAACTTTGAACCAGGTGCGACAAGTGTTATTTTAAGTATATTTGCAATCCTGCTCGTTCTTCGTGTATATCTTTATTGTGGTTTACAAACCCTTCATCGTAAATCTTGCTTCTCGACAGATGACCGTTGTTGAAGCTAATGTTTGTGGGAAAAAGATGGATCAAGTAGACGATAAGTCGATGGTGCCAGCTAGAATAGTGAATCTTCTCGTTGAGGGCATTGCGCAGAATACTACTGGCAGTGTATTTGTGCCTGAGGTATTGGGGAGTTGAGCGGCAGTCCAAAATTATTTTTATTAACTATCCCACTTGGCATACACATTTTTTTTACTCCTTTTTATAATCTGAACTATTTGCTTATCTAGTAGCTGATCTGTGACAGGATGGTGGTGCTACTGAGGTTTCTGGATCACCGACAGAAAAGGCCATTCTGCAGTGGGGCATGAATGTAAGGATTTTCTGCACCATTATTATCCATTATCTGAGATTATTGTTTGTACCATGTTATCTCTAATTGTTGCGTGTACCTTTTCTAGCTTGGCATGAACTTCAATGCAGTTCGATCGAATGCTTCCATCCTTCATGCTTTCCCTTTCAATTCGGAGAAGAAGCGTGGTGGTGTTGCTGTGAAACTGGTAAATAGAGTCTCTTTTAATTACTTCTATTCTCCCGCATTAAGTTTTTTGTAATTCAAGCACAGTTATAATATATATTTGTTGTATTCCATCCAACTCTCATCTCTAATCTTTGTTATGCAACCTGTGTATATATACCGCTATATAACTGACAATTTTCTTCAAGAGTTTGAAATCTTTGACAATTGAATTTAAATGATATTAATTTTCGTATTTGATGATTCGGCACTAGAGTGGGTTCAAGATTTGGTTCTGTTGTAATGTACTATATGATTTTAATATTTGATGGGTTAATTGTTTATATAACTTGTATACATTGTGATTGATTCAAGTTACCATTGTTAGTTTGTTTTCCCACTTATGCATTTTGGATATATTCCAATCTCAAAGCATCCACGTTGGTAGTTTATAAGGTGGTTCTAGGTTCGGCTGAAAAACCGTAGGGTGCCGGGGAAGCATTATACTGCTAACCCAGCTTATTATCATTTCTGTAATGATTTATGCTTAGAATTACATATGATCAGCTTTTGAAGCCTTAGTATTATTAGCGATCCCAACATTACAAATAAAATAGTTCATGTGCATGATATATCGTTTTATTATATTTCCATACTTGCATAAAATTCAATTTTTTTCCTTTCGGCAGCCTGACTCTGGTGTTCATATACATTGGAAAGGAGCTGCGGAGATCGTATTGTCATGTTGTTCTAGTTACATTGACGAAAATGACCAAGTTCTGCCAATGGATGAAAACAAGGTTTGAGAAACTTGGCCTAACTGTATACTGTTAGCACTTCTTTGTCTATATACATGCACTTAAGTTGTTAGTATATTTATATCTTTCCAACTTATGGAAGGATAATATTGAGTTGTAAACTTCATAGTAGATATTCCGTTTCATTTATGTTGCTTCAGATGTCATCTTATGACACTTTTTCTTATGTTGGACTTAATTAACATCCTATGACCATTAATATGTGTCTTAAAATGGTGTAGATGGCACTCTGCAAGAAATCAATTGAAGATATGGCTACTAGAAGTCTGCGATGTGTTTCCTTGGCATACAGAACATATGAGGAAGAAAAAGTTCCTACTACTGAGGAGGAATTAGGACAATGGGAACTTCCTGATGGTGATCTTGTATTACTAGCTATTGTTGGTATTAAGGTATGGTGTGATTGGTGTGCTGTCATTGTGGTAATAAATTTCAACAGGGCAATAAAGTTTTTCATGTGTGCTACATAGTAAGTCTATTTCTTTGTCTTTGATTGAAATCTCCTACTAATTTTAACTACATATATGTAGGATCCTTGTCGGCCCGGTGTAAAAGATTCAGTTCAGCTATGTACCAATGCTGGTGTGAAGGTCTGTTGTTCAATTATCTATAATGTAACAAACTATTATTTTGAAAATATGGTGTTCAAAAAAATGTCCTCCTTACTTTACTTTGAGTGCCTTTAATTTAGTAGGTTGACTCGTGCTTATCCTAATTGTGTGTTCCTTATACTGATGACCTTTAATTTCATAATTTTATAGGTCCGGATGGTGACCGGTGACAACCTTCAGACAGCCAGAGCAATTGCTTTAGAGTGTGGCATATTACAATCAGATTCAGATGCTTCAGAGTACAACCTCATCGAGGGGAAGACTTTTCGAAATTTATCTGATACCCAGCGAGATGAAGTGGCTGATAAGATATCTGTAAGATATCAGAAAGCTGACCACTCTTTAATTCTATATTTACATTTCCCTTATCAACTAATGTTTCATTTGATTACAGGTTATGGGAAGGTCATCTCCGAACGACAAATTATTGCTTGTGCAATCACTTAGAAGACGCGGGCATGTAGTCGCTGTTACTGGAGATGGAACTAATGATGCTCCTGCACTACACGAGGTGTGCTATGTCAATAACAGTACTTTTTTTCATAGACTTTTAGTTGTTAACTTGACATGTCCTTGAGTCATTTGTCTCATCTAATTTGATGTTGTGTAGGCTGATATTGGTCTGGCTATGGGTATAGCCGGCACTGAGGTTGCCAAGGAAAGCTCGGATATCATAATATTGGATGACAATTTTGCTTCTGTAGTGAAGGTTAGTATTATGTAGATTCAAAGTTAAATTTAACTTGTCTGCACAGCCTCGTGCAATATCAAGAGAGAGTGAGCGTGTTACTTGGTTTGTTTTCTTGTTCGTTTTTTCAAAAATTGAATATACTTGCACCAATTCTGGTTGTGCGGTTCTACAAATTATTTTAATTTACAGTAACATGATTTAGTATTGTCTCCTTTTTCATATATATTGTCATGCAACATATTATTTGATAGCTTAAGATGATCTTACTTGTCATCATTCTTATATAATTTTTTCTTCAGGTTGTGCGCTGGGGTAGATCTGTGTATGCCAATATACAGAAATTCATCCAGTTTCAGCTTACTGTGAATGTTGCAGCTTTAATTATCAATGTTGTTGCTGCAGTTTCCTCTGGTGATGTCCCTTTAAATGCAGTGCAGGTAATTCCTACGATTCACTCCATCACTCTCAAGTTTATGAGCGGGATAAATATGTATTTTTCACATTCTTGCAGCTTCTTTGGGTGAATTTGATAATGGATACGCTTGGAGCCCTTGCACTGGCAACTGAACCACCTACTGATCATCTGATGCTCAGACCTCCTGTTGGCCGAAGGTTAATTTTCATCTTATAATATAAATTCATTTTCCAATGGATGTACTTTTTCTTTATTTTGGTTCGTGTTGTGGTATTATATAAAGACTAGCTACTATATATCAAATGTCTTCCCTCGTCTTATTCTGATTCCAAATATTTAGTTTAATTTAACAAGCACCAATGTTGATTGGATTTTTATTGGTTGTTCTTCAGGGAACCTCTTATCACTAACATAATGTGGAGGAATTTAATCATTCAGGTTTGTCGAGATATTTTAAATTTTATAGTCGAGTTCAGAGGAATTTTCTTCACTGGCTGTGTTCTCACATTACAAGTTGTCCGCAGGCCTTATATCAAGTGACAATTCTCCTAACCTTGAATTTTCGAGGGAAAAGCCTCCTCAATTTGGGGCATGAATCGGCTGACCATGCAAATAAAGTGAAGAACACCTTGATATTCAATACGTTTGTTCTTTGTCAGGTTTGTTTATCTAATATATTAGAACAACTAATCATTATTGTATTCGAATCCTGCTTACATAGTAGAATTATTTGACTGATCAATTATTGAACTGCAGCTATTCAATGAATTCAATGCTCGGAAGCCTGATGAATTTAATGTCTTCAAAGGAGTACTTAAAAATCGTCTTTTCATGGGTATAGTTGTGCTTACTGCAGTTCTCCAGGTAATTATTTACGAGCCCAAATTTCGATAATTATATGGTAGCCTGTTTTCAAAACTTGCTATTCTTAGTTTCTTCTCTAATATTTTCTCATTTTGTTTCCAGGTTCTTATTATTATGTTCCTGAGCAAGTTCACTTCGACTGTCAGACTAAGTTGGAAGTTGTGGCTTGTCTCTATTGGATTGGGATTTGTCAGGTTAGTTATGCTCACTAATCAAGTCACAAGTTTTTTTCTCCCTTTATTCTCGTCACTGAATGACACCTGAAGATTTTCTATCTGTTTCCGTTATCATAAAAAATCTTTCGATCTTGCAGTTGGCCACTTGCAATTGTTGGCAAACTAATACCGGTTCCAGAGATGCCATTTTCGGAGTATATTTCCCGGACTTTCTGTTTTCGTAGAAAACAAAAAGGGTAACTAAAACATTGCCCTAAACAATGTGTTGCACTCTTGCTCTTCCTTGTTCAAAAACAATTAATCTCATGAGCGTCTTTTTCTTGCATAGGTCGACCAAGGATCCTCTGTAAATGCAACTAACAACGCAGGCCACACCATAAATTCGCATCTAACCTACCGGCTTTTCATCTCAACTGGTTTTTAGTTTTAACGTACATTACTATGTTAGTACATGGACAAATCTCAAAGCTACACTTCTAGACCTTGTACATTACTATTTTTAACAGTCTTTTTTGAAGAAACAAGTGGATGTCGTGGTTCTCGACACAATTGGTTGTTCTTGGACCATAGTGTCTATAAATGCCTCTATGGTTCTTTTCTACTTGTTGATTGTGGCTAAGGTTTGGTATAGGAAGGTGTTAGCTGTTGATTGTTATTAAGGTTGTTTAAAGACATGTAATACACTAGTAGTGTGCTCAAGTCAAGTCTACATGTCGGAATTCAAATCGCATATTGATAAGGTTATTGATTACTATTGAAGTTCATCTTTCTGGCCATTCATAATTTCATACTCAAAAATTTTACGCAAAAGATTGCCATTTGACATTCGAAATAAGATTAGTAAGAGAAGGGAGATAAAAGTGCACTATCACAAATTTATGATGGCATCCATTTCGACATTGAAGATGGTTAGATTTGGTTTAGCCTGAACTACATCTTAAAAATTGAAAATAAATAAAACGAAAATTACTAGAACTACATCACCTTCAAATCAATCGTCATTGTCATCGTGGAAACTGGAAAGTTAGGATGCTTTTCAATTTTCATGAAGGGTTCATGCTGTAATATCTCATAAATGTAACAGTTCTAACTAATAATATTAAATTCATCTTAATTAAATTTAAATGTGATATTAAATAATATATTAATTTACGGATAGTTATTGGTAGTTATTGTATAAAATATTTATAAAAAATAAATAATTTTACTATTAATTTTTCTCTATAATTCACTCTCAATTGTCGCTTTTCTATTTTTGGGACTAGTTGTTCTTTAGCGATCCCCTATTATTCACAATTAATTGAACCATAATAATTATAACTACAAAATAGGGAGGATACAAATTTGAGGCTGAGTGAATAATTTATAAGGAGCCAAGTTATTTTAGGGGAGCTGAAAAAGTGTCAATTTCAGTAATTTGAACCCCTATTATAATATATAGGAGAACTGAAACACATGCTCTAACTCCCTTGCCCCAATTATATGTAGTAAAGATATTCTACTCAAAGTGAGGGAGGAAATTTTGCATTTAATCTTCTAATTGACATCAAATTACTTATTAGGATTCTTAAAATTAATCAATTCGACAACAAATGGTTTTTTGGGTAAATGACACCGGACATCACTAACGCTTGATTTATTTATCACATTTATCACTAACGTTCACTTTCGTGCAAAAAGACATCATTCATGTCCCAATACTACTCAACCCGTCTACTTTTCGCCAATTTTACTGAAATCGCAATTTTAAGCACAAAGTTAGAAGGGCAATTTAGTCACGACACTTAAAAATATACATATTTCGTTTTCAAAATTGCATCTTTTCAAGATTGTACTTGTTAAATTTTGGTGCTTTTCAAAATTTGAACATGTGCCGTTTCTCGAAAGCTTCAATTGAAGGCCAATTAGGGGGAAAAATGTAACATCTAGAAGTAGTTACTAATAATTTTTAAGTGTTGTGACTAAATTGTCCTTCTAACTTTTGTGCTTAAAAATGCGATTTCAGCAAAATTGGCGAAAAGTATAGGGGTTGAGTAATATTGGAACATGAGTGATATCTTTGGCACGAAAGTGAACGTCAGTTGTAAATGTGATAAATAAATCAAACCTTAGTGATGTACGGTGCCATTTGCCCTTTTTTTTTTTGTCTTTGTTTGCAATTGAGAACCGATTTGGCAGAAAAAATCTCAAGAAGATAAGTTGCAAATATTATTTTCACAATTTGCAAAAAACCTCTTAATGACCGTTCATTAAGAATGGCTTAATGAACCGAAACCGGACCCAGAGTTCGTCAGACCATCCATCATACGATGGAGTATGGACCCATCAATCATGTCCGACTCAAGTTACCCAATTAAAATTGGGCTTTATGAGCCCAAATAATTCTCGAAAAGATGGGGCTCTTATACTGAAACCCTAATCTATATATGAAGTAGTCTCTATCTTCATCTGCAAAACCCTCCTACATCAATTGAAGCAGCCGAGAGCACAGCTTCGTTTCCACATTCTCTCAAGGTACTTTTCTCATTTACACTTTGTCCATATTTCAATTGTCCACTTTCTGGTAATCGATATAAATATATGCATTTATTGATCTGTTATATATTTTTCTATGATATATGTAACATGCATCTAAATGGGTTTTGTTCTTAATTATTTTCAATTATTTAATCGAAATTAGAGTCAACTGAACAAAATTGTTTATAGTTCGATCTATCCTCCATTCTAAAATAGAAAAAATTGAAATTTACCATATTTTGAAGACATTGTTTGGTATAGTTCACTTAAATATTTATCTGCTTAGTTTTATGTGGCAATTTTTAGTTGTAAGTAAATGTACATGCATTTGTTTGGAGGAGCTGATTTCATCTATTAATTCAGTAGTGGGTTTAAGATTAGGCTTGGACTTGTTAAGAGGGTTGATTTCGATGGTATGCGTTTATGGTGATTTGGAAACTTAAATGAAACATAAAATTGATGTAGGAATGGGAAGATCTGTTTGTGATCTCGTAATCTACAAGGTCTTTTGAGATTACCAATTCATTTTTACATTTATCTTGTATAGTCGCTTGTGTGGAGGCCTAGTGTTTTAGCGTCCGTTGCCATCATGTAAAGATTGTATTTTTCTAATTTATTTAATTAGATCGTGCAGGATGTACACCTCAAAGACAAAGATTTCCAAGGACAAGAATGCCGAGCCGACAGAATTTGAAGAGACGGTTGCCCAGGTCTGTAATCTTGAAACGAATCGAAGTTGCTAAAGATTGTCTCTTTCCTATAGGCTTGTATAGTGGCCTGAACATTTTTTACTTGTGTAGGCATTCTTTGATTTGGAAAACACAAACCCTGAGCTTAAGAGTGACTTGAAGGACCTCTTCATTAACTCTGCTATGTAAGAATTAGTCTTTCCATTATGTTTAATGACTGCTTTTTACTTTTTTTGTTTACAATGCTGATTAAATTGTGTGTGCAATCCAGTCAGATTGATGTTTCAGGAAACCGCAAGGCTGTTGTGATCCATGTTCCTTACAGACTTAGGAAAGGTTTCCGTAAGATTCATCTCAGGCTTGTGAGGGAGCTTGAGAAGAAGTTCAGTGGCAAGGTAGGCTTAAACTTCTCTTTTCTAAAATAAATATTCTGTTGGTAACACGAGCTTATTATTGTTTAAGGTGACATGTTTGAGAATGTTCGTCTGAGACATACACAAAAGAATACATTCAATCTTGTGTATATAGGATTTTATTTGTTTAAGGAATGTGTGTGCTAGGAGAAGTCTCTAGTGTGGGTCCTAATTATTGCATGTACACGATTCACCCCTTTTCCCCCATGAGTATGCTTCTATTTTTTAGCCCTTGGTCATATATGGTATCACTTGTACCTGATTCAGCCCTTTCCCCATGATTATGCCTCTATTTTTTAACACATAAAGTTCATATTATGCACTCTTTATAGGATGTCGTTCTCATTGCTACAAGGAGGATCGTGCGTCCCCCAAAGAAGGGTTCTGCAGTTCAGAGACCTCGCTCCCGTACACTCACATCTGTGCACGACGCCATCCTTGAGGATCTTGTTTGCCCTGCTGAAATTGTTGGAAAGCGTGTAAGATACAGAGTTGATGGATCAAAAATAATGAAGGTAATTTATCTGTAATCTTGACAGTAGCCAAAATAAAATAATTAGCTTTGATCTGGATCCAATAATGTGCATTTTGGTTGACATTTTTTAAAAAATGCAGGTTTTCTTGGACCCAAAGGCAAGGAATGATACCGAATACAAACTTGAGACATTCTCAGCGGTCTACAGGAAGCTTTCTGGGAAAGATGTTGTCTTTGAATTTCCAGTGGCAGAAGCTTAAATGCTTGTGTTTCTTTTCCAATAGTTTATGCTTTGTTTTGTTGAAATTTTGTCACAGATTTTGATTCTTGACTTCTTTAAATCACTACTTCTGTGTTCATCTATTGATTGTAGAATGGTAATGTTATTCTGAAAGTATTTTCTACTACTGGCATTCTACTTCCCTATATTACTCCTATACTCCCTCCGTCGCTAAATGATTAGTATATTTTGATTTTTGTGGTTAAATTTTAAAAAGTTTGATAAAAAATTCTTATTTAATGATCAGAAATAATATGATCAGAGATTTTTGTTAGATTCGTCTCAACATATATTTTTTGAAATACTAACTTTTTATAATTTTATAATAAAAGATATATACGTTTTAAATCGTGTGTTGTTGATCATGAAAGTTAAAATGTACCAATTATTTAGGCATGGAGGGAGTATTAAATGTTGTATCTTGCCTATATTGATTGTATGCAGCAAGTAGACACTAAAAATCAAGCGTCAAAATTTGAATGGTGGTAAGACCTCGATGGTATCCCATAAGGGAACTCTTTTTTGTTCCCTTAAAGCATCAAACTTAAGTTGCATATTTGATTATATTTTATTTTTTTGAAGTAAACGTAAGAGACTTCATTGAACTTCGGGTGAACAAAAAGATGAATCCGAACAAAAAGCATCAAAATTTATCAATTAAATATGTAGTGCTGGAAACAAGCCGCGTAACCCGTTTTTGTTGTTTGAGGAAGATTCTTTTTGGCCTCTTTTCATATACAAATCTATCAACTTCATGTTCCAAAAGATGAATTTGTTGTGCATTCTTATTAAGGCAGCCTTCAGTGACGTTTATTAGGTTAGAAACTCTAAAGTCCATATCTGTCATGAGCTTATACTCTTGGAATGAAAATTTATGGGTCCATTAGAGATAAATGGCTAGCTTAACTGGTCTACCAATTGAAGAAACAGGCAAGAGCACACAATTAAATATGATTTCCTTTTCTTCTCCATGTTTACTGCACATTGTTGTGGTAAATGTACACATGGCTAATAATATTACAGAATCATCAGCAGTATAAAAGTCCATAAATACAGCAGTCGTCAGCCTGAACAACGCTAGGCGCGGCTTTGTCTGACGCATCACAATAACGTGCTGTTCGCTCCAGTTCTGTATAGACTCAGTCCAGATGTTGTTGATATCGAAACCTCTGTATCTGCAGGTGTAAATAACACATTACCTTCAACAATGATCTCTTTTGATGCTACTGTCGACATCACTCCTCCCCCTTCCATCACCAGAAATATAGAAGGACTAGGAACGGCAGGGAGAACTGTTTCTGTTCCTTTCGGTAGAATGCAACGATCAACCTCAAACTCCTCAAACGGTGGGGAGTATCTAGTTGTAAATACATCTAAAGGTTCTCCTTGAAGGATATGCGGGAAACCCTGCGATTCGTACAGTCAGTAACTGATTAGATTATATACCAAATTTAGTCACAAACAAAGCACAGAATATTACAACTGAGAGGGCGTCATGGCTACACGCCACCACAATTCATTTCCAGAAGGTAAAAATGTACACAAACATTGGCCTGTAACAAGTTCATTCAGTAACTAATTTACATTACATTTCACATCTAGTGACAAATGAAGCACCACTGATTACGACAAAGAGGGCATAATGGCTCCATGCCACCATACTTCCTTTCCAGAGGTCAAAGTACACATACATTGGCCTCAAAACACTTATCAACAATAGAATAGCTTCCTAATTTGTAGATGATGAGGGTTGCATGAAATTGTCAACAAATACGTAGTGGGCAGAAGAGAAGACATATCAGAGTTCTCTGTACATACTTATGCATGTATAAAGATATTTATGAACCCTCTGAAACAAACAACTTCCGGTTCCCAGGTTATCTAAGTCCTCCAATCCTCTACATCTGAAGATAATTATGAAACCCTCTGAAAACAAACAACTTAAGAGAGCTATGCCCTTGTAAAAACTGAGCTTCGAAACAAATTCCCAGATAGTTCAATGTAAAGATATAAAAAACGCAAGTCAAATGACAAGAGCAACTATTTATAACAAATTACTAATAAAGATAGAAATCAATGCAAAACAAACAAAACTATGAAGATTTAATTACGTAAATAACTGGATTGTTGCTAATTACCTGTTTGTATGTAAGCATTGAACAAAGAAGCGGAACGTCTAAAATTTTCGTAGTTAGCCCCGCGCGTACAACGTTGTCAGAAGTTGCCATGCATTCGAAAGACTCTCCATAAATATAAGCATGGGGTTCATTGGCCCCTAGATATAAGGCCTCCCCAGGCTTTAGTTTTATATAGTTTAACAGGAAAGCTGCCAATACCCCTACATCAGCTGGATACTGTGTCTCAAGCCTCAATGCTAGTTTCTCTTTCTCTGTCAGACCTTTTACCTACAGTTTGTCAAAACCAAAGGTGTAATGCATTGCAATACTGATATACTATTGCTAGAAGAGAAAAGGAAGAGGTGGTATATGCGTACTAATTTCTAATGTAAATTAACCAACTCTACTGACCTGCTCAAATATCGTTCTTGATATTAAGTCACCTAAGCATCAAGATATGCAAACGCCTTGGATTGATATTGTAAATCTAGAGATAGCACACATATATGATGAAAAATTATGTGATTATACATCATCAATTGGCATGTACCCCTTTAAACATTAGTATTTGCCGTGGAATGGTGACCTAGCCCCCCCCCCCCCCCCCCCCCCATGACCACCAGTTTTCCTATTTCTTATTGATAAATAGTGTAATAACCTTTATCTAGTGAAATTGTCACAGGATAACAGATTAGGGGACAACTTCTAAGTATCATTATTAACTGGATGAGAAAAACAGAAACCAAGTCATTCGCCAGCATACCACTTGCATGACATCAAGTTGCACATTGAAAATACCATTGGATCAGCAGTGCAAAGTTACCTCATTTTTCAAACTCAATCGGCTTATCAGTCTGGATATCGCTTGAGAAATCACATCTTTGCTAGCTGACATAATTTCACTAAATAAGGAGCGGAGAGCATGTTTTGCCTTCTCCTCTCCATCACTTTCACTTATTCCTAACACTTTGTCTGCACATGCTTTTCCGGCCACTTCCTCGATTTCAGGTACACTCTGAAAAACTTCCTTAAGCTCCTGGAGAAATAATAGCAAACCAAATACTAATGTTGATCATCTTCGAATAATTGATATAAATTGTATAGTATAATTAATTCAACAATTTTTCAGCTCCAGAAAGCCAAAACACATGACACTCCTTATCCTTCATTAATACTAGCCAGAATATGCAAAGGAATCATTCACAAAATATCTGCCTCAACTGCATAGCTCAATATGTAGGCATATACAGAGCCTTGTATATGTAACATCAAAACTTTTCGAACATCTATCTCATGCTGGTTTGGAAAGATTTTAGTAAGGATTTCCCGTTATGGCACTCTATAGGCACGCATAAGCAGAATACAATAATTACCAAGAAAGAGTCTGCTATTTTAAACAATGACTACATTGTGTGTGTGTCAAAAAGTGAAGCCTTTCATTGGCCTCACAATCTCTATCTATTGTAGTTATAAAGCACCCACAGTTGTCCCCTTGTTCGAATCATGAAGTCATATGAATTATACAAATCTCAGTAAGCATGTAAGTTTCATCATTCCACATGTTAATTGTTCAATTCAACATCAATTATCTTGAACATTGGATAAACATTGTAAAAGGGGCGAGAACTGGAAAAAGCTAAGATCGCCAAATTACCTCAGGACTGATGAATCCACACAAAGCCTCGAAATCAGTCACAGCCAGAGCCATTTCAGGCTTGTGGCTCACATCTTTATAGATATCTGGTTGTTTTTTATGTAAAATCTCAGCCAGTTTCTTATCCGGATGAGCTTGAATCGATAAGGCTCTTCCCACTGACAGCACCTAAATCAACATGTTTCAACACCAACAGTTCAACAATCATTTCAACATTCTTCATTAAATTAATTTGGTAACATCAAAATGAGAAAAAATGAAGCAATTATCTTAAACAATATCAGCACAATCGTTCGAGTTCAAAATTTAAAATGCATCCATCGAAATCCAAAAACTAAACAATCTTTTCGAAATGTAGGGAGTACCATATCCATCAAACCATACAATTCTCTTCATTACATTAATTATAGACAAAACTGAACAAATTCAATCAAACAAGTTACCTTAGAGAGAAAAGGCAAATCCTTTCCAAATTTTGCCAAAACTTTGTCTCCTAACACAACCGGATTTTGCTCAATCCAAGATTTCAAGCTCAACCCATCATTATTCTCCCCCCCATCATCACCATTCAACACTCCTTGCAATCCAGACACATAAGAGGGACCATTCTTGTGTGTTCCCATCCATATCTCAGCATATGGCTGCTCCACATCAATCTCCACTCCTCTATTCAATGCATACAAACGTGCCACCTCAGATTCAGCCCCGATTCGACCCCAATCGTAATTCTTGACAGAACATTTCAACCTCACTATCTTATTCCTCAAACTACTACAATTACTATCACTCCTACTCTTTTCCTGCTTCTTCTTATCAATACAATTCTTGATCTCTGTCATGGCGGCATTTGGCTCCATCAAGGACCACTACACCACCTTAAACAAGCACTAATCCGAATTCAACCCAAATTATAGTTTACGTTGAAAATGTAGAATGCAGATTTACTTTTGTATTTATATAGATAAAAATATTTGATGTTTTAGGCCAAATCATGGAAAAGTGTGAAATGATAATTGTTCTTTTGATGGAATATGTGGAGGTTTATGCCGTTTATATACTCTGAGTATAACGGAGAGAACATGAAGAAGAACAGGAATAAGATTCGATTCGATTCGACTCGTTTAAGATGATAATGATGAGAAAATTGTTTCATTACATGAGAGGATTTATCCTATGTATGGAAAATATGTTGTCGAGAATGAGATGCAGTTTGTTGGTGGGGCCTAATAGATCTGGGGAAGTTTTAAGTTAGAAGATGCCTTAGATTTTGGGAGAGTAAGTTAAGTATAGGTTACGTTGGACTATCTTTAAATATGCTCATTTGGGATTTGATTGAATGATGATGTCAAACTTGTTACTTTAATCATCATGTCATCATATCACATAAATTAATAATAACAATTCTATTCTATTTTAATGAAATTTGATTGATAATAAGTACATAAATATATGGCTATATCCATTTTCAGATATAAATTTGAATGTCATATATATATATATATATATATTATTGTGACATAAATTAGACATGAATGTTATATCTATAGAATTATTTTTAAACAAAAATGAGCAGACTATTTGCAAATGATAATTGATCACACACATTTGTTCCAGACGATCCTAACATATTTAGAAGTTCAAACATTGTAAATATAGAATTCCTACCTTATACAATTGAGAGACAACGTGCCTCTAACCTCTTTTACTACCAGTAAACGCTATATGAAAACTCGATTTTAGTTTGAATTGTCAAATGAAACAATTGATATATGCTCGTTTTTTATAGTTAGCGATGACAATTATATAAAAATTAAAGTTGCATATATTAGTTACACACAATTTGTTAACACAGTCGGTATACAATTGATATATGATCAGTTTTTTATGTAACGTACATGTAAGAAATGAAATTCCATTTTGTAGTAGTTTACATAGTCAGTATGATATACTCCATATTTCTTGAATTATATATACGTACGGCTAAGGGAGAAACAGGATGAAAATAAAAAGGGGACAACTTAAAAGAATATAATAGGGGGCCAAAATTTTAGAAAATAGTTATTAAATGTAACAACAAAATTACAAACTATATATGTTAAAGTTAAATGCATAAATAATCTAATACCTCCAACCAACTAAGCTATAATTTCACTTGTTCTACTCACACTTTTTATATTATGCTTATATAACAAAATTCAAAAACCACATATACTAAATATAATAGTATCGAAAAACATAAGGATTGGTGCCCAATCCACCCGCTCTAGTTTCGCCCGTGCGTACGGCTCTCCTTTCAACACAGTGATAATGTATACATGATGGCTACTTGTGTATCCTAAAGAGACTTGTAATGTTTGCAGATAGTATATGATAATGGTTGATAGTTTTTATTTGCTATTTAATTAGGATTATTTTTCATTTGATAATGACTATTCCCCCCTCCAAGCTAAGTTGCTAGTGATGTATATTAAATTTTGGAGGTTCATATTGGAGAACGAGTAAATAGTTCTAGACTTTAAGTACGTATGGAGACGGTGTGTTTGGCTTTCTTTATTTTGGTCAAATTCAATTCATAAGTTAATTTTGTCAAAAAATAAGTATTTGACAATCAAGTTCAATATCAATAATTGTCCGATAACATGGGAAAGAGGAAAAATTAAAAGTGACAATTTGATCACGTTTAAGTTGGTCACCTATTAGTTGGTCACGTTATAAATAAAAAATATAAGCTTAGCCTAAAGAGTTTTTTAAGGATAAAATTTGAAGAATATCTCTTTCTTATCTTCTTTTAATTTTTGCCCCCTTCTTTTTTTTCGTTTCAATACCTCATAATTTTACAAATTTACTCTTAATAAATCTTATCCTCTCTCTCATGAAGAAGAAAAGGAAGAATGATTTTGGTGGTAGTGGTAGAAGAAGAAGGAAGGATTTTGGTGGTTGGTGGTAGTGGTAGGATGGTGGAGAAGAATGTTAGATGAATACTGATGAGCTGAGGATTGGAGCAGCAGGGGTTGGACCCCCGGTCGTTTAGTTTGCATTTCTATTTCAGTTAATAAAATAACAAACTAGTCATCTCACGGTTGTAACTAATTCAATCGTGTGGCTTGGATTGATTAGTGTTGTTCCACGTGTCTACGCGTGTATAAATAGTGATAGGCCAGCTCCGAATATTCTTGTAACAAACTAATTTCAATTCAATGTTTGAGTTTCAAGTTTCCCTCCTTTTTCTCTCTAGGGTTCTTAGTTTTCCCCAATTCTCTTTTTCTAATTAATCGATAATTCACCTAATCAAGTAGCTTTAGCTGATTTTACAAAGAAGATGAAGAAGAAAGAAAAGAAAAAGAGCGAGGAGGTTGGATTCATTAAGGGTAATTTAGTAAAATTATGGGGATGTATATTGAAGCAAAGAAAAAAAAGGGGCGAAAAAAGTTAAAAATAAAAAGAGTGGAGAGATTTAATCGAATAGCCTAATGGAGAAAAGCTCTCGCTAGTGACCAGAAGGTCCTGGGTTCGAATCTCACCTCATCGCTAGTTTACAAAAAAAGAGAGGCTTTTTTGCATCTAAGCACCTGAACTACTATCTTTGCAAATAGGCACCTGAACGCCTAGATGCAGAAAAGCCAAAAAAAGAAAAGAAAAAAGAGGGGAGAGGGTATTCTTCAAAATTTCCGGACTTTTTAGAGTGCTAATCGGTAATGCTATGTTAAACATAAATTTTTAACATTGTGAACAAGGAAGAAAATTTAAACTTCTAATGAACTAAGTATATCTTTTTTAACGTTAAAATGTCCTAATATTTTTTAAGAAACTTCCGTCTAACTCTAAGCATAACAAAAGAAAGCACTCAACCTTATCAGTATAACGATATAACAAAGAGACCATTTTCGAGTTAACCCAAAATAATACAATTAGAAAACAACCTACATCTAAAACGGTGTAATGTCATAAGTGAGGCTCAAATACTAAATATTTATACACTATGAGCCCTTGTAATGAAGAAACAAGTAAAATGATGAGTTTGGTAGGCTGGTGTAGTAGCTAGAAGCATAGAGATATGAATGGGAATAATGGGATCCGCCACCCATTAAAGCGTTAGGCGAGCTTTCTCAATTGCTAGTGAGTGTGACAACCTCATACCAATTGCCCCACGTGAACTTGCCTCATCAATATTTATTAACCAGACCATATATGTTCTACAATTCACTCAAATTAAAAAAGATCTAAACAATCTAAGTCGCCAATTATTGACTACTTCTTTATGGGATTTTATTGTACTACTTTCTTATAGGAATTTATCGTACTATGTAGCTAGAAAATAAAGATGTATGTCAACTAGTCTGTTATTAAGAGAAATAGGCATAAATATGTCAACCAACACAAGTACTAAATAATCGTCCTTAGTTGTCGAATGTAATAGAGTTTTTAATCCGACGAATTCACCGTAATTGACAGGTAAAACGAGACCTCGACGGGATATGAACGCTAGGATTATTCGTGTGGTGTATTTCCTTCTTAAGGCTCTAACTGGAGACAGTCCAATATAAAGTTTCGCTGAAATTGATATTTTATTTAAAAAGAAAATGGGTGACAATTTAGTCTATTCGGACGCCCCACATCCGGTAGCCCTGTCGTGTGTGTCACCAGCATTGACTTGGCACGTGCGGAGAGGTTATCTCTTGCAAGCAAGGAACAAAATTTCGTTTCGAAGCATAGTTTCGGATAACAAAAATATGAAAATATTTCGGAAACCATAAGAAATGTTGTGGAAACGCTGTAAAATTACGGAAATATGGAAAAACAAATATTTAATACTATTAATTTATATCACATGAATTTATTCATAGAAACTAAAAGTCTTTAATTCAAATATGAAAGTACATTTAAAATATTCAAGGATAAAACATAATTTTTTTTAAAAAACTTTAAATAGTAGCTGTTCTCTTTGTTCAATAATTTTGACCAATGTCGTCGGTCTTGATTTTAAAACTTCAGTATCCTGATCAAAGTGTTGTTTTTAGTAAAATTCAATTAATAAGACTTATTAATTGAATTTGAATGAAACAATTTTCGAAATTTTGGGCGAAAAGCACAAGAAATGGAGAAACATGAAATGGTTTTCACGAAACCATCACCTTTCAAAATTCACTTGTGTCTCTTTTCGATAACCTGAAAAAAGAAAAAAATTCGACTATATTAATCGTTTCGTATCAAAATTTTGAACCATGCTTGCAAGTAAGCCTATCGGCCTTCATTCCAGCGTGGAATCTTGGTTGACATGTGTACTCCTTCCCCTCTCACCTTTAGGTAGAAATACACCTAAATAATTCAATTAACCTCACCAATTCTTTTTTTGATAATTAGCGATGAATTGTGACTACAATGATATTACAAACATGAATACAGAAATTGCTAACTAATAGAAAGTTAGAGTATAATATGAGACAAATATGTCTCCAACAAGGTTCGAACCCATGACCTCTTACATGAAAGGTTGGGCCGGATGCCACTAGGCTATTGAGCCATCGGCAATTAACCTCGCCAATTCTTAAGTTGATATTATCCTTTAATTGTTCTATGCCACAATGAAATATGAGAAAATTGTCCTCAATTGTCTGATGGTAATAAAAGAAGCCTTGTCGTGAACGCTCACTAAATAAACAATCGTCATACATCTTTTCCTTAGAATCATACCACGTCCGTATTGCATCTTATACCATTATCTTTCTTTCATGTCTCAAGCTTTAAAATTATTAGCATATACTATATTACTATATTATTAGAGTCCTATATTGCTAGAGTACTAGAGTCATATATTGTTAGAGTACTAGAGTCCTTATGTTATTAGGACTAGCATCGTTGTTGTGTATAAATAGGACCTTCCAGTGTATTTAAACATCATAAAAGAATATTACTACTTTCATGGTATTAGAGCCTGAAAGTTCCTAGACCTATTTTTTCTCTTCCGCTGTTAAGATCTTGGTTCTTTCCGCTGCGCCGGCGGGTGGTTCACCACTTCAAAACCATCCGCCGGACATTCGTATTTTAATCTATCTTTTCTTTTCAATATTACTTTTTTTTTCTTGCTTTTATTTTCTCCTAAAAAAAATCAATGTCTTATAGTAGAAGTCTTCGATTTATTCCTCCTCCAATAACTTATTTTCTTCTTCGATAAATCTAAAAATAAAAAAATCATAGTTCTCATCTGATTACTATTGCTCAGTTTATTTCGCGCAAATTTTAATTCTTCCTCTTAAACGAGGCTCTTATGATTTCCTTTCTCTATGATTGAGACTCTTCTTTTTTTCTTTCTCGTTATAACGCTTCTTCTTAATCTGTTCTCTTTTACTCTTCATATTTTCTTTTCCTTATTTTACTCTGCTCCAATGCAGAGTTTTGTTTTTTTCAGATCACATCTAACGATGGTCTACTTTCTTTTTCTTAATATTTCTATGGCGATGTCATGTCCGCCTATCTTTTCTAGTGTTTTCCCGGTGATGCTCTTCCACCGATGTTTACATGTCCGCCGATGTACTTCCGGCTTATTAGTGTTCCGAAGATGTATTTCCCGTCGATGTTTTTTTAATTATTGCAGATATTCTATTTGTTCGAGAGCAGTGAGCCGGGTTGAAGTCCAAGTTATCCATGTTCCCTCTCGTTATCAAACGGCAGACATCTTCACCAAGGGTCTTCCACTCATCTTATTTACTGATTTTCAGGACAGTCTTAGCATCCGTCCTCCTCCCGCTTCGACTGCGGGGGTGTATTAGCATATACTATATTACTATATTATTAGAGTCCTATATTGCTAGAGTACTAGAGTCATATATTGTTAGAGTACTAGAGTCCTTATGTTATTAGGACTAGCATCGTTGTTGTGTATAAATAGGACCTTCCAGTGTATTTAAACATCATAAAAGAATATTACTACTTTCAAAAATATTTTCCTTACAATAAAGAGTTGGTCGAAACCCCTACATTTATTCAAAGTCGAGCAATATTTTTAGGCCTAAAATGTCCATAGAAAACAGACACTAGGCCTGGGGTTAGTGATTTGACCTTCATATTAACAATGGGATCAATTTGCTCGAAATTGATACTTGAGTGATAAAACACTTCTAAATTGAAGGATAAAATAATAAATGAAGTGAAAGTTGTGTGATTATTCCTACCTTGAGTCATTGTCAATTATTTTTGGAGGAAAAAATTCTTGAAAATGGTCACATGTATAATAGTATTGAAAAAAGTTAAGTGATGAAATATTATATTTTAAATTTTGTTTTTTGATAAAAAGGTTTATGAGATGAAAGTATGAAAAGATCAAAATATCAATTACATAGTAAAATAAATCTAAGTAAACACAATATGATTTATTCTCAAGTCTTATCCCATTTTCTAATTTTACTTTCTGATTTTAGGGCTCAAATTTTGAAAATTTTGATCATGAATTTTTTATTAGTCGTCGATAAGAAATAATATAGTCACGTGAGATTTTATTTGATTCCTTTCCATGTGTATTAATCATTGGTGATTGTGAAAAGTAAAAAAAAAAAATTAGAAAATGAGACCTAGATGAAGAATATCTAGGTTGTTCATAAAACAAGGAGCCATGTTGACCAAAGGATGAAGAAGTTCTCAGTGCTCGAAGTGTTGTCTGAATGCCACATTATCCAAGGCACCCACAACACAAGTCCGTATGATCCACAACGCTCTCTGTCTTTTAGTTCCGATCCTTGCTGTCCGAATAATTAATGCTTTTCTAACAGAGGCCACACTCCAGACCTGCCTCTTTCACCCTCACCTTTTACTCAAACAACTCCTGCCATCGTCCCACAAAAATGCTTCCATAATCATCCCCCACTATCTTTCTAGTACCATGTTTTGTCAGTTTCACTTGTATATTTCTGCATTATTTTTCTTATTCCAATTTCTTTTATCATTTCAAATACTCGAATAATAGGAAGTACTCGATACTCGAATTCAAAAACTGGTTATGACGAGTAATATTTAGTAATTGCTAGGCTAACGTAAGTGGTTTGAGAATTATGCGTTAACATTATAAAAACGTAGTATATAATGGCAGACAAAGACATAGAAATGGTTACTAATATATCGTGACTACTCAAGTACTCAACCACTGTTGTTGATTTGATAGTTGTTGCAAATATAGTAAAGGCGAGACCTAGTCATTGCGAGTAATATTTAGTACTAACGATTAGACTAAATCTGGAGGTTTGATAGTTGATCATTATCCTTGTAGAGACAGTACATTATGGGAAAATAATTCTTACTACTTGCAATGTTTTTACTGTTCTTTTTACTGGCTGTGAAGGATATTTGTCTCTTATTAACATTTTCTTGAAAAAAAGTATAAACAGCAAAACAGTAAAGCCAATTGCATTGCGGACTCGTCACATTTTTGGTAAATAAATGCTGTATCTTTTGGTTACTTTCATGGTTCTTTGAACAAAATGTGTGACCCCCTTTTATGTCTTTCTTGATGTGATGAGCTTATCACATCAATTTTGAAACAAAATAAAAGGTAGTCTTTTCTTTGCCATTTCAGTATTTTGTTGGAAAATAAGTTGTGGGTTCTTGAAAAGATTGAATCTTTTTGTGTGAGAAGTGGGTATGCAAGTTTCATTGTGTTGATAAGATGAATGATGGTGTGGGGAAAACGACGTCGTCATTGGCTATTACAGAGAAGAAGCCTCAGAAAGTTGGTGGTTGCATTGGCATTTTCTTTCAGCTGTTTGATTGGAATCGAAGATTAGCAAAGAAGAAGCTTTTCTCCAAAAAGTTGCTTCCAGCAGGTTAGTTGCCTTATCATATTCTACTTCCAGTTCGTTTTAATTGACGATTTCGTTTATTCGTATCAATGTTTGACCATCAATTATTTTTCATTTCTTACTCTAAATTAGTCTTTGAACATATTTTCATAATACTAATTTCTTTTAGTTTTTCAGAACATTAATAAAAAGTAATTGTTGGTAAAGCTTGACATGGAAAACAAAAACGTCAATTAAAATAAATTCGAGGGAGTATGAAATCTTGGTAGGATTGTGTTTTATTGAGAATTAACTATATGTATCTAAACGTTGATGATAAGCTTTTCTTGTTTGCATTATGTTTAGTTCGTTCAAAACAATCTTCAAAGAATTTCGGAGGTGATGATAAGCGGCCAAAGATTCGTTTGGTATGCATTTCCTTAATAAGACTTCAATGGCTGCAATGTCCTCATTGTTTCAGTTTTATAGATAAACTGCTTTTTTTAGCTTGGATTTTGGGATTTGATTTTGCTGGTATTTTGCAAATTTAATTTGTAGATTGCAGATGAAAACAGTGGGGGGTTTCCAAATGTGAACAAAGCTGACAAAGAAAAAAAGCATGAAACTCGAGCGCCAAGTTTGGTTGCTAAGCTCATGGGTCTGGATTCTATGCCTGCCGTGCAGAAGAGTAAGTCAAGGAAGGGGTATTCTGCAAATGGAAGCGGTAGGCTGGAAAAAAATGTTAATGAATGTAAGAAGTTGGAGAGGAAGGAGTTGATTTTGGAGCGAGTAGATGCGAAGAATGAATGGAGGCCTCAAAAGCTTCAGAAGACTGGGTTGTCTGAGAGAAGACCGGTTGCGAAACTTGGAGCCGATCCATTACAGATCAAGACTGTTTTATCGAAGTCAAGAAATCATCAACTTCCTAAGCCATGTTCTTCAGTGAAAAGTCCTAGAAGTTCTGGAAAAAATGGATCTAGATTGATTGATGTAGCAACTAGAATCTTGGAACCGGGACTGCAGAAAAGTAGAGGCAGATACGCTCTTACTTACTCGAATACTTCCAGTAACTATGAGACTGTGACGGATGGAAGAACATATTCGCCTCTAAAGGTTCCAAATGATTGTAGTTATCACACCATTACTGCTGCCACGCCTCCGAAGGGTCAATCCCCTTGCACAAATTGTGGCCTAACACTTGATCAGTTGGACTCTGGATCGGCTACTTTAGAGCGACCCTCCAAGCCTGTCTCTCCAGATTCACATTATGTTGATTCCTCCAGACAAGGATATGAGATGAATCAACCAATAAATATAATATCCTACCCTGGCATGATGGATTCAAAGGTCGAGTCACTAGTTGGTTCTGCTTCTAAACTGGAGACCTTAAAACGTACATACGACCCCACAGCAAGCAGGAACCCTATCAACAAAGAAGATCAAGTGAAGTTGCAATTGACAAGCCAACAATTTAACTCGCAGAAGGATCTAAAACAAAAGACTCAAATGCAAAATCAGATGAAGGACAGGAAACCTGTGAATTCAAAATCAAGTGCAGCTAGTGCAATTCAGGGGACAAGAAGCTTTGGGCCACATGGTCAGAGATTCAGTGGTCATGCCCGACATGGTATGCCTGGAAAAGTGGATGACTGGAAATATGAATCAGAGATGAAAACTGGAATCAGGAGAAAAGGGGCAGTGTCCTCCGAGCAAAAGAAGAGGCCAACAAACTTTCATCAGAAACATGAAAGCTTAGGCACTTCAGGTAATCTCAGCAGACAGATACGAACTGGCTCAGAAGTGATATCAGAGAAGGAATCCAGATGTAAGGTCGTATCCCATACCTGTCGCCAAACTGAAAGTACATTAACTAAATCTGGAGATCAAAGGAGAACTGGTTCTAGGATGAAGAAGGGCAATGGTGTGGATTCAATTATGTTTAGCTCTTCGGTGAAAAACATGACACAAAGCCAAAAACAAGTTGAATACTGTCGTATTCAGAAGAATCCCATTTTCGATAGCGTTTGTGAAGATGTTCAGAGTACTGGTATTCCACAACCAGCTTCCATTAGTGGAGATGCTTTGAGTACACTTTTGGAACAAAAATTGAAGGAATTGAACAGTCAGGGTGAGGATGACTTTGCAAAAGGTGGTCATGCACCCAAAAAGACCACTGCAGTTATTCTTCAGGAGCTAATATCTGCATTGACTACTGAGCAACACTTCCATAACTGTCCAATTTCTCAATCTTCTGAGGAACTGGATCCATGCTACAAAAACTGTTGCTTGTCTAACGTAGATACTTCCTACAGATTTAAGGTTAGTAATCATTGGTGCTTGTTGTACTTTTGTTTGAATATAGTGATCTTTTATGTTCATTAGTATCTTAATTATTTTGATAGCGTCAGGATGCAATATCGTGTATCTGTAAGTTGTTTAGTTCATAGAGCTAAGCACCCCAGTTGCTCTTTCAAGTGTTGTTCAGTGCTCAAAGAGGCTCTCTGTTAGTAAATACCTTTGACTGGATTAGTATTGTGGCAATTTATTTTGGGTTTCTGTATTATCTCTCCCTCTTTTAATGCAATTATATTCAGGCCCAACCCACATCTCCTCCCACCTCAGCCAGGCGCGACAGTGGTGACAATCACCGCCTAAGCCCAGGATCTGTTCTTGAAGCTTCTTTTTCAATTGACAGTTGTTCATCTAGCAATCAGGATGACGTCTCCAGTAAGTATATTGCCTATGTTTTAAGATAACTATGTCTGTTCCACTGGTTCTCCATTTCACTTGTAGCTTATCTTTTATTCTGATTATGTTTCAGTCCAAAGAAACAAACGGGTGTTTGAACTTACTAGTTCCTACAATGGTGAGCAAAACACATGGGAACCTGATGTTGACCTCTTGGGGTCTACAATTTCTAAGAGACTGCAGACAAGTGAAATTCTCAGCAATGTGACTGAACTATTCTACAGTATAAGTGGTACTGAAACATCTGTAGAAAGCAGTAAGCTGATCCATGCAAAAGGTGTCATTTTGGATGTTGAGCTGATGCTTGCAAATGAAGGGTTTCCTATAAGCCATTTTCTGTCGACTGAATTGGAAACATTAACAAGCATTATACAGATGAATTTTAGCTATACCAGGGCCTGGAATCAAGTGAAAGGATTCACCTTCGATTCTGTCGTAGAGTATCTGGACTCGAGGCACACTCGTTACTCAAAGTGTGGATTTTCAATTTGGTCAAGATTGCCATTGCATATGGATGGTGAGATGGTAATCCTAGAGACCATTGATGAAATCAGAAAGTGGACAAAATTGGCCGGGATGAACACCGACGACTTGATAGAATGGGATATGAGCCATTCCTTGGGCAAATGGACAGACTTCGAAGTAGAGGCATTCCAATGCGGCGTCGAGCTTGACCAACTCATACTCCAAACTCTGATAGATGAACTTGTCACTGACCTCTGTAAATTTTCTTAATTTGGTTATAAAATTCTTGGCAATAATTAGCAACAGGTCATTATCTCGACTGATTCGCCCGTTTCAGTACATCCAAGAAAATGGTATGTTCTAAAATCAAGTTTTTCACCCTGAAACTGTGTAACTTGTACATCAATGCTTAATATCATGTCAAATTCAACTCTTTTGTTATGTCATTTTCCATTCATTAAACAAGGAGAATGAACTGAAGGGGGCCTATCCTTGAAAGGTTTGCCGACAGAGGGCCATAAAAACAGAGGGCACACCTATTTTAGTGAAAGTATATTTTGTTAATTTGTCCTAATTTGTAGATCCACCGACTGTTTCTTGGCTTACATTTATATTCTTGTGAAACTATTTCGACCAGGTGGAAACTGTATGTGATGTATGATGTCTCAGTCTTTCATTATTCATTAGGACCAAGACTTTTAACTACCACTCATTTAGTCCCACCAGAAGAATATGATCACTCATGAGCAACAAAAGTATAGCTCACCATCATCTATAGTGAACTATGATAGATCATCAGTATATTTGAGCAACATTTTCACGTAAGAAGTTGATCTTGTCTTTGGTTAAATAGGAGGTCAAATCTAAGATGTTGTCGGTCAGTTCAGGCACTGAGTGAGTTTATGATTCATGGCTTGGAGCTCGACTCGAAATCTAGGAGGAAAGCGCATCAAGCTGAGCAAAACCAAGCCCAAGACTTGTCAAGACTTGTTTGGCGACTGAACCGGTTGGGCTTGGCTCGGCTTGTTTACAACTTTCGCATTGCTTTACAGTTTTTAACTGCTCCCTTTTATTTAGCCTTTGATTTTCATACTCCTAATTAATAGCACATTGTACTTTTCCAATTTTTTGTAAAATTTAATAAAGTAAAATGATGAAGGATAAAATTGAGAAAATGGAGTAGAGTATTTAATATTTATAGCGTAAAAATCAAAACCATTTATTTAGAGTACGACATATATTGATTCACATCCTAGACAAGGAATTCCTTTCATCTTTCGAACTACAATAATGGATAGTTGTGGGACATTGTCCTCAAATTTTTTCACAATAGAAACAATTGAGAGACAATGTCATGTCAAAAGTAGTTGGAGACAATTGAATTATCCCATATAATTGATTGAAAAGGTGTAGGGTGAGGGCATATTTGGAGAGAGTTTGCAAAAATAAACTTATTTATTATTTTAGCCTATAATATAACATAAAAAAAATTACATCAATTTTTTTTATTTTCCAAGATCTATAAATAGAAATGTAATTCGTTTTATTTGGACAATATTTTTCAAGTTTTTAGATGGTGGAATGTATGTTAATGATATCAGGGAAAGAGAAAATAATTATTTTATGAAATGTTTTCTACTGTAAAATGTAGAAATAATTGATGAATAAATAATTTGATGTGGCAGATGATATTTATTGTTTGAAATACACTACTGGAGGAAATAGCAATATAACATGGCATTTGAAAATTTACTTTATTAGACAACCCACAATGGACGTGTTGGAAAAAAGTTTTCCAACAATTACACTTTCACAATGAGGTGTTGAAATAATGTGGATTAAGGTGGTGTTGAAAATATTCAACGTTTAAATAGATAGGCAAATGGAGCTTGGATACATTACTTTTTTATTTTGATTACATTTCAATTATTTCACTGTATTAAATCATGTATCTATATTCAACAACATTGTATTGAATCATGTACAATAATTTCAATATTCAACAAACCATTATAATCTATGTGAACTCCATTTACCCATCTAAATCTCTATTAGTAGTGTAAACAAAACAAATACTCCCTCCGTACCTAAAAGATTGTCACATTTTGACTTTTAGTGGTCAACAAAATACTATTTAAAACATAAATATCTATTATTCTACATGCGAAAAAATTATAAAAAGTTAATATTTCAAAAGTATATATTGAGACGAATCTAACAAGGTCCCATAAGACTATATTATTTCTTATCGTTTAATGGGAATTCATAATCAAATTTTGTAATGTTTGACTAACAAAAGTCAAAATGTGACAATCTTTTAGGGACGGAGGGAGTATTTATTTGTAAAGTATAAAAGTAACTTATATCAAATAATTAGAATGTGATCAAAAGTAATTTATGTGAACTTCATTTATTCATTTTTCAACATATTAAATCTCTTCAACGTTATTTTAATCCACGTAATTTCAACTACTTTTTCAACACTCATTGTGAACCTTCAATAGTTAGGACCATTTAATTTTTTATTTGAACACCCTTTTATATAATACCTTAATTTCTGTCTCCAAGTCCTGGCCTAATACTCTTCAATACCATTTAAATTTATTTCAAATTTATTTGCCTTTTAATTTGATTAACAATGAGAAAACTTATGTGGCCAATAGTTCTGCTATGAATAATTTGACTACACGCTACATATATAAAATTATTTAAATAAATACATGTAAAAAATATGGTGACTATTAGAGATGGAACTTCAACTGCTTGATTCAATTTATAGCTCATGATCTCACCTATATTTTCCCTCTCCATTAGTCTGTCTAATCTTGTGCTAACACATAGAAATACAAATGATTTACTCTAAACATAATTAAGCAACAGCCAACTAAACTTTGTTATACTTGTACTTTTGCCCAAGATTAAATCTGGTGATTCTTTTGCTAAATCCATCTAAAACCAAGGTCCTCACAGCATCAACCCCTTGTTCAAGCGCACCATCAATCTGTAAAGGTAGCCAAAACAACTTAGGAATTAGAAATTATGCCAAGTCGAAACGAGAGAAACAAGAAACTCTATGTGAACAGGCATAAGCAGAGGATGAAGGAGTGCTGAACCTGTTGTCGCTCTACTACACTAAATTTTTGAAGTAGAAAAGCTTTAAAGTCCATTGTGCCTGGTGGATTACCAATACCTACAAAATAATAAATTGGCCGTTGGATTTAAGTGGGAGGCAAAGCTAAGTCTACAATGTTTTAGTAAACTAAGTTTGCAAGGCAGACCTATGCAAAATCGGGGAAATTCTCGGCAACCATCTAAATGCTCCATCACACTTTTAACTCTGTAATAACAAATCAAAGGAACTGGATAATTCAATACACATGATAAAAGATTCCACTTAAGTATTGGTTTTTAGATATAAAAATACCCATTGTGATGGCCATGTCCTCCTTTTGGTTGAATCCTCAAAACACCATTGGGTAAGCTCATTTCATCATAAACCTGAAGAACAAATTGAATAACATGTTTGCACTTGATTCTGCATGAGTAAACAACTCAAATGTATGGTTCTCTGCACTCTGAATAAAGACATAGAACAAGCGCACTTACCAATAAAATATGACGTAATGGGACTTGATAGTATGCTGCGAGGGGTCCAACCTGAATAGAACAAGGCTAGGTAAGTATATACTTGAGAAACAAAGCAAAAATTAAGAAATTCATATTCTATCAGGATTAGCCTTAGAGCCCCACCCCAGCCGCCAATAATAGCCAATTTATCGTTAAAAGAAGTGATAAATACTTGTTTATTTTCTAGATGACAAGATTGGGTGGGGTAAACTTTATAGAGGATTAGGGGTGCATCTAAAATGAAAGAATGGGAACATAACTAAGGATAAACTTGCAGAGTACATATTAAATTAGGCATATGAAAGAATAATTGACAAAAGATACTAATATCATTGTAACTAAAATCTGAATATTCTCGTGTGCATTATAGTAGAAAAGCTCTTGTTACCAAGTTGGCTTGGCCTTTAAGGTCTCACATTAGGATTACATAAGTTTCTGACACTTGCAATAACTATACTATTGAAGTTTGACAGAAATACATGGATTAGCAGCCAAACTTTTCAATCTTGCATAAGTCAAGCTAACTCATTTTATGTCTTAATAGACTGCAAAGATTTCTAATATCATCTGACAATATATAGGGCGACAATTCATCAGGGGTCAAGAACAGTAGTAAAGAAATCGTTATCACATTTTTGTACTCTTATTAGTATGTAACCCTCTTTCTGCAGGAACTTATTAGGAAATGAAAGTTCCCTTAAAAGACTTGTTCCTACAATGGCGATGCCCATTTCTCTTTGATTGACATTTACATCTTACAGTTTCAACAAAAATGGAACTGAAGGATCAATAGGGAAATGATTATTTCTATTGGCAATTCCATTTCATTTCATTACTACCTACAAGCGAAACCATAACGGTTTAAAAATGTCTGCATGTATATATTGTTTTTCAAATCGATTCTCAGTTATTATTTGAAAGATAAGATCATGTTTACGTATGTTGCATGCATGTAGTTATTATCCTCCGAGATTATCGGAGGTTGCATTAGTTTGAATTAATCAACAGTTATTAGATAGGATCAGGAAGTTGTAATTTACAATAGTTAGTGGCTGCACGTTTCCTCTTTTCTAGGACAATTCACACGGTTGTATATATATCTCCCTATTGCATGAATGAATGATAAGCCGGTTGTGAACAAAACTTGTGCACAAGTTTTCTGCATTGTTCTTGATCATTTGTGCTCTGTTTTGTGTATGAATTGCTGTGATATTTATCAAATGGTATCAGAGCCTTGTTCGACTAAATAAACACAACAAATTCCAAACACTAGCACCAGAAAATTGAGAGGAACAATGAGTGATGAGAGAGCACCAACTGTGCCGAAGTATGACGGTTACTATGATCACTGGAGTGAGTTAATGGAGAACTTTCTTCGAGCAAAGAGCCTTTGGGGAATAGTTGAGAGAGGAATTGGTGAACCAATTGATGGAACACTGTTGAGTGAGGCTCAAAGACAACTGTTGGAGGAAGCAAAAACACATGATTACCAGGTAAAACATTACCTCTTTCAGGCAATTGATCGATCAATTTTTGATCAAATTTTAGATCGAAGTAGTTCTAAAGTGATTTGGGAAGCCCTGAAACGTAAATTTGGTGGTAATGAGAGAGTAAAGAAATCAAATAGAAATGCTCTGAGAAGAGAGTTTGAATTAATGGAGATGAGTAAGGGTGAAACTGTTGATTCATACTTTAGCAGAATTAATACTATTGCTAATAAATTGAGAAGTAATGGAGCAGAAGTACAGGATAACATACTGGCTGAAAAGGTGTTAAGAACTTTGACTGATGAATTTACATACATAGTTGTATCAATTGAGGAGTCTAAGGACATAGAATCAATTGATCTAGATGAACTACAAAGTGACTTAAGTATGCATGAGAAGAAACTAAGGAAATCAGGCAAAGAGGAGGCAGATCAAGTATTGCAAGTAGAGGACAGAAATGCAAATACATCTAAGTATAACAGAGGAAGGGGCAGTTATAGAGGAAGAGGCAATTCTGGAAGAGGAGGGAGCAGTTCAGGCAGAGGAGGAAGAAACAGTTTCAACAAAGCACAGGTCGAATGCTATAAGTGTCATGAGCTTGGACATTTCCAATATGAATGTCCAAGTTGGAAGAAAGAAGTGCATTACACAGTTTCAAATGATGAATATGAGGAGGAACTGCTCTTGATGGCTGAGGTTGGATTGGGCAAGGAAACTGTACAGAACACCTGGTATGTGGATTCAGGCTGCTCAAACCATATGTGCAGAGATGAGGCACTGTTTGTAAATCTAGACAAGTCCTTCAAGCACTCAGTGAAGTTAGGGAATAATGACAAATTGGATGTGTTGGGCAAAGGAAATGTGAAATTGATGATCAAGGGGAATGCATATACTATCAGTGATGTCTATTTTGTTCCTCAACTTAAAAATAACCTTCTAAGTGTGGGACAATTTCAGGACAAAGACCTGACAGTAACTTTCAAAAATGGCAAGTGTAGTATCTATCATACAACTAGGGGAGAAATCATTAGTACTCTAATGAGCACAAATAAGATGTTTGCCATTACAACTTGCAGTCAGAATGAGGAAGACAAATGTTTGCATACTGACACTGAAGAAGAAGTGATATTGTGGCACCAAAGAATGGGACATTTGCACTTTGCTGGACTAAAAACACTCAAGGACAAAGATATGGTCACAGGCTTACCTAACATCAGTGTGACAGACATACAATGTATTGACTGCTTGAATGGCAAACAAACAAGACAACCTATTCCCAAGACAAGTAACTGGAGATCAGAGAAGATACTGGAGTTGATTCATTCAGATATCTGTGGTCCATTGAATCCAGCATCAAATAGTGGAAAGAAATACTTTCTTACTTTCACAGATGATTGTAGCAGAAAAGGTTGGGTGTTCTTATTGAAAAACAAATCTGAAGCCTTCTCATGTTTCAAAGAATTTAAAGCATCAGTTGAGAAAGAAAGTGGAGAATTGATCAAGAGCTTGAGGACAGATAGGGGTGGGGAATACATGTCAGATGAATTCCTGAATTACTGCAAAACACAAGGAATAAAAAGACAAATGACAACAGCTTACACTCCACAACAAAATGGAGTATCTGAAAGAAGGAATAGAACCATACTCAACATGGTGAGGTCACTGATTTCAGCTAAACAAATGCCAAAAACTCTATGGGCAGAAGCAGTCAATTGGAGTGTCTATCTTTTGAACAGGTGTCCTACATCATCTGTCAAAGGCAAGACTCCCCAAGAAGCTTGGACAGGGAGAAAACCTTCAGTATCACACCTCAGAGTATGGGGCAGTTTGGCTTATGTTCATGTGCCAAATGTGAGCAGAGGAAAGCTAGATAAGAGAAGCATCACTTGTATTTTCCTGGGAATCAATGAGGGAACCAAAGGATACAGGTTGTACAATACTGAAACAAAGAAGATCATTCTGAGCAAAGATGTAATATTTGATGAGAAAAGGACCTGGAATTGGGAAGATGAGCATGAAATGCAGCATAAAACTGACCTCTATTGTGCAGATGACTTTAATGACAATATTGTGAAACCACAAGACACAATTCAGGTACAAAATGATAATGCAGATAGTGAGCATCCTGTTACAGAATCTGAATCAGGAAGTGAAGGTAGCAGCACTCTTCAAGGCAGAACTACCAGTGCCTCATCAATGTCTCATCTTAACACTCCTGCATCATCAGTACAAGATACAAGCTCTTCACAAAGCACTCACAGAGATAGGAGAACAATCAGGCAGCCAAATTGGATGGATGATTTCATAAGTGGAGAAGGACTTAGTGATGATGAAGTAAACATGGTACAAATGGAAGAAGAAGATCCAATGTATTATGAGGTTGCTGCAAAAGAAGGGAAATGGAGAGATGCTATGGATGCTGAAATAAGTCAGATCATAGCTAATAACACTTGGACACTAACAACACTTCCACACAACTGCAAGAAAATTGGAGTGAGATGGATTTATAAGACCAAAAGAGATGAGAATGGCAAGATTATCAAGTACAAAGCCAGATTGGTTGCTAAAGGATATGTTCAGAAAGAAGGAATAGATTATGATGAAGTCTATGCCCCTGTCTCAAGGATGGACACAATCAGAACTGTCATTAGTATTGCAGCACAGAAGGGATGGAAATTATATCAATTAGATGTCAAATCTGCCTTCTTACATGGTGAATTGAAGGAAGATGTTTATGTTGCTCAACCTAGAGGTTATGAAGTCAGAGGCAAAGAGCACATGGTATACAAACTTCATAAGGCTTTATATGGCCTCAAGCAAGCTCCCAGAGCTTGGTTTAGTAGAATTGAACAACATTTCCTTGGAGAAGGATTTAATGAGTGCAGCTATGAAAGCACACTATTCACAAAGACAGGCAACAATGGTAAGATAATCATTGTGAGTCTCTATGTAGATGACTTGGTCATCACTGGGAATGACCTCAAATTAATCACAGATTTTAAAGCTTCCATGATCAAACAGTTTGACATGACTGATCTGGGTGAAATGAATTACTTTCTGGGCATTGAAGTGGTGCAGAAAGAGAAGGGGATATTCATTTGTCAGAAGCAGTATGTTGAGGTTATTCTTAAAAGATTTGGCATGCTAGATTGCAAACCAGTTAAGACTCCAATGATTACAGGGGAGAAGATTGCCAAAGATCAGGGAGGAACTCTTGTAGACAGCACCTACTATAAGCAGATTGTTGGAAGTCTTATGTATCTAACAAACACTAGGCCAGACATTATGCATTCTACTTGTCTGATAGCTAGGTACATGAGCAGCCCTACAGAGTTACATTTGCAAGCAGCCAAAAGAATAATGAGATATCTCAAGGGCACTACACATCTGGGACTCTATTATCAGCAAGATATGATGGCAGAAGGAAAGCTAAGAGTGTACACTGATAGTGACTATGCTGGTGATCCTGATGATAGAAGAAGCACCAGTGGCTCAGTGTTCTTATTGAATTCAGCAGCTATCTCATGGGGATCCAAGAAGCAGCCTATAGTGACACTGTCTACCACAGAGGCAGAGTATGTAGCAGCAACAGTGTGCACTTGTCAAATGATATGGATCAAAAGAATTATGAAGACTTTGCAGTACAGAGCAGATGAATGTATTACCATTAACTGTGACAATAGCTCAGCAATTAAACTCTCAAAGAATCCAGTGATGCATGGTCGCAGTAAACATATAGATGTGAGGTTCCATTTCCTCAGGGATTTAGTCAAGCAGGGAGATATCAAGCTGGAATATTGTACAAGTGCTGAACAGGTTGCAGACATCATGACAAAGGCACTCAATCTGGACATATTTCTGAAACAGAGGGCAGCCTTGGGACTACATGATCTTACTAGTATAATGTGAATGTTCATCACATTCAACATTAGGGGAGAATTTGAAAGATAAGATCATGTTTACGTATGTTGCATGCATGTAGTTATTATCCTCCGAGATTATCGGAGGTTGCATTAGTTTGAATTAATCAACAGTTATTAGATAGGATCAGGAAGTTGTAATTTACAATAGTTAGTGGCTGCACGTTTCCTCTTTTCTAGGACAATTCACACGGTTGTATATATATCTCCCTATTGCATGAATGAATGATAAGCCGGTTGTGAACAAAACTTGTGCACAAGTTTTCTGCATTGTTCTTGATCATTTGTGCTCTGTTTTGTGTATGAATTGCTGTGATATTTATCATTATTATCTTCATTATTAATGGTCATCAACTACTTCCGTATATCATGGATTTACCTACATGCAACAAATTAGTACTCTCATGTTTGAAACTGTGGCTAACCCTTTCCACTAAAAGCTGAAGTCAGACCCGTTCAATAATATAGTTACGCTATTACCAAAACAAATGGAGTAAACTACACGAGACAAGGGACTAGCAAAGAGGACTTCTGAATTTAAACTGGAGGGAACATACTGCTTCACCACTGAAATTCATGTACGCCTGAGGTTTGGCTAATAACACAGGAACATCCCCAATTGAACCTGTGCTGATTGCAAAAACATGGTTTGAGAAATCACCAAATCATAATACAAATTAAATCAAAACATTAGTAATTTGTATTTCTAATGAAACTTCAAAAACCAATACTAAAACATGAAATAAGCACCTATTCCAATTAATGACTTCGATTGTATTGTGTTCATCACAATCCCTTCCGCTTGAGAAATTCTATCAATCATTTCAAATCCAACCTGATTATAATCACAACCCAATAAGCATTACAATTATGAAACACACTTTCAATTAAAGATAGTCTAGTTCGATTTTCAGTACTCAAAATTAACAAACTTTCAATTAATCAAGTTACTAGTAGAGTAGCCCGAAAATACTACCTATTGATATATTTTTAAACAAATATCATACAATATATACAAAAGTACTGGAGCCTCGAAATTTAAAAAGTAAAACCATCGAAATTCAAAACTGGACAATCTTTTCGAGCAAAAAAACCAAAAATGAGTAATGATTACATTGTGACGAGTGCCGTGGTACTTGTTTCCAGGATTACCCAATCCAACAATAAGCCAGGGGGTGTATTCAACTTTGAGTCCATTGGGTTCTTGCGAAGAAGCAGAAATTCGAAGCTTAGTTGAAGCTGAATATTGCCTTTTTTGTATAAACGGGAATTTGGGGTACGATATTATAGTAGAAAAAGCTTGTGCACACAACATTTCAACTAAAGGGGAAGCTTTATCAGACAAAATAGCGACAATTTTGTGAAGAAAGAAACAGGTGAAATTCAGATAAATTTTGTGGGTCGTTGAAGTTGAACTTGAAATCTTTCAAGCTCTGACTCACTGGGGAAGTTATTGTGTTGAACGGTCTCACTCGGCCATCTAGGTCCTCGATGGCCCTAGCCCGCTAACTAACTAATGTGCTGAAAGGAGTCGAATCGAGTCATGTAATTTGGCTACAATGATTTTAGCATCTCACTATTGTATCAATTAATGTAACCCAACCCCTAAATCAAATAGTCAATTTTAGGTACGTTCTTTATTACATTTAGTTGAATTATTAAAATTTAAAAGTATTGTGTTCATTTCCAAAATTGAGTATAAAATTAAAATATAAACTTATTTGTTATGTTTTGTGTGTCATTTTATGTTAAAATTCGTTAAGATCGTGACATATGTATTGTTTATTCTTAAAAATTAAAAAATTAAAATTAATTACATCTTATGATAAAAAAAAGATGCCACGTGTCTCGTTTTGTCTTTATTAGTTAATTTAAACTAAGAGGATACAAAATTTCTTTGTTTCCAGATTTTTAATTAAGATGTTAAATCGATGTGTATTCAATACCATAAATGTTGATTATTGATAGAGAATACATCATAACTTATTTTACGATCAATTGATGTGATCAGTTATTATTATGCATTAATGATCTTTTGTATAATAAAATAATTCGTACAAGTTAGACTGTGCCCAAATAACTAGTTCTATTATAATTCAACAACTTCAATTGTGTGAAGCAACATCTTGAATATGAGGTTCTTTATCAAATGTAAACAATGTACGAATTTAAATACGAAACTGAAAATCATTTTAACCTAAACAGGCAGTATGCTCTTCATGTGAAAATACACTTAAAGGCCATCATTTGGAAAATAAGAATAAAACCAGGAGTTAATCTCAACGCCAAATGAAAGCAATTCCAATGATATGTATTTGATTCAACTTCAACAAATCATTTTGCATCCTCGTCCGCAAAAGGAGGCAAGCTCCACTCTTCTGGCTTCAAGTTTGTAAGAGAATCCAAAACCTGATCTGCCATTGCATGATACGAGCTATCCAACCTAGGATCAGGAACCATAACAACAGACCTGCCACCGCAATCGAGAAGACAATCAGAATAGCTCAGCAAACATGAGCATTACACTCGTATAATCTATCAGTCCTTTGAATCGTTTGGCAAGGGAGAATATATAAATTAGAGATATGGAGATGAAGAAATGAAAGAGTTGGGAGAGGGCTGTGTTAGAGTTTGTCAATGTCCAGATCTTATATTCTTTCTATATAGCAAGAAAGGGTAGGGGAAGGAGGACAAATGACCTATGACATTAACCATTCTGTAGTCGTAACTTAGAGAAAAAGAGTTTGGCATGAGAAGAATTTTATCGCTGAAACCATAGGGATAATATCCCTCATAATTCATAAAAGGTGATGATCATAACACCACACAGATAGTCAATTTGTTTAAAGATGAAACTTACATCCCAGCATTTTTTGCTGCCAGAACACCAGAAGGAGCATCTTCAAAGACAAGAATTCTGCCCGGTTCAACTTGACCACCCTGACAGCACAAAAGTACATGCCATTAAGTTTGCCTCAAGGGCATGTATTTGGAAGTAATGAGCAAATGGTTTCACATTGATGCCCTAAGAGCACATGTGTAACTATATGATCAAATTTGGCTTAGTTGCATGTCTTTATATTCCAAAACAGAAATAATTTTCATATTCAAAACCATGTTAAGCTTTACTTGTTCAAAACTCATGCTTATCCCCTCTTCAGATTTAGTTAGACTTCAGAACCAAGTTGCTGATTACCACATATTGGGAGACGAAAGGCTAACTAGCCAAGATAAAATGGTGAAGAGACTTTAAACAGGATAAGGCTTTCGAGGCAATCAATAGGTAAGATATTCTTATAACAAAAATTTAGGGCTTAACATTTGCACTGCGTTTATTAAAATGTGCCCCTTACGATACACATTAGAAAAATCACTCAACAATATCTTAAGTGACAATGGGACAAAAGGACACAAGTGATGTGAATACCAAATAATTATTCGTGGCAATAAATATATCAGGGGATAAAAGGACACAAATGATGCTAATATCAATTAGTATTTTAAGTGAAAATGGGACAAAAGGTCAAAATGTGCCCTTGCAATGAAGTACCTCAAATCTTCTGGAAGCAGCCAGGAATATATCAGGGGATGGTTTTCCTTGTTTAACTTCTGGATCATCGCCAAGTACAATATGATGCATCAGTGAGAAAATTTCACCATGCTTCTGTGTTTTCAATTCAAAATGCCGCTTGTGGGATCTGGGAAATATATGTTAAAAACGTGAATCCAAGAGGTTGTTTTGAGTTAATTCTATGCAAATACACCAACTTAGGAAGAGGAAACATTACCCTGTGGCAACAGCCATAGGAATCCCATTTGCATTGAGATGCCTAATCAAACGCATTGCCCCTAGTAATGGACCACTGTTAACGATTGTAAGTTGCAATACATATAGTAGTTGCGGAGAAAGGGACATGCAGAGCTTTCAAAGCTCTTATGCAATTACTTAAGTTTTTTATAAATCAACAAAAGAACGTGCAATTATCATATACTTAATGAACTTCTTCTTTTGTTTCAAATAGTCATTCTAACATTCCTTTTTCCAATATAATTACTTGAGTTGCACTTGTTCAATTCCTTTAAGAAGCGGGTTGACTAATGACTATGATACTTCGTATGGCATCTCAACCTATTAAGATTCCAACTATCTCATTTTTCCTAATGATGTCCTCATTATTCAAATAAGATTTCATATCATTTCTACAATCACATATAAAAACTAAGCAGAACGAATGAACAAAAGTTCGAAAAAAATATTAACTTGCCGTGAAGAAAATGGTAACAAGTGATAAATTGATGGAAATATAACTCAAGAAGAATACTAAAGGTTCTGTTGTACCTGGCATGAGTTCACTCGTTGGAAACTTGGAGCGCAACATATCTTCCCTTTCGAGAAGGAAATCCTCAGCAGACAATGAATCTTGAATTCCAGTCTCTTCAACAAAGATCCGAGCTGCTTCGATTGCCTTCTTGCCCATCATTTTAGCCTTGAGAGACCAATCAAATGTCTTGTTGTATCTGGCCAGTATGATCTCTTGCACTTGACTGTAGAAATCCTCTGTGTCTGAATTAACAACCATATATACAAAACCATACCAACATTTCAGCCTATATTAATTTATCCTTCATCCTGTATAAATGAAATTAACAGGGAGTCCGAATCATCTACTACACTAACTTCAGATCAAGACATGTGCATCATTTACATTTTTTTTTTTTTAAATTAGCGATGAAGTGAGTTTCGAACCCAGGACCTTTTGGTCACTCGCAAGAGCCTTTTCCACTAGGCTATTCGATTAACTCAATGCATCATTTACATTTTTAATCGCAGGGATGGTCAAGTTGGTGAAGTAGGTGAACTTGGTCGAGTCTGTCATCTCACATATGAGGGTTGGTTAGTGTGGTTAGTGCCCTTAACTGAGTGAGGTGGTTCACCAATGCGGACTAATGGTGCGTTTGGATTGGGGTGAATCTAGGTGAGGGTAAACATTTAAAATTCACCTAGGTTAGGGGAATGTAGGGGAATGTAGGTGAATGTAGGTGAATGTAGGTGAAACTATTATAATTCCTGTTTGGATACAATTACCCTTCACTAGGTAAAACAAAATAATTAATAACTTGAAAAACAACATTATAAAATTATTAACTATTAAACTGACATTAATATCCTTCTCTTTATTTCAACACAAAATACCTTGTTTTTGTTTGCAAATTAAATGTTGTTAAATAAAAATATTAACAAAACATAAATATGTTTAATAATAAAAAATATATATAAGAAACGTATCAATAATCTTTAGCAAATATGTTTAATAATAAAAAAAAAGAAATATAAGAAACGTATCAATAATCTTTAGCAAAATAAACATACCACATGTTTAACAAAAGATAAACATAAACAACAAATATCGTGTACTTAATTATTAGTACACATATAGTACACAAGGATTTATAACAAGGAATATGTCAACGCTCGTATATATTGATTTACATACATTACAAAGGTGATTTGATAATTAGATGATTAATTGAAAAAATGATTAACATTGATTATTGCACTAGGAGAAAAAGCTAGACGTAACAACAAACAAATATAGTACACACGGATTGAAATTGAAAAGCAAAAAAATATGATTTTTTTTATTATTCAAGCGAGAAAGAAAGAGCAGCCAAGAAAAAACTGTTTTTTTAAGCGAAAAGAAAGAGTTGGCAAGAAACGCAAGAAAGAAATGAAGTGGTAATTTATATGATGAGGAAAGTTGTTTTTTTAAGAGGCAAATAATATTTGGCGGAGAGTAATATTATTATTGATGGGTAGTTTAGTCTCATCTAATAATAATAAAAAAATTAATTCGTTAACCTAGCATTACCCACCGATTTGAGGGTGAACGATTTGAGGGTGAATGGAGGAGAATGTGTTAACCTACATTAACCTAGATTCACCTACATTAACCTTAAAAAAAATAAAAAACTGGTTCCAAACAGGGTGAATGATAAATTTCACCTAGATTCACCTAGGTTCACCCCAATCCAAACGGACCATAAATCAGTAGCGGCTACGAGTTCCCATTACAAACGATGATAATACATTATCGGAGAATTAAACAAAATAATAATAAAAATTAGATTAGAAAATAAATACAATATAAATCTGCAGAAATTAAGATGTGTATGAGTGATGATGGTTACCAAGTAAGAGGCCGTCCATGTCGAAGATTACGTGAGTGATTGAAGCTCTGGAAGTAGCCTTTGAGTTTTCCATTTCTCTCTTTTCAATTTGGATCAGTAGCTTTGATCTTTGAATTGAGAGCAGAGCATAATCAACCAAAAATTAGTCATTATTCTAAAAAGGCAAACGGGCCGGGCCCATGTTTCAGAATCAAATTTTAATATTCAGTTAGGTTAATTTAAATTAAGTCTTTTTTCATATTGTCAGTTGTTTATAAAAATAAATATTTTGATTACATATTCCTCTTATAGTTAAAGAAAAACATAAACTTTAAAGAAGTCTGCATTTCTCTCTTCTCCAACTAAATAAAGAATAGGTTATTGCTTAGCTAATCTTATTATCTCAAATAACCATAAAGTTAGTGCTATTAATATATACATATAGGCAAAAGTTCATGAAAGTTATTACTTAGTGCCATTTATATTGGTTATCACTAAAACAAAACATTATTGAAACATACTTAAGTTGTTAAAAATAACAATAACAATTAAATTTATCATTTTTGATGATTTATTTACTTTGACTTGTTCGATAAACTTTATGTTAAAAAAAACATAGTGAAATGTAATTAATTATGTTTAATATGGAGTATAAACTAGCATGTTCATATCTTAATTAATTGAATACATTACAATATTTTCAGGCTTTTTCCTATGGCCCCTTGAACTACTGCTATCTTTTCAAGTAGCTTATTCGTACTATCTTTTCAAACAGCTCTTCAAGCTATTATTAACCTATTCCTGAGGGGCATTTTCGATACAACATATAAAAACACGCTATCTTTTCCAGTACCCGCCTCACCCCAACATCCTTCCCGATCTGCACCCCACTCTTACCCCGATTTGCACCCGACAACCCCAAGCCCTAGCTCTAATTTGCAGCACTCTAGCCACAGGGTGGTGCTATCCCCAGCCGCCCAACAATCCAAATATAATTAGTTTCTCGAGTTAATCAAATAGTCTAGTGTAAAAGGCTCTTGCTAGTGACCAGAAGATCCTGGGTCGAAACTCATCTAGTCACTAATTTACAAAAAAAAAAGATAATTAGTTTCTCGTATCCGTTAAAAATCGACCACCCGATTGTAATGGGCAGGGTATGTACATGTATGAGGGGGAGGTTGTAGTATGGGCGGGGTGGGGTTTAGGGTGGCGGTAGGAAAGGTTTAAGATGACAAAGCCTAAATGCATAAACTAACTGATTAAATAATTAACACATATAGTGTTTTTTATTTTTAAGTTTCTTTATTTTATTATGTCTATAAATTTACAATTCATGATATCAATTCTTTTAATGATAAAATAAATATTAATTTCATTTGATTTACTTTTTTAAAATATTTAATAAAAATTTATTCATGATTAAAATTATTAGAATAAATTAGATGAAGTATTTCTGAATAGACTACCCACGGGTGAAACCCTTATCCATCAGGATTTTTGGGTTAGGGCAGCCCGAGTATCGGGTTGATAGTTTTAAGGGTTGAATTACTGATTTTATAAATAAACTTTGAATTGAGTGTTGGATATAGCTAAAAGCCTAAAATCCTCCGCAACCTTATCTATTATCATCCCTAATAGTAGTAGAAAGACATTGATATTATACAGAGTATCTATTTTCGTTCAATTTCAAGCTTATCACCAGTTTTACATATTATTAGAAATTTGAATTTGATATTATCGGTATTGCTCAATTGGTAGAGATCATAATTTGTAAAAGGCCCTGTAACGGTAGCTATGGTGGAAAGGCATGACGTGGCAGAGAAAAATAGTCACGCCGTGGCTTGTGGCTGTTCTCTACATATGGCGGTCATATGACGTCTGCCATTTGCGCCATCGGACTACGGCGTGGGGAACATCCATGGCTAGCCACATAGTTTATTACTGAAAATTTGCTTTCTTTTCTTTATTTTTAATAACTTATTTTGTATTTTCATATATATACTAACTTTACAACTTGTTTTTATAACCTATTTTAATTCCATCATTTTATAACTATTTTACAATAATAAGGTAATAATATTATTAATATAATTGTACAACATTTAGGATTCTATGACATCTTATTCTGCCCAAAGGATGAGTTAGTAGATGAGGATGATGACTTTTGATTATATTTCTTTTTGAAAATGTTGCTAGATGAATGACTTTTGATTTTGTTTATTAAAATGTTGATAGATGAATGACTTTTGATTTTGTTTATTTTTTGTTGCTAGATGAATGACTTTTGATTTTGTTTCTTAAAATATTGTTGGATGGATGACTTTTTATTGTAATTATTTTTGAAGTTGAATTTGGATGATCGTTTTTAGTATTATGATATGAATCTCAAACTACAAAAGGCTACCGCCTCGCCGCACTGCCACACCACCGCGACTTTCTAGAGTTCGTCGCCACAAACCGCCATATGCCATTCCGAACTATGGTAGAGACACCTTTCGTGATTTACCTTGTTCGTATAGTTCAATCCGTCAATTGTGAAAACCCTTCAAAAATTTATTTATAACTTCCCAAAGTAAAAAGTTAAGATTTGTTCTTGTAAGATTTATCTAAAAGAACTATCATGTAATTTATACAAAATCTAGAAATCAAATTGTGTAATTAATGCATTAAGAGAAATCTTAAGTAAAAAATTTGTAGGAGAAACGTAATCGGTCCGACGTGCCAAAACACGATTAACATATTTCCACGTCATCTCATTATTTTATTACCCGAAATATCTGGATAATCATATGGAGTAAATAGTAAAATACCCCGTCTCTCTATTTCTCTAGAAGATACTTCATTATCAAAAAACCAAAAATATCAAACTCTAACTTCAAGAAAAAGTGATCATTTGTGCGTATCTCTGAAATATAAGAAAGGTTTGCTTTATTTTCAATGTTTTCTTAATACTCTGAGGATTAGTGGTAGTTGTAAATTTTGATGGTAGTTGTCTTGTTTGCTTCAATGTTGGTGTATAATCTTACAAACTTTTTGGTTTGCTTATTTGGGGTTTTTCAGTAATTCAAGAATCTGGTTTCTTGATCAAGATTGTAGTCCAGCCCCTTCACATTTAGATAATTCAATGGAAAAGAAATCAAGGAGAAGGAAGGAAGCAAATGTGAGTATAGCTGAGACGCTTGCCAAGTGGAAAGAATACAATCAGAAGCTTGAAAGTGAGGAGAAAACAGCTCGAAAAGCGCCCGCGAAAGGTTCAAAGAAGGGGTGTATGAAGGCTAAAGGCGGCCCGGAGAATGGGAAACATAGTTTCAGAGGTGTGAGGCAGCGGACATGGGGTAAATGGGTTGCTGAAATTCGCCAGCCGCATGGAGGAAGAAAGCTCTGGTTAGGGACTTTTCCTACTGCTATTGAAGCTGCTCTTGCATATGATGAAGCTGCCAAGGCAATGTATGGTGGTTGTGCTCGCCTCAACCTCCCCGATTACAATGTGTCGAGTTCAGCTTCGTTTCCTACTACGTCAGGATCAAACTCAAATACTACCTCTAGCATCTCTGATGTTTATCAACAGGGAGGAAATTTGAACGATGGGCTGAGTGATTGCAGAAGTGATATTTTCAAGAACGAGTCTTGTACATTAATGCGTTCAATCAAGGAAGTAGTTAGAGAAGAGCCTGTTGTGTCTATGACAGATGGAAATGCTGCTGTGTCCCAAAATGTTTGTCCTGTTCGGGAAGATGAACCGGAGTTACGAGAGGATGAGATGTTTGATGTTGAGGAGCTCTTGGCAATGTTGAATTCACCACTGCATTCCAATGAGATGAGCTGCAGCAATGTTCAAGATCAAGCAGCACGCGATGTTGTAGATCCTGCAGCGTTGTCATACCCGTCTCAGAACTCAGATACCAAGCATCCCCAGACAGGGCAAGGTTCTGTGAATGATGCTGATTTAGATTTTCTGAAAGCTGGGAGGCCGGAGGATACACATTTCTCGTTGGAGGATCTGGAATTTTGCGACTCGGACTAAAATTTCGGGCTATAATGGCCGTTCAATTCAGTATCTTCTTGATGTGAAGAATCATGGATTATCACAAGAGTGGCATGGAGTAAAGATAGATGAGTTAAAGAACTATATTACTAGTAAATTTAATGAAATTGAGGTACTTCATATATTTAACACTAGAATTTTTATCTGCTTAAAAAGCTTCTGTTTTGCTGGTTTCTTGAGGTTTTGATTGCAGCCTCTACTGAGATATAAGATAGGTGTAACTCTTTTGTTTCCTGTAGAAATTACTTACAGTGGTGCTACAAAGAAATGTAGTGAAACTATTTTTTGTACCTAGTGGAGCTCACATCTCATACCTTGCTAACTACTTACATAAAAGAATTCACAAACCACTAAAGAAATAGCTTCCTAAGATGGATAATCACCACATTTTTGGAATGGAGGTGGTGCCGGCAGAATTTGTCAGGGGGGTAGCAAGGGGTTTGAAGGGCGAAAGAAGTGGCGAGGGGTGAGAAGGACGGCAACATAATTAAACATCATCCAGTTTCAATTTTTATAATATTATTCGAATTCGTATTAGTAATAATAAAATCGAGTTGTAATTTAATACGTTTCGATATTCTTCTACAATTGTTCGAATTTGGTCCGATATTCGATATATTTTATATTCGAACGTACATATTCTCATATAAATGAATAAAACATATGTATAAATGTTCAATTTCGAATTGAATATTCGGTTTCAGTTTGAGTTCGAAATGAACATATTCGAAAGTTTTCTAATATAATTAGTAGGCTTTCGCATTCGTATCCGTTTATAATTCGAATAGCAAAATTGTATTCGATTTCAATTCGTATTCGGCAACATTAGAATTCGAACTCATATTTTTGAAAAAAAGCTATTCCATTCATGTTGAAAGTCAAAGCATAAATGTTACTCCCTCCGTTCTCTTTTACTTGTCGTTCTAGCTATGTGCACAATAATTAAGAAAAAGGTTAAAGATAGCCAAAAAGTACATTGAAAATGTAAAATGACAATCAATTGAAACTGTATGATTGGTTGGTTGATAAATTCATAGTAAAAACTAATCAAAAAGTGCATTAAAAATGTAAATTTGTAATTAATTATGCTAGAAAGACAAGTATTTAAAAACAAAAATATGAGGCTACAAAGACAAGTAAAAGAGAACGGAGGAATACTGTATAACAATGATCAAGCTTGTATTAAATTCTACAATAGTGATCAAGCTTTTAATATATATTTGTGGATTGATCTTTTTTTTTTTTGATAATTAGCGATGAATTGTGACTACAATGATATTACAAACATGAATACAGAAATTGCTAACTAATAGAAAGTTAGAGTATAATATGAGACAAATATGTCTCCAACAAGATTCGAACCCATGACCTCTTACATGAAAGGTTGGGCCGGATGCCACTAGGCTATTGAGCCATCGGCATGGATTGATCTTGAGAAATAGAAAAATGAATGATTGGAGTCTATATCATATATCATATATACACAATTACAACAATAATATTGATCGACCGGTTTTATGTATGTAATGCAAGCTTATTGGTTAAATTTCTGTAAGCTAAAGGACATGTAATCATAATTTTAAACTTTAACTATTTTATTATATATTTATTTAATAGGCGGTTTAATTCGATATGTTGCGATTTATTAAAAAGGAAAACAAAAACCACACTCATTAAATTAGTGTTGTTAAAAGATCGGATAATTCAAAACCCGTTCGTTACCCGACTCAGAAAATCCGGATCCGTTAAAATAGTTTGGAGCACTAGTTAAAACAATGTAAAATCTATTGTATCTATTTGATTTGGATTGACTTGAACGGTTCAATAATTTGACTGCACCATCCTACTTTAAACTCAATTGACGTAAATAACTACTCCTTCGGTATTTAAAAGATTGTCATATTTTGACTTTTGGTGGTCAATAAAACACGATTTAAAACATAAATATCTATTATTTTACATGCAAAAAAATTATAAAAAGTTAATATTTCAAAAATATATATTGAGACGAAGCTAACAAGGTCCCACAAGACTATTATTTTTTATCGTTTAATGGGAATTCATGATTAAATTTTATAATATTTGACTAATAAAAGTTAAAATGTGACAATCTTGTAGGGACGGAAGAAGTAATTATTATTAGTGCAATAACTTAAATTATCATGTTTAAGGAAAAAAACTATTTATTCCCATAAGAATGAACACGAAAAATGTATGAAAAACGAGAGAAGGTGGAAGAGAATAACAATCTCTTGTACACATGTCCCACTAGATTTGACATCACAAATTCACAGGTCCTATAGCTGAATAGGACATTGTTCCTTGGGGCCACGTGGTGCAGAAACCAGAGCATACTATCTCACGTCACCACACCACTCTGTCTCACCACATCCAAAATCTAATCCCAAATCCAACTAAATTTCACTTCCTCTTTTTAACCTCCGTAACTCAACTCTCCACGCAACAATTTACTCATCTAGTAGTATGTTCATTTCTTATCGATGTCCACAATTACTATTCGTTAAATATCGAGGTATATATGCATTGTTTTTATTTGTGTGAATACAGCGTACAAGAGTTCTTGGTAATATAACTTTAAATACATTTTGAATAATATTACTCCTTTCATCCCAAAATAATACGAAAAATAAAATTATTAATTTCAACAATTTTAATCTTTATGTAAAAAACTATGAGTTCTCATGCAAAGGATATGCTAGAAGAAATTTGAGATTATCCACCATAATTTAATCCATTTCATAGTAATCTCCAATTTGGACAAACTATTGAGTTTGCATCACCACACTCCGGATTCTACAAAGCTTCCATCTCCATAAACCCATTCGCCATAATCAAACCTCCAAATTCAAACCACATTTCCAACTCCACATCAATTTCTTCGTAATTTCCAGATCATCAAACCCCCCTTCAATTTAATTATTTTTGAAGAAATTAAATTATACTCCTTAAAGTAGTCGATATCATTAATTACGTGTTCACTTTATTTTATTTTTACTTTTTGTTGACAGGTTTAAAAGAGAGTGAAAAATGCAAGCATCGACATATGCAGTTAAAGTCAACACTCTTTGCGTTGACTTTTCCAAACGGAGAGATTTCAATAACGCAAGCTTTGGTCAACCGAAGCGGAGAAATTACATGCCGATTAGGTTGGGAACTTGCTTAGATTCCATAGCCATGAGAGCTGAACGAGCTAGAGGCACCATCGGAACTGCGGTGAGATCAACTGCAATGGGTAGATCATTCAGACTTCGCGCTTCGGGTATTCATTTTAATTTACGTTTTTGTTTTTTCGATTTATCTTTTCATTTTCTTCTAGCTAAACTTTGAATATCAGTTACTTCTTTGTTGTATTATAAATAATTACAAGAAAATGATAATTTGAAACTATTTTTCAATTGTTAGAATAAAAAATAAGAAGTAATTGATTGTGTCATGTTACGGAAAAATGAAAATGTCTATTAAAATGAATTCGCGTATGAACGTTTTGTTGTTTTCATTACAAATTAAGTACTGCCTTCATTTTAGAAACATTGTGAAGTTTTGAATTTTGATGGTTGACTTTTGAAATCTAAGCTCAGCTATATTTGTAAATGCTGTATAATATTTGGGAAAAATACGCCAAATGATGACATTCGAACGTGTTTTTCTATTATGATAATTGTGATTCAAATCGAAGTTAAGTGTGTCAATTAAGGTTATAGAGTGAGTTAATTTTGACTATTGAAAACCATATCCTACAATCTTTTGGAATGGAGGTCTGAGGTTGTAATTGAACTGGTGAGTGTTCGTTAGCTTGTGCGTGACAGTATAATGATATTATCTCGAGAGTTGATATTTTAGACATTAGTTTCAATTACATGTAATATAAATGGATGCGTGATTGAAAGTATGTGGAGGGTTGAAATGACTAGATGACATGGTCATTGTTAACCATGATGTGAGGAACTGACAGTTATTGCGTTCATGTGGGTGATTATATTGCATTTCTCTATTTTCATTTTTGAATTGCGAACAATGGTTAAATGCCGAAGCACTGGTGCTGATTTCTAGTTGCACTACCTTGAGTGTTTAGCATAAGCAAGATACGAGGAAGTGATGCTTCGGAATAATATATTTTTCTACTTTATCTGATTTGATCTGTGCTCAACCATTTGATTGGGCTGAACCACTTACAAATTAATTAGTATTATTGAGTTTTCCTTTCATCTTTGTGTTTCTATAAATGCATATTATGTTTGTTTCACCTCCTGACCAACTTGTTTCTTGATTCATGTTGTTAATTATTTTTTTATTGAGCAGCAGAAGGAGACAAAGAGGATGTTGTACCATTAAAATATGAAAAGAAATCATCTGGAAATGTGTTGCCATATGTTGGAGTCGCCTGCTTGGGGGCCATCCTGTTTGGTTATCATTTAGGGTACAGTTTCTGCGGAGTGAACCTTTCCCGCCTTCGGTTACAGATATGCCATATATTAATTATTAAAAGCATATAAGTGTTATTTCTCCTCAAGTTCTGATTATGATATATACACTTCTACTGCACCATTAATTCTGATGTTGATATCTTGAGCAAATTTGTAATTTTTCCTATGAGTGCAGTGTTGTTAATGGTGCCCTGGAATATCTTGCGAAGGATCTAGGGATTGTTGAGAATACTGTGTTACAAGGCAAGTAATTATAGGCCAAGCAACTTATTTGATTCTTAATTGTGTTTATTTTTTGCATATTTTCAATAGCTAAAGGATGAGATATCCCGAGATGTCTTACTTCAGAATCGATCTCTTAATATTGTACTTCTGCAGCAAGCCCAAGAAAGGGATACTATCAGAATTTAATGGCCACTATATTTTGTTTGTTAAGTTCATCTGTGCCCCTTTTCCTAGTGAATTAAATTTTGATGACTTTTATAATGACTATTTGTTGATAGGATGGGTTGTCAGTACACTTCTAGCTGGAGCCACTGTGGGTTCATTCACTGGAGGAACTTTGGCTGATCAATTTGGTAGGACAAAGACATTTATGCTGGACGCAATACCATTGGCTGTAGGAGCATTCCTTTGGTTTGTCACTTAGCACTGATGATGGATACTATTATATATTCTTCTGCTTCTCAAATTTAGTAAACTAATGGTACAAGTAATTATCAGCACAACTGCCAAGACCGTAGAGGTAATGATAGTTGGTCGCTTACTGGCTGGTATTGGAATTGGCATCTCATCTGCTATTGTGCCACTCTACATCTCTGAGGTGTGGTTTCGCATGGGTTTTTTTTTACTTCATATTCTGTTGGAATTGTACTGCCTATCTGAAATAAGTTTTGTGTGTAGATATCGCCAACTGAAATTCGGGGTACCCTTGGATCTGTGAACCAGTTATTTATATGCATTGGGATTCTTGCAGCCTTGGTGGCTGGGTTACCCTTAGCCAGCAATCCATTGTGGTAAAGTCATCATTTTCCCTTAGTATCATATAGCAACTCCTCTACTTCGATGCACCGGCTCACATACTGGAAAAAAGTGTATATTTATCATAGAGTGATTTAAGAGTTTGCATCTGGATTCTGGGATACTCTTTTATTCTTTAACTTGATAACTGGTACATTTGTTTTATATTATTGATTGCTTGTTTTATAAAATTACGGTGATGACTGCTGAATCATTACGGCTCTTGATAAATTACCATATGCAAGTCCTTTGACTTTTTTAGATCAGTCAATGTGGTCCTGTATGTTTTCATCAATCTCATATCTTGGACATAAGTTTGGGTTTTCAGAAGTAAAGCAAGAATCTGTCACTGGTCTTTTCTCGATTCACAACACTAAATCTTGGATTAATGATCCAGAAAATATTGTGCATCTGTTGCTTTTAGGATTATGATATTTCTGTTTTAAATTTCTCCTATTAACTAAAAGAGAGATCAAAAATGATTTTGAACCACTTGAATACTAAAGGCCCTTCTTTTTTGTAGGTGGCGCACGATGTTTGGTATTGCGCTTGTTCCATCCATCCTATTGGCTCTTGGAATGGCATTTTCTCCAGAGAGTCCCCGTTGGCTTTATCAAGTAGGCACCTTTGGTTTCTATATTTAGTTCTGTTCTCAGCTCTCTCCATTGGCTACAAGATTGTAGCTTTGTTTTAATATCCCAAATTCCTAAAAATTACAGCAAGGAAAATTTTCTGAAGCTGAAATGTCAATACAAAGGCTTTTTGGAAAGGAACGAGTAACTGAGATCATGGATGATCTTAAGGCATCAGCCCAAGGAGCTTCTGAACCAGAAGCTGGATGGTTTGATCTTTTTAGCAGTCGCTACTCGAAAGGTCCCTAATTAAACCTTGTTCCTTTTCTCATCTGCAATATTTAGGAGCTAAGAATATGGGACACAGTCATCAAAGAGCATCTATTATTTGAATTTTAAGTAGAAGAATTTGTGTTATGCATGTCTATATAAGGCGAAAAGGAATACGGAATACCACAGTTTTCATTTAGTTAATATATTGGCTATGTTACGAGGTGATTAGATTGGGTCGATCTATTTCTATGTCTTCAATATATCATACGATGAACTCTGCTGACATCGAACTGCCCTTTTACAGTTGTAAGTGTTGGTGCTGCTCTTTTCTTATTTCAGCAGTTAGCTGGAATAAATGCTGTAGTGTACTATTCAACTTCAGTATTTCGCAGCGCTGGAGTTACATCTGATGTTGCTGCTAGTGCTTTGGTTGGCGCATCTAATGTTTTAGGTTTGTAACTTTCCCTTGCTGCTCTCACTGATATATTGACAAAACTGGTAGAACTGAATGCATCAGTGAGTTTCTTTCAGGAACGACTGTGGCATCCTCTTTAATGGATAGACAAGGAAGAAAAAGTCTTCTGCTTATAAGCTTTTCTGGCATGGTAGGTGTTTCTATGCCCGAGATCCGATCTCCTGAAAGTCCATCAAAACCAGTAGTGTGTTCATGTAACCCATATTTAGCAATATCTATTACTCCGTATCTCTGTTATATTACACTTAACTGAATAGGTAACGATGACTGAAATGTCCTAATCGTTGCATCTTAAGATTATGGTGATGTTATATTAAGTACATTACCAGTGTGTACCCTGGTACATGGTAGCCCCTTGATAACTATTTCTGCTATGAAACATCCTACTACAACCATAATCAACCTTGATGTTGTTAAGTATTATTTTTCCTAATTGTTGCATCTTAAGATTGTGGTGATGTTATATCTAGTACTCCTTACATTACTGGCATAGACTCTGGTACACTGTAGCTCCTTGATAACTATTTTCTGCTGTAAAACATCCTACTAGAACCATAATCAATCTTGATGTTGTTAAAGTATGGAGTATTATTTTTCCTTAATAGACCAAGACAATTTACAAATGGTTGATATTTTTCTAGGCTGCTTCTATGCTGTTGCTTTCTTTGTCATTCACATGGAAGGTTCTGGCACCATATTCTGGCACACTTGCTGTTGTTGGCACTGTTCTGTAAGTGGGAATCTTTGTATTGCAGCAACTGGATCATCAACTCATCATTTCACTTTATGATCATACTGCCTTTCCTCTTTATGCAGTTATGTGTTGTCCTTCTCCCTTGGTGCCGGGCCTGTGCCTGCTCTTCTGCTACCAGAAATTTTTGCCTCCAGGATTAGAGCTAAGGCAGTGGCCCTATCACTCGGAATGCATTGGGTTAGTTTCACTACTTTCTTCATGCCAAGATACCATATAGTTCTTGTTTTGTTCTGCTTGTTAGAGTAAAGGTATGCCGTTCAATACAAATTTTACTATTTCTTGATCTTTTCTGAAAAAATTATGGAGCTTGTTAAATGTATATCTACTACAAAGTCTACGTGTTCTTGTCCTTCGTATGAAGTATTATACCGAAGTGATTTGAGATGGTGTCTTGGTGTCTCAATTTCAAGAAGAAATTCTTGTAGTTATGTTCACTCCTACACTGATAAATGCATTCCCAAACAAAGAGAACCGACCTTATGATATTTTATTCTTCCTTTATTTCATTTTGATTTGAGTTACGTTGACTTTAGAAAAATATAAACGTAAGTGTCTAAGAAGTTGACTTGGTTTAAATTTACAATACCATGACTTCCTACATATGTATATTTTTTATTTGGAAAGTAGCAAGTAATATATTAGTGCTGAACATAGATAATTGTACTATAAACAAGGAAAAAGCTCCCATTGTAGATCAAATTAGAACATGCAAAATGATACCCAGTGGCTCTGCATATGAAATAAAGTAGTCCTCTGTAGTAGCTCTTTCATTTTACTATGGGAGACTCTTTCTGCTTCCCGAAAATACAAAATGGGGCAATATGTCTTATCCTTGCATTTTAATGGGTGCTTTGTGGAGATCCCGGCCCCATCATTTTTTCTTTTTGACAAAAATAATGTACTTAAAAATCCTATGATAATCAGGCTGCAAGTTTCTCTTTACTAGACAATTTTAGGACATCATCCCCATACATCAAATAGTTTTGCAGAGTAGATTAGTGTTCAAAGAACTAACAGAATTCTTCCTTTGACATAGACCTGCCTATTGTGTGTATAATATAAAAAACTCATTACTTCTTAAACTATGTCAAGAGGGGAATAAAAAGAAGACCACTCCATTTGTCCTCCCTATGGTCGAATTTTTAATTTTAATTGATGACCTTTTAAACTCAAAGTATTCGATGAAAAATGTATCAAGGTATTTTATTTTCTATATATTTCCTTGTTGTTATGATAATTTTAATTCAAATCAAGTTATGTGTCAATTAAGCAGCCAAGTTAGTTAATTTTGATTACTGAAAAATGAACTTGACATTCTTTTGGGGAGTATCTAATACGGAGTATTATTTAGTGAAATGATGATTTTGGCACCACTTAAAGCTACAAATTTTTATGTCAAAGAGTTAATTTTTTTAATGTGTATCAATTACAACTTGATTTTCTTTGGCTAAACAGATATCAAATTTCATCATTGGCTTGTACTTCTTAAGCGTTGTGACTAAGTTTGGCATCAGCACAGTGTACCTTGGCTTTGCATCTGTATGCACACTTGCAGTCTTGTACATCGCTGGTAATGTTGTTGAAACGAAGGGGCGATCATTGGAGGAGATTGAGCGCACTCTAAGCCCTGCAGTTTGAGCTCTTTTGAAAGTCTCAACAGGAGAGTTTCAAGTAGGAGCTCTACAGAAGGGTACTTTTCGTAAGAAAATCTTATTTATGCAGACAGGCACCACATCCATGGAGGAAATTGGCTCCGCTCCTTGGTGCCTGGTTGCACCACCACCGTGGAAGAGGTATCTTTGTCGTTCTTTGCTGCTTGGTTGTTCTGATGTAATCTTGTTGTAATTAGTTTTAGGTGGATATTCACTGACCTTCTTTCTGATTTATTGTTGTACATCAACTGACTTTTATGTAACTCTCTTGGCAGTCAATTTGTCCAGTTTGAGTATAAATAATACCAGTCGACACCTTCAGCTATAAACATTTCACTGAAAATGACTCCCTCCCCTCTCCGTAATCTAACAAAAATAACTGAGTGCATGTAAATTGAAAATTGGATGAATTATGTTTATCTTTTTGTCCAACAATTTCTTTAAGAATGTTTCCTTTTCATTGCTTATTTAATTTTAAATGGCATTCACATGCATGGTGTTACTTTGAAGTAGCTACTTCTAAAAAAATTATCCCCTCTAATTTTATTGTTTTACCGGAGGATCGAACCAAATCGATCCTTATCTCATCAAATTAGACAAGTTATATTCCAAATCGGTCCTCAACCTATTAAATTGGATCGGTTATATAAATATGATGAAGTATTTCACGAAAAGGATTCTTCCATCAGATGACCAGAAGAAAGGAAGTAAAGTGAGAGAGGGGCATATATAATAGATAAATATGATGTGTATATCTCATTTCAATATTTCCACTTACAAGGTATATATGGAAGTTGAGTTAATTTTATAATAGTTGTAGTTCATGTAAGGTCTACATCATTATTCATTATTTTTATTTATTAAGGTATGTATAACATATTTTAACATGCTGGAATGTTGACACCACATGAACTAGCAACATTTCTAGCATTTGGAGAGTTAACATATTGGCCAAAATTTGGATCTCTTGCAAACTGACATAAACAACCTTGTTGAGCTTGATCGATCAAGTTTGTACAACATGTTCCCGAAGGTGCACCCCCAGTTTGAATTGCTGGAAGGCATGAGCTCAGACTCACAACATTGCACGCTGCATTCGACACTGTTGCTTCATTCGAGAAAAACAACGCTATCATCATCAAGCAAATTGTTACACTAATACTCTTCTTCATCTTGAACAAAAATAAGGGTTTTTCGAATAAGGTTTAATGGAATGCGATGTGAAGATGGAATGTATTGTTTTGAGTTGGATACTCAATTTATAGAGAGGTATGGCAAACATGCATATTATGTGAGTTTACTCATCTTGGATATGTCTTGTTTTAAGGTAGTGCCACAACATTTCTTGTGTGAAAGATTATGAGCAGACCTAAAGATTATGAACAAACCTAGAGAAAACATGATATTATGATGTCAGTTATTTGTGGAAAAAGAATCAGAGTGTTAGGAAACCGAAACCAAATTGCACGGATTTGTACACCTTCAGGGACCATATGTGCTACAATGTCATTTACCGAGACCAAAATGTAGCCTAACCACACTTAGTGGAAGTCTGGAACCATATTTATAGTCAACTTCATTAAAATAAAATTTATCCTCTCTAACCAGTCTTTTCTATCATCGTTCAGGAGAAATATAGTTGATGTGGAAATGTCAGAAACGAAGGCAAACAAACAGCATCTCTATTAAACATGAATGTTTATAACAAATTACAATCACCATACAGCCAAATACAGAACATTGATAAACAACCAACATCCATTGAACACAATGAATACTCTGTAGAACTTAGAATTCGACATCCCGACCCAAGTAACAAGAATCAATACAAAAAAATGAGGGTAAAAAATACAACAAATAAATGAATTGCCATGACCCAAACCAAAAACAATCAAACAAATTGATAACGGAAAAAAGAAAAAAAAAAGAAAAAGTACCCCAAACATCTTATGCCACTATCAAAAATTTGTTCTTATGAATGAAAAGGCTCACTGTGGATGAGAGGTAGCCAGAGGCTTTGCATTCATGTGCTGCGTTGAAGGATCTGACTTTACTACCGACGCCCCAAATGCATGATCAGGATAATGACTGGGCAGTACGTGTACTACAGGCATAGAAGGTTGTGTTTTGTACATCGAGGTGTATGCAATACTCTCATCAAGTTCATTGGAATTGTTTGAGATATCCATGATGGCAGCAGGAAGAGGCTGAGAAGGTTGTACATGCTCAGGAGGTGTAGTCAGTTGCTGACTCTGACCATTGGCCACACTACCAACTGAACTATGAAATCCTCCAGCTGAGTCTGATGATGGTTGAACAGTGAGACTTTCATTATGAACCACGGGAGGAGTGACTGTGACTGTCTGTGGATGCAAAGGGGGGAGATTGGCAGCCAAGTTTTGACTATTGATAACATTATTATACACGGGCATATTGTAAGACTGGACTGGACGTACAGGATAATAATAAACTGGACATGGTTGATTCACTGGATAAGAACCATTTGATTGCTGATGCATGGGTATCTGATAGACAGGGTAGTAAGATGTCGGATGCAGAGGAGCAGCAGAATACTGAGGTATGTAAGAGACATTGCCTTGAATATATTGGACCTCATGCTGGTGTCGTTTGCCATCTAAATGTTGGGGTAAATGATATCCCGGGAGCGGAACTGTTTTCTGCAACTGCATCATTGAATTCTCGGCAAGAGTCTTTTCAGGTTCTATGGTAAATGTTGGCACTCCTGAAGCGAGTTGTGTCATTGATTCTTGCAGAGCAACAGGCTTTGGCAAGACACAAGAACTTCCAATGCTAGTGTCACTGTCACCAACAACAATTAAATTTTGGAGATGATAACTTTATCTCAGCAAAACGAACCAAAATAGCGCATGAAAAATACATCATTCACCATCGAAAGCATAGAAACTATCGAACTATTCTACTCATCCTCATTGTACAATGTCAGTTCCTCCCCATACCATTAGCCTGTAACTCAGAAAATATTGAAAACGGGAATACATGAATTCAGCACAGACCAAGCAAAGGATACAATAAGCTAATCAACACGTTACCACAACTTCGATGTTTTTAAGGTCAAGTTACCTAAAGCATTGATGCAATAGATTAATCAACCAATCCTAAACAAAAGATTTGCAGAAGATCGCTCAAGTTACCAATTAGCAGTAAAATATCGAAATATATACATTGGTATAAAAATGCAGTATCCATCCATTCCTTTTTATCTCCACTCATATCGATCAAATACTAGCATAAGCAAACCAACAACACGTAGTACAGAACTCAAATTTAGTATATAAGGTACCTTTCAATAGATGCAGAAGAAGGCACTCGACACTTCTTAGCCATCAACCCAACCCCACCATCCTCATAGTGAACACCAATGGTGGGCAAATTCGACATTGAAACAGACGAACTACTCGACCCAAAGGATGAATTTGTCTCCAACACCATACTCTCTGGTACCCCTCCCCTATTCTCCACCCCACCCCCACCCCCACCCCCAACATTCAACCCCATCAACCCATCAACCAAACCCGCACCCTCGAACTCCCCCTTACCCACAACCCCATTATTCTTCACCACATCACAACCCCCACTCTCCTCTTTTGGGTCAAACAAACCCAACCCAACAGACTCCCGTTTCGGCTCTAACAAATTCGACCCAACAAAACCAACAGACACCAATTTCGGGTCAAACAGACCCAACCCAACTGGACCCACGGCCTCCTCTTTCGGGTCAAACAAACCAGACCCTGCAGGCTCCAGTTTGACAGAAAACAGAAACAGCCTAATACGACTCTGTCGAACTACAGGGGTTATCACTGGACAATTAATCCGATTCCCAGTCGGTGGTCGACCCGATAGCCCCTCGATAACATCAGTAGCTGTAATTGAAGGCAATGTAGATACAGAAACACGATCATGTTCTTCAAGCATGTTGAAGAGATCTTCATCAGTAGTTACCGAGATTAATGAGTCAAGTTCTTCATCAGGGAGCTGGTATTTGAGCAGAAATGGTTGGTTCTTGAAAAGGGTACGAGAGAGGTGGGAGGTGAAGGAGGTGTATGAGGAGGCAGCTTTGAGGCGGTCGAAGGAGACAATGCGAGTTTCTCCGCCGGCGTAAAATAGAGAGTTGTGGTGTGGGCGAGGGAGAATGTGCCCACCGTAACTCACCATTAACCGGAGTTTTGGATGTGGTGGGTCCATTGCCGCCGGGATTTGGGGGGAGGATTTATGAAAGGTTTTTGGTCGAAGGTTGGTGTCTGATAATGAAAAATTAATAATTAAAAAAATGTTTGGTGAGTTGATATTTTTTATTAATAAATGGAATATTGGTGAATTTCTCAAAAAAGTATTGGTCTAGTTGGGAAAACACTCTATACACTTAACTATGGGACAAGATAATTATTTTATTACTCCCTCCATCCCAAAATGTTTGTCCACTTTCTATTTTGGGAGTTAAACTCTACAAATTTTGACTATAAATTCTCATTTGCCGATAAGAGATAATATAGTCATATGAGATCTTGTTAGATTCATCTCAATGTATATTTTTGAAATATCAACTTTTTATAATTTTTACGCTTGTAGAATTAGAAATATTTACGTTTTAATTTGTGTCTCGAAGACCGCGTAGGTCAAAATAGGACATCCAATTTGGGATGGAGGGAATACTAAAAATACTAGTTGGGTGTATATCGCTTATTATAAAAAAAAATACTAGTTGTGTGAGTAAAACCTGTCTAGTTCATTTTGGGAAAAAAGATAGTGGAAAGTATATTTGAGAAGTTTGTGGGGAAGGTTTTAGGATGAGAAAAATATGAGTAAGTAAATTTATCTCTCAAATTTTAGACGGAGTGATTCACTTTTTAAATATAAGTGATTTTATATGGTCGGTGTGAGAGATGAGATGAATGATTAAATTAGCTGTTTTTGAAATACTTGTGACGTCAAAACCATTAACTCTTCTTTTTGTTTATATATTAACTTATGATCTTACGAAAAATATTAAGAATGTAAAAGAAGAGAGTTAATCGAATAGCCTAGTGGAAAAGTCTCTCGCTAATGACCAAAAAATTCTGGTTCGAAATTCACCTCATCGCTAATTTACAAAAAAGAAATGTAAAAGAAAAAACACAATTTAAATAGACACAATTTACATTTTTAATAATGAATAAATCATCAATCAACAAAAAGTTTAATCAACGATAATTCTCGAATTCAATTTGGTCTCCAGTTTTAGGAAAATGTCAATTTATTACTTCTTGGGAGTGCACGCTATTGCTTCTCATCCACGGAAAAGAAGTCGTCAAAATTATGAGTTTTTCAGTTTTCATAATATTCAACGTAGGAAAAATCTCGATAATTTTGATTGGTGTAATCTTTTATTCTCTTTTCTCTTAATTTTACCGTCCCCTGTTTTGGCTCCTTATCTTCTCTTCTTCCTTTCATTTTTTGGTGTTCAGCTTCACCTATCATTTCTGTTTCTTGTACATCCAGATGGCGACTCCTCAGACAATAATCATTTTGGGTAAGAAATTATTTGTAATAATTATTTTCACACTATTTCAAAATTGTCACATATGTGTTCCTAGTTATCAACAACCAAGCTAAGTCTCGAGTCGATCAGTTTAGTTTCTGAGTCGGATATAGCGAAACCCCAATCAACTCGGCTGGTTAACAACTCTACTTGGAAGTAATGAAACAAAATGATAGGTTGTTTGTTATACTAATGATGGTTCTCAAGTTTGTGAAGTAACAGACGATCGACGATCAATTAATAACCTATTTGTTATGATTTATGAATAAATATTGTGTGCTATCTGACCCTACTTTTTCGAAATTAAGAATTTATTCGTTATGAATAAATATTCAGTACTAAACTTAGTGAATTTCATTGCAGTTACAATTGTACCTGTGGTTATAATTGGTACAATAATCTTGATTACTATGTGTTGGCTAAGAACCAAAAGTGGGAGTAAATTGTTCAATTCAGTAACTACAGACGTTTTTAGAGCTACTGAAACAGCACTTTCTAATCTACCAGCACTTGCACTTTCTGATCCCCGAATCGTCCAATCTGATAACCGGGATTCCTCGCCAATGGAGATATTCTTGCAAGATTTAGCTAAACAGAACCCCATCAGATTCACAGGGCAACAACTTTCTTCGTTTACGGACAACTATTCTAGGACATTAGGCTCTGGAGGTTTTGGTGTTGTCTACAAAGGGACATTACCAAATGGTATAGATATTGCAGTCAAAGTTCTGAAAAAGAAGTCGGACCAACAAGCCGAGGAGCAGTTCATGGCCGAAGTGGGCACAATAGGAAAGACATACCATCTAAATCTTATCAAATTAATCGGTTTTTGCTATAATTATCAAATGGCTGCATTGGTTTATGAATACATGGAAAATGGATCACTTGATAAATATTTGTTTGGCAATGATGGTAATAATAAACTTGATTGGGATCAGTTGCACGAAATTGCAATTGGCACAGCGAAAGGCATAGCATATTTGCACGAAGAATGTGAACAGAGAATTATTCATTATGATATCAAGCCTGGAAATGTGTTGCTCGATTCCAAGTTTACGCCTAAGGTTGCAGATTTTGGTTTAGCCAAGCTTACGAATAGAGAAGAAACTCACATATCTGTATATGGTTATAGAGGTACTCCAGGTTACCTAGCACCGGAATTTATGTTAATGAATTTTCCGATATCATACAAGTGTGACGTTTATAGTTTTGGGATGCTACTTTTCGAGATACTTGGACAGAGAAAGAACGCGAATGTTGGTCGAAGTATTGCAGAGAGTAGCTTGGATTGGTTTCCGAAACAAGTGTGGGATGAACATGAGAAGGGCCGACTGGATGCAATGATTTTAGACTACGGGATCAACGAGAAAGATAGCGAGAAAGCGAAGAGAATGGCGTGGATTGCTTTATGGTGTGCTCAAAGTTCACCAGATGAGAGACCTCTAATGAGTAGTGTGGTGAGAATGTTGGAAGGAGGTATGGAGATTAAGCCACCTTCGAAACCCTTTGGTTATTTGTTCTCTTCAGGGATCAATAATAATGCTTTTAATTTATCTTTGTATGAGTCCAGTTCAATTAATAGTAGTGTTGACCAAAGTCCTTCTTCGACCAGAGGACTCCTATCTTGATGAGGAAATATTAGCTTCAATTTGTGATTATATTCTTCCAGCTTATCAATGTAAAGTTGTGTTTCTATTTTACTGAGATTAAATTATTCGGATTATGGGTATTTCTTATTTTCTTAATGGCGATGTTGTTGAGCTTATATTTTATGTGAATAACCACTAGAGATCGGTGATGTATTTATTAGGGTGTGCAGAAATTATTCACCCCGCCCAACCCAACCCAACCCAATCCGAGGATACGGGTTATTTGGGTCTATGGGTTGGGTTTGGGTTGAGTAGTAAAAAACCCGAGAAAATTGGGTTGGGTTTGGGTTGATACTGTTGAAACCCGAAGAAACCCGACCCAACCCGAATATTATACTATATATTAATTTAAATTTATAATATTATGGTTAAAATTTTAGATTTATGATAAAAATACTTTATGATAAATCAGTCCATTTAAGTTATTAACCTAATAAACTACTAGTATTATCTACACTATATTTAATTGGGGAAGGGGGGAATTAGTTATTTTTGTAATGAAGCCCCATGTTCTCTAATTCCCTTGATTGTAGGAACTTTTAAAATAAAAAATAATTCAATATACTTTTATATAATAAATTAGTTTAAATATAAATTTGAACAAATACTTTTACATGACAAATTATTAAAAATTACTTTTCATAATTATTAATTTTTTAAGGATCATTATTAGATGCACAAGCATCGCTGTGCCCAAAATACTAGTATATATAAATAGCCATGGCGGCACTTATCTTTGTTTCTTGTTTACAGGTCGTAGATCGAAAACATGATACAACCATAATAATTTTACAATATGTTTAGTTTTTGATACTTAGTTTGTGGAGTTTGAACTTTGAATGAGTTACTAATAGTCTTTACACGATCAAACAATTACTATGGTTTTGGTTATTGCAATTTCTAAGTTTTTTCTATATAATTGTAATTGTTAAAATTAATGACGTATGACCCGAATGACCCGTTCAACCCAACCTGAAAATTGGAGGACCCGATGCAGCGGGTCAAATCATTCTTGGGTAGAGTTTGGGTCAAAATTTTAAAACCCAAAGAATATTGGGTTGAGTTTGAGTTTAGCCAAAACCCGCCCAACCCAATCCATATTCACCCTTATTTATAGCACAAAGCCATAAAAGATATAGTGTGTGATGTAATTCTTAACAAACTATACATTTGAAACTATGAATCATTATCTTTATTTAGAGAGTGTACTGTTTACATACAAGTGTTGACTTACATCCTCCAAAAGTTTTACACATTCTTCTATGTTTTTATGATGACTATATTGCAATCTTTGTTACTACTTTTTAGGATCATATTTTAAAATTATGTTATTTTCAAAAACTAATTGACAGTAATATAACTATTTAAGTCTAAAATACAATTTTATCTCATTATCTCAAACCAAATCAACAATTAACTCAATTAAGTACTCGAACAACTTTGATTAATAATTAGAGTGAAAAATGGGTCAAAAGCAAGTCCACAAGTGAAGACGTATAACTTAATTATTTTCTTGGTCGACTAATTTGACCACAAAAATAGGCATATTCTGTCTCCTCATCACCTAAAAAACACATATAATGATATAAATACAAACACTTCCACCTCCACTTTTCTCACACACTCTTTTTCTTCATTATAATTCTTCTTCTCTATCTCAACACAACCCAATTATTCTTTCCAACCAAACAACAAAAAACACATCAAAATGGACACAACAATTTCGAACCCATTTAATGGATACATGAAAAAATATTGGAGGAGGAGAAAGTATGAGAGAGTAGATGGTAATAAAGGAAGAAAAAACAAGAAAGTTGTAAGATTTGGAGGAACAATAAAAAGGAGGCCATGGAGATTTAGAGCCTTTCGAAAGCTTCATTTGAGGATTGTGTCACCTATTAAGCTTTGGAATAAATTAAAAAATGCATACATTAATATGATGCTTCATTTGGCTGGAGATGGAAATACTAATACAAGTGTTTTTGGTGGCAAAAGAATTCCAAAAGGACGTCAACTTAGTCCTAAGTACTCGAATATTGAGTTTGAGAATAGGTTGATTTTTGAGATTTACAAGAATTTGGTGGCTTCTATGGAATTGAACAATACTCCCTCCAATCCAAAAAGATTGTAGTTTTAGGCATCTCCAAAATATCCAAAAATAGTGTAGTTTTACATAAATCAATGTAAAATATCCCAATTTTTCCCTTAATACCCTTATGTGCATAAAACAACTCAAAACACATTAATGATTACTCATAACTCAGTTTAACTCTTCATATTCCAACTCATTTATATAGTAGCTATCTAAAAAAATTGATTAAACTACTGCACTCCTAATATTTCACGTCTTGCATCATAACTCAGTTTAACTTTTCGTTTGTATGAAATTTTTTGGCTTTCAAGTAAAAGTTAAAATTTTCGTTTGTATGAAAAATTTTGGCTCCAAAGATTTTGGCTCCAAGTAATTGTAGTGTGAAGAAGGTGAAGAGTTGCAGCCAAGAACATTCAAATACTAATGATTGACACATGTTTTAAGTGAATAATTAAATTACTAATCATTGGTTTTCAAAGGGTATGACTGGAATTTTTAAAAGTATTAAATTTTTCTTAATCTATGTGAAATCTCTAAAACTACCATCTTTTTGGATTGGAGGGAGTAATAACTAGCTAGCTTTGTCATTTATTTTCTTGTCATTATGAGCTTTTTTTTTGTGAATATAATTGATGAAGTCACTTATGTTGAGACTTCATTTTAGTTTTTTGTTTTACTTTTTAATTAATTTGTGTTACCAGGAACGACAGACGAGTGTATTTATGTAATAATTAAGTCTGGGAAAATGGTGGATTTTATTTCATATGTGAAATGTTTGTTACTGAATGTATTATAATTTTAGTAATATCATTACATCATATTCATACTTTGATTATTAATTTACAAAAAAGAAAGAAGACAATGTGGTGATGAAATTTAAGACGATAATGATGAATTAAAGAAGATAGTTGTTATAATAAATGTATGTTAAATAATGGAGATATATGGGGGAAAAATAGATGATGACACATTAAAAAAATGTGAAACAGTACTAGCTAAAAACAAGAAATTTTAAATTGTAACTTTGAGTAAAAAAATTCCGATGAATTACTTGTAAACTTAATTAGTTTAATGTAATATGTATGCCCTTGATCCAAAATTAATAAGAGTATTAATTAATTTAAACATATTAGTAAACATATAATAAAAGGTGATAAGATAATTGGTATATATTGTGAATACATTTGTCTAATATTATTGTACTATATATAGAAGTATGAAATAGCTGATCGTTGAATAAAAGATAATTATCTTAATTTTTGAATAATAATCTTTTTAAAGATGATAATTTGAGGACCCAATATCAAACAAATACTCCATTTTATATATTAAAATGAACCTTCACGAGTCACGACGAAGAATAAAATTAGGTTTCTAAGAAGTTATTCCACCATACCTAACCGATACATATATAATATAATATGCAATATCTTTTAGAATGTTGAGTTAGCACATACACTGATACACTACATCATATGTTAACGTTATGTCCAATTGCCCATACAAACAAAAGATTGGTAGCTTCCAATTATTGTTTATTAATCCAAAATTATTATTAGCTATTCAAAAAAATGAGTATTTTGCTGAAATGGTTTTCCGATAGTAGGATTGAATTGCATTTTGGTCCCTAATAGTTATATGGTTGTACGTTAGTCCTGAAAGTGACCAAAAAGTTGCACTTTAGTCTCCAATTCAAGTTTTACGTTAATATTTCAGGTTTAGGCGTTTAAATTGAGATAAAAATATAATTTTAAAGACCTAATAAAATTGTTTTTTTTTTCTTCTTTTTGCCCCAATTCAATTAGTGCCAAAATGAAACTCCACGACCCCCTCCCGCCAAAACTCCCTTTCTTCTTCTCCTCAACTAGGGTTGTGGAGTTTCATTTTAGCATCAATTGGGCAAAAAATCAACTTTACGTCTTAAAAATTATATTTTTACCTCAATTTTAATGCCTAAACCTGAAATGATAATGGAACGTGGGGACTAAAGTGTAACTTTTTGGCCACTTGCGGGGACTAACATGCAACCGTGTAACTATTGGGACCAAAGTACAACTCGGTCATACGATCGGGGACCATTTCAACAATTTTCTCTCAAACAAAATGATTAAAATAAAATTTCAATTATGTTTTTCAAACGCCAACTTAATTTTTTTATAGATTAAGTAAAGAAAACCAGGAAATACCCGATCCAAACAGTTGAACAGAATTGAATTAGTCCTCTCTATTTTGATAGAATGGGGTCAAAGGTCAAACATTTTCATGATTGCCATGTAATTTCATTTTCTACGTCTTTTTCATGCAGAATAAATATCTAAAATTTGTATGGAGTAATAATAAACCTTTTGGGTTTTACACACACGTCAGAAATTTCCCCACCACTTCGCTTCATTGATTAAGCAATTCAACTACTCTTTATTTTTATACTAAAATGAACCATATAAATAGACATTCCAATTAACTTACATTATTACACGGCAATCAAATTCAACAGTCTACATTTTTAGCAACAAAAAATTACATTGAAGTACGTAAACGATTCATATATGAAAGAGGTTGACAATAAGTTCTTTCAGAATGAATTATTTTGTCCCTTTGTTAGAGGTGTTCCGAAAATATCTGCGAATGAGTAAGTAGCTTTATGAACGAATGGATCGGATCAATTTGGAAAATGAAAAAAATATGTACAAATTATACGCTTCTACTAAATTAATTTAGAAAAAGACAACTCACATATATAAAGCTAGAATTACATACTTTATGGAAATGAAAGTGGACCATAATATGTCGTTTTTTATGTTTAAAAGGACCTTAAATGATTTAAAACGATAAACCTATTCTTTAGTGTTATTAAATGGGTTAAAAGAATTTTATTAATATCGATCTTGATTTTGAAAAATAAAAAAATAAATGGTAATCAAACTCTTTCGTACATTACTCTCATATTTTCTATAATATTATTAAAGATAATAGAATAAGTATATTTCTTATAACAATAAATAAATAATGATTCTAGCTAGGCACATATACAACTAATATATTCTCTAGGAACTAGCAAACATAATAATACAGACAATAATCACGATAAGTTGCCATTTTAAAAAACAATAGTGGCTCGTACGCATGCTTTTGTTAAGTTAATAACTCCAAACGTAAATCAATAAATCTCCAATAATACCTACCTTCATTCTAATGAGCTGTGCTGATCAAGTAATTATTTTTATTTCCACATATAATATGCAAGATATATAACTGCTCAACATTAATAAAGCACATTTTATTAATGTTCATTTTGTTATTAGCTTTTAAATCATACTCTTGTTGTTTGATATTTTGATACAACAAGTATGTTAATTGTTAATGCACTCCTTCAATTTTGTAAAGGTCGTCTACTTTCGTTCTTCTTACATTAATCATAACTTTATTTCATTAATTCTTAGATGTGTTCATGAAAATAAATAAACCAGCTATAACCGATGTCAATATCTTCCCTTTCGTTTGTAAAAATAAATTAAATTAGACAACTGAGATGGGATAGTATCATTTACACTCTACTGCTCTAGTACTCATGGAGTACATTATTATTTGTCATTGAACTTCAGGTTCATCATTTAATTTTAAGATACTTTGAACATTTATCCAAATTAACTGGGAGTATTGTGTTTTTTATTTTTGGGTTGGAAAAATATTGGATTTTTGTTATTTTGTTGAAGAAAAGATTCGATTTTTGTTGGGTTTGAGAGAATAAAATGTTGACAAAGTTTGAAAGGAAGAGTAATAGAGTGAAAGGATTGAGTTTTCATAGCAAAAGGTCATGGATCTTGGCTTCACTTCATAGATGGCCATGGAAGAAGAAGAACAATTGTGAGGAAATCGGTAGAGAGGGTGAAGGAAGAAGAAGAAAGGTGGGGTGGGTGTGGGGATGGGGGTGGGGGTGGGGTTAAAGGTTGAAGATGATGTTTTTAATGGGTTGGGTTCAATATTTAAGGTTGGGTTAGTTTATAATTAGGTTGAGTTAGTTTTAGATGTGATTAGACTAATTTGCCCTTTATCTAAAATTTAAAACTAGAGAATTTTTTTTAAAAATGGTTCAAGTGCCATTTTTTGAATACAGGGGCCTATTTGGGAAAAAAAGGTCACCAAAGGCTGATTTGAGAAAAAAGATTAGTTCAGGGGCCTAGATGAAAAAAAGTCATTTATTAATGATTATGTAAAAATTTACAACGACAATAAAAAAGGAAGAATATTACCCGTCCTTTCCTTAATTCAGCATACAACAAACTCACATGACTTTAAACAAGCATTACACACAGATTACAATCACATAAACAGGAAATTATTGATTACTAGCTCAAAGTTTTCCTCTTAAGAAACAGAAAGTAGTTTCCTACCTTGGGTCCTTTGTATCTATCATCCAATAAAACTGGATTTGCTTTATACTTTTTTGTGTAAAGTTCGAACAAGTAGTCAAGTACGTCACTACCAAAGTGGTCTGCTACAATTCCACCTATTATGGCTCTGAATAATGAGATAGATAATTTCATGTTTGCTTCTAAAGTTGGCTGATTCATTACATAATCCAACTTCTCAAATTTCTCAATTGTAAAGTATCCATTTGCCTCTATATATGCCTTCAACTTGGCCGGTGACGGGTAGTATAACGGCAAGTTGAACATGTCTCTCATCTCTTCGCTTATCTTACCCTGTAGTCATGCGATAGTATGTTAGTTCGCGCATGTTTAGTCGAACATACTAGAACTATAAAAAAAAAGTTAAATATAATAAATGATATCAATGATTATATGTTGACTATATATTTGTTATATTTCGCCAAAGGGTTGAAATATTATGAAATATCATTTTCTTTTCTTTTATAAAAAAATGATTCATCCTTTTCATATATCAACATCCCTGGTTTTATAGTAAGTCCTGATTTAGTTGTTATATTGGTGGAGGATATATTATTTGCAATACAGTTATGGAATATATAGAGACAAAAAAGGTGACATTTAAGGTCTGACTTTTTCTGATCTAATTGTGAGTTGAAAATAGTGATTATGGTGATTGTAATTTATGTGCTAGGCATAGTCCAATTGATTAGAAGAATCTGTTCTATTATGCAGGATTGGCTGTAATATAGGTAGTGTATTAGCGCCTAGCGGTCTTACCATGTTAACCATGTCTTCCAGGCAGGACTCAAGAAGGCTGAAGTTTCCACCTACAGTGGAATTCAAAGGGGAAAATTCGTCGGGGGTGGCATTTGCTATGAGGAACATCAGTCCGCCAGCAACAAGCTCTTGAGCCCTTGCGCTCAAGAAGGCCTCGAAATCTTGTTTGAATTCATTTGAGTATGCGTCATTGACAGCTTTTGGCGCTCCTAAGTAGTGAATCTTTCCCCTGTTCCAGGCTATTGAGTTCTTGTTAGTAACTTCATCCGGTATCTTGGATAGCCAGTGAAGCGAGGTGAAGCAGCTAGCGATATCTAGGCTCGCTTGTGGTAGCAGCTGGCTGTAAAATGATCCCGGTATTGCTGCCATATAGTACTTCTTTTTAGGTGGAAGGTAGCTGAAGAGAGTATTGAAATCATTGGCTATAAGATCGTTAAAATATATGAAGATTTCAGGTTCGTGATCCCCCAGGTTGCTTCTAATGGCCTCAACAATGTTTTGCATAGCGAAGAATGTATTAGGCCCTGTTGAACATCCGAAATCAGCAATACGGAAGCATTGTTGAGGATCGAACGATGGCTTCTCATTGTCCAGATGCTTTCCTATGAGTTCATAAATTTTTTCCTTTGCCAGTTCCAAAAGCAGCATCTACATATGGTAAAAATCATAGACATGCATGTTTTACTCTGCCTAGCAGATCAGTAAATAGTAAATACAAATAAGGTGACTAGAGTCCAGAGTTTTCATGTGATATTTACATTATCTTACCTGATATGTAGAATTTTTTGAGTAACTGTAGGTTCCGTCGCCCCCCAAGACATGGAAGCTGTTAGGTATACTGCTAGCTCCGGCTCCATTCTCCATGAGCGTTATCAATGCCGGACTTAGTGGTTGCGACTTGGTGGTGGTGGTCCGGGAGCAAGAAAGTGAACAAGTGTGAAAGTTATGGCTCAACAAGTGCTGCATTTATAAGGATGTTGAGCAGGTTGAAGGTTCGAATTCTAAACCTTTGTGTACCTCTCAATGCATAATTATACATTATGCAGTACGTGGTTATATTATAACTAGGGTTGTAAATGAATCTGAAAACTCGATTCAGCTCGAGATTTTCGGCTTGAAATAGTTTGGCTCAGAATTCGACTCGAAAATCAATGAGCTGAGCCGAACTTTGAAAAAAGAGGTTAGGCGAGCTGAGCAAAGCCAAACGATTTGAAATAGCTAGAGGCTCGGCCACCTATATAATTTATAACTTACCCATGGGTTGTTAGAAAGCTTGCTTAATATAATTTATTTGACTGATGTGATTCACAGTATATTGTGTCAGTTCGAGGTCTATGCAATGCGTCCTTTCTAGTTCTACTGATAGCAGTTAACAGTTGACGTGAGAAAAAGAAAAAGACTACCCATAATGCCAACAATACATGAAGTAAATCTAAGCACTTCATATAAAACAAGTAGAGGATCGTATCAGCCATGGAGTATAATACTCCTTTTCTGCTTGATTTTATTTGTTTAATCTAATCACTTGACAAAAACATGAGAAACGCTAGTGCGTCAGCAAATTCAATTTTTTTCTTTTGGAAATTAACATGAAAGTGTAAGTATATAATAATATAGAAAAATATACACCGTCCGATTCATAATATTTGATTGTTTAGCAAAGGGTTAATAAAAGTTATTATTATACACTACAAAATACTCTCAAAATATAATGAAAACTAATCTCTAAAGTAAGGATAAAAAAGAAAATCATGAGTACAAAAGTACATTCAATTCCGTAAACAATTAACTGTTATGAAAAAATAATTTTTTTTCTAAACAATCAAGTATTGTGAAACGGAGGGAGTATGAAATAAATTGTCGGATATACCCTACGTCTGCTATGTTATTTTTGAGTTCTATATATTCCACTTTTACCTTGATAAAATAACATAAATAAATAATAAATACATAAAGTTTAACTAGCAGAATGTTAAAATAGGTGCTAAGTAATAATAGGCGGTTAGAATAAAATATGAGACAAGTTATCTCCAACAAAACTTGAACCAAAGACTTTGTAGTTGGAAGCTTGGATTAAATATCACCAGGTTATTCAACGATTAACAAATTCGAACATTTCCTTAGGAAATCTTCTTTAATTTAAAGTCTATTTCAATGAATGAGTATATTATGCATTAAGGCTAGTTTATTAAGAATAATTGTACTAAACATTTAATAGTATATCAATTACTGTTATTTTTTCAGAATAATTGTACTACACATTTAGTAGTATATCAATTATTGTTCTTTTCTGCTTAATTTAATTTGGAGGTTTGAATAGTCATTGAAAATTTTGTTTTTGTTAGAATGCAGAAAATTAGTCAAGTTGTCCCTATATCAAAAATCTTATTAATAGGAAATCACGAGAATAAAAGTTTATCAACGAGAAGGTAGAATAATAATTATTTTGAAACAGAAAATTTAAACTAGAATGTTAATTATTGTGGAGCATGTCTTTTATGACTAAAACAATACTATAAAAAATATTAAGAAGTATATTTGATAATTTACACTATATCTACACTATATATAATTGGGGAAGGGATGAATTAGTTATTTTTATAATGAAGCCCCATATTCTTTAAATCCCTTGATTGTAGGAACATTTATATCTATAAAAATTAGTTAAAATGACTTTTATACAAATTAGTTTAAATATAAATTTGAACAAATACTTTTACGTGATAAATCAATAACGATTGTCCTTTATAATTATTAATTTTAAATTTTTTATTTAATGATTATTATTAGAATGCACAAACATCGTTGTGCCCAAAATACTACTTATATATATAATATCTGAAGGGGGAATTAGATGTTTTCCTTGAAGCCTCATGATCTCTTATAATTAATTAGGTACCGACACTTGTTTAATTTAAAAATAACCATAATTTTTTAATTAACTTCTCATTATTTATTTTTAACTAAATTTGATTATTTTATTTCTTATTATTTATTTCTTTTCTAGAATAATTAAAATCAAGATCTCTAATGAATTTAGTATTAAATTTAGTTAAAATGAGTTATTTAAAAAAAATTATCAGTAGCAATTTTTTTAGTTAACCTATTATATAAAAAATTAATTTACCCCATATTTATGCGTACATGTAATATTGTGCAAGGACGACTAGTTATATTAATTACCAATATCAATAACAATCTTTTCTGATAACTTTAATTTCAAATTTATAGGAGTACTTCTATGACTTTAATCAAATTAAAATAATTTTGACAAAGTGAGTGAGTACAATTATGGGGAGAACAATTTGTAAGATAGTTGTGAATGATGATTGATATGAGTAGCCACAGATGGCCAGCTGTAGAAACCCAAACCGACTAGATTCGCCAGCCTCAAATACAGAAAATGTTGAAAGGGACTTGCTAACTTGTTTTAGTGTAACAACCTTTCCGAGTACCGGAAAGTTGAAAATCGAATTGATTCATTTGGAAAAATTTATTAAACCATTTAAAAATTGATGAAACTAGACTAATGATGAAAAGTTGATTTGATTTAGTCGAGTTGAATGAAGGGGAAAAAACACAATGAGAAATTCAAATTGTCTAAATATGTGTATTTTGTTATGAGTTATGACTTGTTGTAGTGATTTATATTTATGTTACTACTTTTTTTCCATTTTCTTATTCTCTATCTAATAATTATCATTTAAAAGAGAAATATTAAATTAAGATTAGGGCTAATTGTCAGAACCATAATTTATGTTTGATAAATGTTTTCAGTTTATCACTTGTGCTCTAAAGTTATCTAGTTCTTCGTTTGTGTTTAAAATTTCGACTTGATCACGCTGTTAAAACTTCTGTAACTCTACGTCAAGCTGAGTATGGGATGAACATTTGCTAATTTGTCAAGGGTAGTAATATAATTTTGCATTTGAGTCTTCTCTTTTGTTAGATGTAGCATACAAGAGTTGAACATGTGCTAATTTCCCAACTCATCATCTCTCAAAAACCCTCAAAACTGGCGATTTCACTTGAAATTGAGGTGATTTGTATAAAACAAATAAAAAATTTGCTTCGTCAATCATCGAAAATCTCTTGGGGACTCCATAATCAGCGGCTCCCGAAATTGCATCATGTGACCTACACGTACAACGTTTAGCGGCAGCTTAACAGATTGGCTGATCGTCTGAAAAAAATTTAAACACAAATGATGGACTAGGTAGCTTTAAAATACAAGTGATGAACTGAAAATATTTATCAAACATAAATGATAATTGTGACCATTAGCCCTTAATATAAATTGTTAATTTGTTATAATTGAAAAGGTTGTATTATTATTGAAGTATTAAATGAAACATAAGGAAGCTGATGTATAATGTTGGCGAGTGAAAAGTAAAGACCTTCATTTCACAAACATTATAAATAATGGAAAAGATTTGAAAGTCTAAGCCAAAACCTTTTAAGATTGACTATTGAGAATTTTTGGGCATAATTTAATTGGTAAAATTGTGAATATTAAAATATTGCTAGCTTAGTCTTTTTACATGGCGTGAGTTCGAGTCCCACAAAAAAAATCTCGTATTGGATGGTAAATAAAAAAACTCAAATAATTCACCGTCTCTCATGGACACATTTTGAAATTTATTTTTTTTGTGAAAATATAGGACATACTGTAATACGATGAAACTCGTACAATCAGATATCATAAGATTGACTATTAGTCGGAGTAACAAAATTACTTTAAATGCATGCACATCCCAAGCAATAATATATGAGGTCAAAACATGGCAATTGGCAATTATTTTTGAATTGTTTAATATTCGAGTCAAGTGACCAACTTGATAACATGCATTAGGAGCTTTCCATTCAATTTCCCATTCCCAAAAACTCACCTTTTACTATTCTTGTACTCAATCTTGCTCATTTGTCAACCATGACAACCTCATACACATAAACATCTGGCTTACATTATTATTTTCAATAATTAACCCCCCCCCCCACCTCACCCCCTTCTTCCTCATTTATATATACCTCCAAGCATCCCTATCAAATCAAATCTCATCAAGAATAATCATATATATTCACTATAACATATTTCTTGAAATTATTTCAAATGGGGAACCACATCTCGAACAAACTATCTTCAGGCAAGAACAGCAAATCAGCAAAGGTTATTTTCCCATCAGGAGAAATCAGACAATACAAAGAAACAACCAATGCAGCAGAGCTCATGTTTGAATCACCAAATTTCTTCCTAGTTAACGCCAAAACTCTCCAAATTGGACGTAGAATTTCAGCACTCAACGCGGACGAAGACTTGGAAATGGGCAATGTTTATGCAATGTTTCCAATGAAAAGGTTGAACTCTTTGGTAACAGCTTCTGATATGGGTGGGCTTTTCTTGAAAGCTAAATCTGCTGTTAGCAGGAAAAGGATATCTTTTAAAACAACCAAAATATCTCCTCATAGTAATGAAGATAATAATGATGATGAAGAAAGTAAAATAGAGTCTTCAGATTTGAAGCTTGATCAAGTTCTTGAAGAGTATGAGGCTGCAGAGATGAACAAGAGGAGGTTGATGTTGGATATTATTAAGGTTGCTTAAGAGTGAATCAAATTTGAAGTGGAAAAAAATGAGTTTGTCATTTTTTTTATTAAGTGAGTTTGTCATCCACTTAATAAGTAAAGAAGCTTGAGATGTTGTTGAATAAGAAACAACATTGTATTGAGCTTGGAAAATAAACTTGGGCTCGTGCGAGTCAAGTTTTGCTTCCGGTCGAGCTTGGTTTGCATGTGAGATTGCAAAGGGTGTAACGGTTGTAACAGTTGGCGTATTGACTGACAATGAATGACCTGACTGTTACGGAATGTAATGGCAACAACTAGTACTAATAATTGTGCATTACATTTTGAATTGACTACCGTTACAAAATATAATGGCAGCAATTGCTACGCATAATTGTGCATTATATTGACTAATATAATGGTAGCAATTAGTAACATAATTGTGCATTATATTTTTGATTGACTCAGCTTCTACACGGTTACAAAATATAATGGCAGCAATTACTACGCATAATTGTGCATTATATTTTGAATTGACTAATATAATGGCAGCAATTAGTAACATAATTGTGCATTATATTTTTTGATTGATTCAGCCTCTATAAATAGGCAAAACCTTAATCCTTCTACCACACTTGAAACACACACAACTTTAGCACAAAAAATAAAATCAGAGAACTCCCATACTCTCTGAGTTTTCACACTTGCTTTTCGTCGGTGATACACATGCTCATAGGCGGTTCGTTGGTTGGCTCATTGTGCTTGTGAGGTCGAACCAAGAGGTGGTTTTATCCTGGGAAACTTGCGACCAAGAAATCCTTAGCACCGAAGGGAGGTCGAAAAAGTTTTAAGGAAAGCGGTATCCGTGACTCCATCTGGTTTATGTTTGTTATATTTTTGTTATTATAGTTATTGTAATTTTAAGTCTAGTAATCATTTTCATTGGTTGTTCATGAGTTTATTGTTTTCTTTTGCAAAGTTTTATTGTATAGTTGTATATTCCCGGTATCGGTCCTACAGCTTAAAACTTTTTTCGACCGGGGCTTCATACAATACCTTTGCAATGGGATCGAATGTGGACACATCCGTGGTGAATGTTGTTGATGGTACAGTGCCGAATGTGACCAGCCAGATTGGTACGGGTTCCATTCCGATTATTTGAGTCGGAATTACTTTGACTTATTTATCTGATGATTTAATTTGTACGGGTATATAAAACATACTCTACTACAAAAGAGTGTTGGGATCCTCTTGAGTATAAGTATAAGACTCAACATGCTAGTACCAAGAAACTTATCGTGGGTAAGTTTCTTGATTTCATGATGGTTGATGAAAAACCAGTTACCGAGCAAGTTCGCGAACTTGAGGTAATTTTTCATGAGATTCAAACTGAAGGCATGATCTTGAGCGTCAATGCTGGTGGTTGTGGGCCACTACATTTTGTGTGAAATGTGAGTTGGAAACACCAAATGAATAAATGGTTATTAAGATTATGTGAGAATATAATTCACATAATTCGTGTAACTCCAAGAGAAGGGAGTGTACACAATTTTCATGTGAATGATTAATTTGTTTCGAAATTAATCATGTGAAAATAACTAAGATTAATTTTGAGAAATTAATCGTGCACTAAAAAATGGAAAACCTTTTGTATATGAAGGATTAAAGTTTGTTCAACAAACTAATACTAGTAAACACTTGATAAAGTGATTGATAGACTAGTGAGATATTGCCAAATAAGCTCTTAAATGAGCGTGATAGTAGATGGTTTAGTGAACAACCTCTATGGATGTTAAGGCATGTGAAAAACAAGTTGATTGTCGATATAGGTCATGTTGTTAGAACTTGGACCTATATTTTGTTATGGAAAACAAAGTTGTACGAATATTGTAATTGTTTGTTGATAAACAATTTATGGGAAAAAAAACGTCCTCATTGTGAAAATTGGACTAAAAAAAGAAATGAGAAATAAATTGTCTCATGAAATAATTTTATGCATATTGATTATCAAGTTTGAAAGTATGCATACGTGAGTAAAACGTTATTCACAAGTGCGTTATGATAACTTTGAATAATTCAAAGAGATGTATATTTTGTGATGAATATTAGAGACCTATCATATATAATGATAGTTTTGAAACCTCATAAAATTGTTACAAAAATTATGGGGTACGTCTAATGTAAATGACGAGAATGTTTGGAATTTGAATTAAAGACATTCAAAATACTTTGAGACTTAATGTTTGAAGTATTTCCAAAGGAAATGAAGTTAAAAAATTATCTTCAAATTGATTAATCTGTTTAGATTTAATCAAGTAAATGTCGTGGGACATTAAGATTAATTTTGAAAAATTAATCACTTTGAAAAAGAATTTCAGTTCTTTGAAAATCGAAAGATTGTTTTATTGTGAAATTCAAGTTTGGTGGACAAACCAACACAAACTAAGAATAGTGCTAGGGATGCACTATCATCAAAGATACTTTCTTTTTGAGGAAATTATGATTGTTAAGTGGTCTCATATGAGAATGATATGGATCAAAAGAAGATCCTAATGTTGAGGAATATAAATATTGTATTTTAACGATTGGAGATTCATTTTAAATGAAAATCTTGTGTTTTGTGTTGTACACATAAGTCATACCAAGAAAATTGCTTTGTCATAAGTAAAGTGTATATTTGTGGAATTTTCGAAATGGTGGAAATTGATCCAATATCACACGCTAAAGAAGTTCTGAGAAATGGAAAGTTCAATAGAGTTGAACGTGATTTCATTGTTTGTCAATGTTAAAAAATATATGCATATATATATATATATATATGTATATTTAGTTATATATATACATATATATATAAAGAATTTGGAGCTTCGAGAGCCCAAATCTTATATATTTTGATAAAACGCTAATGTGGAGGCGTTAAGATTTACATATGAAATGTTGTATATTTCATATGAAGAGATACAATGGTACTTGAGGGTACATATAATGAATTGAGTACGAAATGATGAAGGTCGTGAATATGTCTCACCTTTTGATCAATTCTGTGACGAGCGTGGCATCGTGCACGAAGTGACACCACCTTAATCTCCTCAATCAAATGGGATTGCTGAAAGGAAGAATCGATCATTGAAAGAAACGATGAATGCCTTGTTGATAAGCTCAGGCTTACCTCAGGGAATGTGGGGGGAAGCAATTCTTACGGCAAATTACCTATTGAATAAGATTCCTCGCAAAAATGAGGAAAAGACCCCTTTTGAGTTATTCAAAGGTATGACCCCAACCTACAAACATCTTCGAGTGTGGGGGTGTTTGGCAAAGGTTATGGTACCTCCTCCTAAGCAGGTGACCATTGGACCTAAGACGGTTGATGCAATATTTATTGGATATGCACACAATAGTAATGCATATCGATTTTTGGTGCATAAGAGTGATAACTCAAGAGTGCACAAAAATACATTATTAGAGTCACGAAATGCAACGTTCTATGAACATGTATTTTCGCTGAAGTCTAATAAAGGTGTTACGACATCGAAAAGGGCACATGAACCTGAGGGTAGTGTCAGTGTCGAGACTATGGAAAGTCACGATAAGGAAATTGAGCCTAAAGAACCTCGACGAAGCAAAAAGGCTCGTGTCGAGAAGACATTTGGTTCTGATTTTGTAACGTATATGCTTGAAAGTGAACATCGTACTTACCGTGAGGTTGTAAGTTCAATTGAGGCTCCACTTTGGAAAGAGGCAATACGGAGTGAAGTTGAATCAATTCTCCAAAATCATACTTGGGAATTGGTAGATCTTCCGCCGGGATGTAAACCTCTAAAATCGAAATGGATTTTTAAGAGAAAGATGAAAGCCGATGGGACGATTGATAAGTACAAAAGTAGGCTCGTTGTATGTGGAAATAGACAAAAAAAGAAGGGCTTTACTATTTTGATACTTATTCACCCGACACGAGGATAACCTCTATTAGAACAATCTTAGCAATCGATGCATTGCGCAATTTGGATGTACATCAAGTGGGTGTAAAAACAACTTTCTTAAGAGGAGAGTTAGATGAGGAAATTTATTTGGAACAACCCGAGGGGTTCATAATTCCAGGTAAAGAAGAGAAAGTATGTCGACTTGTCAAATCTTTATATGGCTTAAAACAAGCTCTTAAACAATGTCGTGAGAAGTTTGACAAGTCAGTACTTTCAAATGGTTTTAGAATCAATGAGTGGGTAAAGACTCATGCCTCCAATTTGCATATATTGTGACAATGAATCTGCACTTGGAAGGGCACGAACCATATGTATAATGGTAAGTCGAGACACATTCGTCGACGTCATAATACCATTAGACAATTACTCTCAACTGGAGTTATCACTGTTGATCATGTAAAATCAAAGGATAACATTGCGGATCCGTTAACCAAAGGGTTAAGAAGAGAATTAGTTGAGAAATCGTCGGATGGAATGGGATTGAAAACCCTTGAAACAATATGCTAATGAGTGACAACCCTACCTAGTTGACTGGAGATCCCAAGATCTAGGTTCCAAGGGACAACTGGCTCATATTGCATAAGTAGGTCACTGTGGGGGTCTCCCCTACCCATTCCTAGACGAGAAACAGTGACACCCGTATGGATAAGGATAAGCTATGCTTTTAATGACTCTGTAAGATATTGAAGGAGTACAACGGGGTACTCAAAAATATAAGAAGTCACCTATGTGAGCTAAAGTGAGGGCCGCTTTAGAAGAGAAATGTCCGGAGGGTACATTTCTTGACGACAACTCACAGAACCAGGCATGTGTCCATGGCCTAACGGGACACCATAGTGAGAACTGATATGAGTCAGATCGAAACCTGTGTGGAGTATGTCATCATTTGCTACCAAAAACGGACTAGTTCCAAGACATCGCGTCTACTATGTCTGTTGGTGAATGTAAACATATGTAAACAAGGGAAGGTTCCAAGACCATCACATCTACCTATCCTATGCAGGAATCGATCGATGTTGTTATCACCAATTATCGAGTCAAAATCTTTTCAAATTTTGTATCCTGTGGGGGATATTGTTTGTTTGAATACAAATTTTGATTCATGTGGGGGATGTTGGATATTATTAAGGTTGCTTAAGAGTGAATCAAATTTGAAGTGGAAAAAAATGAGTTTGTCATTTTTTTTATTAAGTGAGTTTGTCATCCACTTAATAAGTAAAGAAGCTTGAGATGTTGTTGAATAAGAAACAACATTGTATTGAGCTTGGAAAATAAACTTGGGCTCGTGCGAGTCAAGTTTTGCTTCCGGTCGAGCTTGGTTTGCATGTGAGATTGCAAAGGGTGTAACGGTTGTAACAGTTGGCGTATTGACTGACAATGAATGACCTGACTGTTACGGAATGTAATGGCAACAACTAGTACTAATAATTGTGCATTACATTTTGAATTGACTACCGTTACAAAATATAATGGCAGCAATTGCTACGCATAATTGTGCATTATATTGACTAATATAATGGTAGCAATTAGTAACATAATTGTGCATTATATTTTTGATTGACTCAGCTTCTACACGGTTACAAAATATAATGGCAGCAATTACTACGCATAATTGTGCATTATATTTTGAATTGACTAATATAATGGCAGCAATTAGTAACATAATTGTGCATTATATTTTTTGATTGATTCAGCCTCTATAAATAGGCAAAACCTTAATCCTTCTACCACACTTGAAACACACACAACTTTAGCACAAAAAATAAAATCAGAGAACTCCCATACTCTCTGAGTTTTCACACTTGCTTTTCGTCGGTGATACACATGCTCATAGGCGGTTCGTTGGTTGGCTCATTGTGCTTGTGAGGTCGAACCAAGAGGTGGTTTTATCCTGGGAAACTTGCGACCAAGAAATCCTTAGCACCGAAGGGAGGTCGAAAAAGTTTTAAGGAAAGCGGTATCCGTGACTCCATCTGGTTTATGTTTGTTATATTTTTGTTATTATAGTTATTGTAATTTTAAGTCTAGTAATCATTTTCATTGGTTGTTCATGAGTTTATTGTTTTCTTTTGCAAAGTTTTATTGTATAGTTGTATATTCCCGGTATCGGTCCTACAGTTGATGTGTAGATCGAAGAAGCCATTGTTGGAAACAATAGTTGAAGAACCAATCTTTATCAGATAATTATTAGTAATTGATGATCACAATTTACAACAGGGCAAATTTCTGTTGTTAATAGTTAGTTTTTTGTTCTCTTAAATTTTTAGAAAGAGAGATTGTTGGCAATTTTTTTGCATATAATTTACTCAATACAATAGTAGTACTATTCTTATGTCATTTAGTAGATATTTTTATTTATTTGTATTTTTTTTGGGTAAATAAGCGATTGATTAATAAAATAGTTTGTGAGAAATACAACAGATTAGACCAACTAATAAACATTGTGGACTATAAGTAGTGGCCCAAAACCAATGTATTAGGTCATCCAACTACTCCTAGAAAAGCAATAAATGAACCTAAAACTACAGAAATGGCCGAAGTCCAAAGAAAAGACACAGGCCTAAAAATCTAGCATTACAATTTACAAATAAGAAAGAAATCTCCACAAAAAATGCTTAATTTTTCCCTACAATTTCAGTTTCCAAAACTTTGAATAAGAAGTAGAAACAGTAGATCCTGAACATGATACTCCTTCAGTTATCAAGTATTTTATACTGTAAATTGATATGATATAACATAAAAGTTATAAAATAAAGTAAAGAATTAATCTGATTGAGCCATATTATCACATATAATTAAGTTATGTTATTAGTTTATTTAGTGACCACCCATTATAATAAAAAATGAAAAAACTAACGTAAATGACGGATTTATGGCTATGAATTATTTAGTCGTATTATATGATGCTAATTATGTAATTCATTCTTAAGGAACGTGTATTAACCCTCTCTATCAAGAAAATAAATTGTATTTGCAAAATGGGACTTATTTTCATAAATGATATATATGTCATTATTGGATTATGATATATGCGACTTTCTATTTTTAATACAACTTTTTTCTGAAATACTTTTTTGATTTTTATTTGGTACATGTAATGATCATCATACATGTTATTTGCTCATGTTGTATGCTTCATCTCATCTTATTTGATCATTTTACTTTTATAAAAAAAGTATTCAAATTATCTTTATATTATCCCATTTTTTTCCCATAAACTTAAACTAAAGTGGAACCAATTTCTCTATTTTTATTTTAAAAATAATGGACATATAAATTGAAATGTAAGAAGTATTTATGCATGTTCGATCATACATGTGTCAAAATGTTCACCATTCAATCATGACTTTTTAGATCACACGTGTTTAAAAAATATCTCACTTAGTACTTTCGTTAAGTTGGCCATTAAATTTGACCATTTCTGACAATCTGGTAGGGGCAACATTGTCCAAAACTAATTTTGATGTAATTTTCTCATTTTTCTTGTTTTTATTTAGTTTTGTTTGTCATTTTTTAGTTGTATATTGTTTCAAATATGTCCGAACAAAAACAAAAACATTTATTTCGATTATTTGTTAAAATTGAAATAAATTATAGTATCAAATTGAGATTTGGACAATTTTACCCTTATCAATTTTTTAAAAAAGTCAAACTTAATATGCGAAAGATAATTTTAAAACATGTTTGATCAAATGGTAAATATATTACAACATATACAATCGAAGATATCATTCAAATTTTAGCTAAAACCAATAATCAATAATCGGATTATGGTATGGTACATGTAGCCTTGATACTTGTACGCTCCACAATACAATACCGGCTGAACCGGTATAATTTTCACTCCAACGAACATCTTAATCAATCAAGACCCCAAAGGTACAACCCTATTCAGCACAAAACACACACTATCAGAGGCGGCGACGCCTTCCTCAATTTCTCCGCCACCGGCAATGAGCTGAAAATTCGTTTTTCAAATTAAAATCTTGCGAAATATCACAACTGCTTGATCGCATCCCCAACCATGGTTAGATTTTTGAATCCTAGTCAAATTTCATTTTGCTTGAGAATTGCGTACTTACTATTCAAAAAGATTGTCTAGTTTTAATCATTTTTGTATAATATTTGGTGAAAATTATATAAGAATTAAAATTTTATCCATTTTATTATGACTTGATGATTTTGATTCAAATTTAAGTTACAGGTGTCAATTTTTTGTTTAGATAAATAATGTTGAATATTTAACTACACACAAATGTTCGTCTAGTAAGAAATGTTAAGTGTGTCAAGTACGGCTGAAAATTATGTTAGTTTTGAAGATAAAGTTAAAGGGGTCAATATATTTGTTTTAGCATTCTTATTTGAGATGGTACTGTTTGAGTTTTATTTATTAAATTTTATTATAATATCATGTTTTTTCAATTATGTCTTGGGTGATGTGTGATTTTGTTTTTTATAAGTTGTAATTTCATATTTTATTTTCTCAACTTCCGACGGCCAGGTATTGTAGTTTTAGTATAAGTTCAACTTTTGAGTAGTGAAATTATATTGCATAGTATTAGCCATTAAGTTGTACATTATTTGAAAATTGAAAGTCCTAAGCTACATATGCATGTAAGCATGTTGAAATGATTCGGGATTAGAGTTTACTTCATTTTGAAAGGTTATCGTCGAGTGATGACATTGTTTGAGTTAGAGGTACTCGAATTGAGCAAAATTGAGTATGTAAGTGCTTTAATTGATGTTGCATCAGTGAGAGTTTGGAGAGGTGGACATGTATATCAAATTATTACCTCTTTCTGTAAAAGCTCGTTTTATGTGTTGTTTCTTGTTGGAAAACAATTTTTAGATCTCTGATTAGCATTTCTGCTAAAACGGAAAAAAATTGAACATCATTCATGGATTTTGACAATATGATATAGTTCCAACTTCTAAGTAAAGTTGTATTGTTCTATCTGATGTGTGTATGTTTGTGTATGCATGTCCATCTAAGCATGCGAGATATTTGATATGGTATAACAAATAAGAAAGATTTAAAACAATTGCATGATGGTCATGCCTTTTGAGTACAGGTTCTAATTGAAGAGCATACGGAAATAGAAATCAGAAGGGAAGATGAGTATGGGGAACCTGAAGGGACTAAGAGAAATAAGAAGGTAAAAGAAATTTCGGCAATAGAAATCAGAAGGGAAGATGAGTATGGGGAACCTGAAGGGACTAAGAGAAAGAGGAAGGTAAAAGAAATTTCGGCAATAGAAATAAGAAGGGAAGATGAGTATGGGGAACCTGAAGCGACTAAGAGAAGGAGGAAGAAAAAAGAAATTTCGGCAATAGAAATCAGAAGGGAAGATGAATATGGGGAACCTGAAGGGACTAAGAGAAAGAGGAAGAAAAAAGAAATTTCAATACCTCGTCCAGCTTGCTCTTGGGTCCATTTTAGGTAATCTTTGAAAAAATGGTCATGAATGTATTTCACTTGGCTTTTTTTTCTTCTATTTTTTCACTAACATGTTTAAGTTTACTTCTCAAACGTTAGCCGGGACTTTATCAAGGAATATAGTGCTTCACACCCTGAATCTTCAGGCCTGAAAGTTGTAAGTAATTGTATTTATCTCTACCATTTGCATATGACATTCTGCTTGAATTCACTATATAATGATTGCTTTTAGGCCACAAAGGCTGCATCCGATGCTTGGAAGTTGATGAGCCCTGAAGAGAAAGGGAAATACACTACCCGTGCTCGTGAAGTGTGGGACGAGTACTTAACCATGATGCCTGCTCAAAGTCCTAGGCCAAGAAGACAAGTAACCTCTCTTTCTCTCTCCAGAAAAACATACTAAGAAGTGGACACATTCAAAGGATTGGAAAAATAAACGAGTGCCACAAGCACACATACCAAGAGATATAATTTTTGATGATCCTTCATCTTGTTTCATTATTCTGAATTATCCTGAAGTGGGCATTCCTATTGCCTGTAGGATATGCTATCATTACATTTTGATTTGAAAATTTAATTGAATGCTCTAACTAATATGATGCAGACAAAATTGGTTACTCGTTGCTCTCCTGGCCGTCTTTTGAACGTGCTACAGCGGCTTACGCCTGATCAAAAGGTTGCTGTGAAGAGCATGGGATTTGGTAGTATTTTAGGTCTCAGATGTCGAACTCTGAGGCGAAGTTTGTGCCTCTGGCTACTTGAGAGGTTTAACACTGTCAGGCGAACGATGGAGATCTGTAGTGAGCGTATTCCTTTAACTCCTCGTGATGTTGAGCTAGTAATGGGATTACCATCTAATGGGAAGGATGTAGTGAGTTCTGGCTCTGACGAATTAATTGTAGGTTTACGTAAAAAATATAATGCTTCTAATCGTGGAATCTCTGTTAGGCTTCTGGAGGACAGGCTCTCTGTTCCAGAAGCAGGGGATGATTTTAAGAGATCCTTTGTCCTATACGTCTTGGGTACTCTACTGTGTCCTACAGCTAGGCTTGATGTAAGCCCCACTTTCCTCCACTCTCTGACAAATATGGATGTGGTCCACCAATATAACTGGGGCAAATTCCTTCTTGACCGACTAGTTCGGGAGGTTTCTCGTTATCGCCAAGGGCAGCAACGAGCCGTTGGTGGCTGTCTTTTGTTTCTCCAGGTTGATGTCAGTTACAAGTAATGCATTTGAACTTTTCAAATAGTAGCATGTTTTGAGTAATAATGTATTTGCAGCTCTTTTACTATGAGAGTATTGCTGTCGGAAATATGAACGAGATGGCTCCTGTTGCATTTCCGTGCTTATTTTCTTGGGGGGAAGAAGAAATTAGTGAGAGGGAAAAAAGAGAAAAGGAGCTTGGTGGTTATGGCTCTGGGGAGGTATATTCTCTTTAATATTTGGACTTGCTCACTTCTTCTAGCTATTGAACTCTACACGTCCCAACACAGGTGGTGTGCAGAGAGAGAGGCCTTGGAATGGGACCATCAGGGTACACTTCCCATGTTGATGGAGTCATGCTTCTTAGAGAGCTTAGCTCTTCAGATGAAGATGAAGATAACTTGGTACTCCCATAGTATAGATTTATTACCATTGCATATAATTTTTCTTTTCTAACCTAATATCTCCTAGCTAACTTAATATCCAGAACTTGATTCATATCATCTCTCTGATTTGATATATATATATATTTATTTATTGGGGTTGGGACACAAGTTAAGGGTGAGATTCAATATTCATTGTAGCAAAATTTCTGGTTTATATTTAATTACTACTATCATTATTGTTATTACTTATGATATGTGATATATCTATTTGTTGACTTCATTATTGTTAAAGTAACTGAAGTAAATAGTCTCTTCACTAGTTAGGACATAGTAGTTAACCAATGTTCCACTCTTATCTTCGAATGTTTTACATAGTTTAAGGGTGTCAATAACATATGGCTCACTTTCATTTCTTCACAATTTCATAATATCCAGAAACAGATTGTTGGAATAGAATGTGCCCTGGTAGTAACTTAGATGCTGGTTCCTTGGAGCTGTTTTGTGTAATTAAAGCTGCTTTATATCATAGCGAGTTCCTGGAGACATATATAAGACAACAAAATATTACTGAATGAGTAGGAGTAGAATCTAACATGAGCATTAAACGTAGTAAGGTATCACTATCCTTGTAGCTCCTGGACCCTTTCAAAATATATTACACGATGCTTTAGTTGGTATAGTTCTCTTATTGTTTTGTTTGCTTTTCTTTTCTTCATGTGAAGGTTGAAGTATTTATTTTTTTTATGTTGGATGAGAGCTAAAACCAATGAGGCTTTGAAGTTCAAAAACTTAAGTCATTTTATTGATTAGTAAAAATTAATTTGCGTAAGTACTTTACTACAGTAATGTGCAGATTGATATGCTGATTGTAAGGCTTGGTTTTTGTGTTCATTCAGGAGGATGGAGATGATAATTACAATGAAGAAAGCCCCATGAGTGGGGAGATTGAGGGGACACCAGGCGGGACCAGAGCCGCCTGCCGATACACAGAATTTGGTTGCACGGTAACTGTAGATTACCTGAAGAAGAATGAGCATGAAGAAACATGTATGTTTTCTCCATGTTTGTGCCCAATCAAGAATTGCAAATTCAGTGGCTCTTCTGAACAGTTGTCACTACATTTTAGCAGTAAACATCGCGATTCTGGAACATGTTTCCAGTATGACTGCCCTCTTCCTCTGTCCTTAATTAAAGACGACAAATTTCTTGTTCTGCAAGCTGAAAATGATGGTGTTCTGTTCCTGCTAAATAAGGGAAGTGAGAGTATTGGTTTCACGCTCATGGTAACTTGCATCAATCCATGTTCATTCGACGGCCGATTCTCTTACGATATTACATCAAAAAGAGGTAGCAGCTCCCTTAGATTGAAGTCATATGCCCGCAACTTCCCCAGGAAGATTGAAGGATTTCCTCCCTCTGACTTTCTTGTGGTTCCACACACTTTCTTCACGTGTGGGCGATTGGATATAGAAGTTTGTATATGGAAATCGGAGATCAATGAAGAAGCTGATTGCTAGCTTCCACTTAAGTTAATTTAGTATGCTACAGATGGTAGTTTGACTGACTAACTATGCGTAGAGAGAATTTTTCTCAACCTTCTGTTACATTTCTGAGTTAATTGTAAAATTCGTTTTCCATAATCTTTGTATATATACTGTTTATAATATTTTTTATGTAGTCATGGTTTCAACAGTATAATTTAGCCTATTCGCATCCTCTCCATTTCATGACGAAAATCGTCTGCTTTGATTTTCAATTGTCAAAATTATTCCGTGAAGATAAGTTGTTAATAAGACCACATTTACAATTGAATCACTTGCTTAAGTAGATGACACATACGGAGTACAAAGTATTCATTGGTAACAAGTTACCAACACATGGTCAGAATTAAGAAGAAAACTAATGATTTTACTTTTCATTTTATTGATCATGGCATTATCTTACTTAGTAATTTTTCATTGGCTAATTTACATTCTGCCCCCTGTATTATCACATTCGTTTCAATTTGCCCCCTATACTACTAATCGTTTCAATATGCCCCCTGAGACCTCCTGATGTGTATTTTTTTTCATTCAATCAGGTACAATGACTATTTCACCCTTGTTACTACTCGAAAGTATAAGGGGGAATATTAAAATGTTTTACATAATTAATATTAGACTCCCACCCCTTCTTCTCCAATGCACCCCACAATTACCCCGCACCCACCCCACACATTCTTCTTCTTCTCCAACAAAAAATGTTCATAAATTTGATAAAGCTTCGATTTTTGCAGCATTATTACTAACCAAACACCAGATTAGCCTAAAGATTGGATTTTTATCAAACATTCACCTCCTCTGATTTGCTTCTTCTTGAAATCTGGGTTGCTTTTTCTTTTATTGTCCGAATATAGGTTCATTGAGCTACTTTTTGAACAATTTGGTATAAATATTTGATCTTTATATATCATTTGCTGTGATAAGCTTTTCTTTTATTGTATTATGCGTTTCATTTTTATTATATTCTGTCTTCGAATTTTGGTTTATTCTTTTATGGATGTTTACTTGCTTAGTGGATTATTAAGCTCAGAGGCCTTGGTAATATCATTCTTTATCAAGTTTTTGGAATAATTTGGTTTACAGATTTGATCTTTTATAAACCCATTTCGATTGTAACTTGTCTGAAATTGTCTAAACTTAGTTGATCATTGAGCTAAGAGTGCTAATTTGCTGGATGCCCCCTATACTTTAAAGTTAGTTTCTATATGCCCCCTATACTACTGGTTGTTTCACAGATGCCCCCTCAACCCCCTTTTGCAATTTTAAATGATGAACTGACTATTATACCCCTGTCACTACTACAAAGTATAGGAGGCAATATTAAAATATTTTAAATAAGTAAAATTATATTCCACCCTTCTTCTTCAACACACCCCACCCCCAACCCCACCCAATATTAAATTATGCTTGAATTGCAAAATTTCGAGGCTAAGTAATACATTCCTTCTTCATCTCCCTCGCTTAAGATCTTCGTCAAGAACACACACAAAAAAACTTAATTTCTCTCATATCATGAAAAAGTTTCGATCTTTAGCCAATTAATGTCCCAAAAATAATGTCTATTAAACCAACCGAAATGCCATCTCTCAATTTCCTCACTTCTTCCATCCTTAAACCCCCTTTACATAATTGTGAATATAATTGTGAAAAAGGAGCAGACTTTTCAAACCCCATTTCCAGCCAATTAAAACGTCTTACAGCTTGAACATAATTGTGAAAAAGGAGCAGACTTTTGAAATGGGGTTTTGGTAAATTTGTTCAAGCTGTAATATAAAGAACAATTGTTTAAGGAAGAAGAAAGGGGGTGGTGTGAAATGGGGTTTAAGGATGGAAGAAGTGAGGAAATTGGGAGATGGCATTTCGGTTGGTTTAGTGGACATTATTTTTGGGACATTAATTAGCTAAAGATCGAAACTTTTTCATGATATGAGAGAAATTAAGTTTTTTTGTGTGTGTTCTTGACGAAGATCTTAAG
>CM016562.1:33130015-33228665 GCA_003412495.2 Echium plantagineum
TTGACTACTTTTATTATTTATTAATATATGTACAAATTGCTAAAGACTAGTTACAACGTCTTTGAGACGAAGGGAGTATATATTATATGTAATAAGTGTTTACCAGAAAAAGGTCATTTTGTGGGATCAAATAGTAGTATTGGTTTGTAAAATGTAATGTTTAGCCGGTTTGAGTATCAAGACTCAAGTGCGTGCACAATTTAACTACAACACAAAATTACAGAAGATGGAATAATATAATAACTGTTGTTAGTATTGTTTTTATGGTGGAATATTTGTTTTGGAGGAATATTTAGCAATACATATATATAATAATATCTGAGCCGTACGTTGAAGATGATGAAGAATCATGCATGGCATCAATACTTAGTCTCAGAGTTTACCTATAAATATGTTCTCACTATTATCTCATTCATCACACAGTCTCAAGAGTCAAGAAAGTTATTTATAGAAGCATCAGCAAACATTACATAAATGGAGAGGCTAATCACATTCATCGTTCTATTACTCATTGCCAACCAATGTACGTTTTTATTATAGTATATATATTATATTAGACGTATTTAGAGGAGCACTTGATACTCATACATTAAAGATTAAAAGGCGATCCACGGTCTTTAATTCGTCAAAGACATAACTATCGCGTCTTCTTTCTTTATCTAGTATAAATAATAAAATTAAGTCTTTGAAAGTTATCATTGGAAAAATGATTAGCTTGTCCCCACATTATTCTCATCACAAATTATGAAATTTAACGTTGTTTGAAATTGGAGATCAAAACACATCCAAGTTACCACTTTAACTAAACCTCAGCTTTTAAGTTATTGGAGTAAAAAACTCAACTTAATCCCGTTATATGAAACAAAATTAACAATTAACAACTAATTAAAATGACAATATTATATAATTTACATATTTTTTGTCATTTGTTGGTTTAACACAATTCTTTAACACAAATCAAATAACTTAGTATTATTATTTTATTTACAGATACAGAGTTTTCTAAAGGACAACTTACCCCGATACCAGACCCTCCACCATCAAACATCCCATCGCAAGGAGGGTATCAATGTTTGAATACATGCAAAACTAACCAACAAGAAGATTGCAATCCTGGATGTTGGTGTCAAAGATTTTGGAGAGGAACTCGTCAAGGAGTCTGCTTGTGGGATGGAAACACACCTCCTCTTACTTGTTCATCACATCTTGAGTGTGCTAAAGCAGATGCCACAACTCATTGTTTCAGACCCAATGTGAATGAATATGGTCTCTGCCTCCCAAACATATCCCATTAAGATTGTCAACTATCTACGCTTTATAACTTCAACAATTATTGTAATATGAGATACTGATGAGATACTCATTATTAGCAATGAACTCGAAACGTTGGCTTACACGCTTTGGATATGTACTAATTAGTTATAAATGAAATTCAAGAAAACATAATGAATGTGAGACCAATGAACTTGTTGGTTACTAGATATATATACTAGTTGAAGGGGCCCGGCAAACAGTTAATTGCTCGGGTCTAATTGGCAAACATTTATATTGATAGGTGTCAAATTTTCACGTTTCAGCACATACAAAAGGTCAAATTTTAACACTTACGATGCAATTATATATGCATCCAAAAGTATGCAGGGATATCAAAATATACGAGGATACTGAGTCAAACATACAAAAGTTATGGTGTTGTATTGATTAGTTTCTAAAGCCTGATGTAAACTATATTTAAATCATATTCATACCTTATACGTGGGAACTCGGACGGAGCATCGACCTATTAAGTTTATGAGATTAAAGTGTAATTCAATTGCGATTCATTTTGATGTAACATGTGACTAAACTTATGCATAATTTATGCATCTAATGTTTGTACTATGAACAATAATTAGATATGTAAGGCACAGAGGTATGATAGCGGCACCAGAAGCCATGCCTAGACTGGCAGGAGCAGCAGGTCCCCCTGGGGTTATCCCGAGCAACTTTAGCAACCTTATTAGCCAAAGATGAGGAGTCAGCACCTTCCAACGTATCGACATTCGACAGTCTTGCCATCCTAATCAGAAAAGGACTTGTAAGAAGTTAGGTAAATCATAAACCTTACTAAACAATAGAGAATCTACCAAGAGTCCAAGATAGATCGGTGGCATCAAATTACCTTGCAGAAAACGAAGAATGGCACAGCAACAACTGAATATGCCTCTGAAATCTCAGGTTGCGACCTACAATTTCAGAACAATATACAATCACAATGGGATATAAGAGAAACGTACCCTCTTTGATCATCCATTAAATATATAAAAATAAGTGGGAACAAATAAATAAAAACGACGTCCTTCCACATATACCGATCCCATTTCTGTCTCGTTTTCCTTTTTGATCTTCTAAAAAATAGTTCCAATTTACCAACTGATGGAGAGATGAAAGGAGGAAGAAGTGGCTCACAGAAATGTCTTAAGAGTATGTAGCTAACAGAGTAGTATGCTATATATAATATGAAAGTACATAACAAAGGCAATACTGTATATGTTTATATTATCAATCAGAAGTTCAAACATTGTGATTGCACAGCCATATGATTTTCAGATTGATATGATTAAACAAAATCATCATATATAAACAAAAGAAAATCCTTGAAGCACATTATTAATGAAAAGCAAACATATTTGCATATATGATTTCACATAGAAGCTCTCGGAGTCACAACCTACCGAACATTTTAGAACATTTCAAACCTAAAAAAGGAGATCAAATCCTCGAAAATCCAATAACATCATATAACAAATTAACCATATTATTAAATCATGAAACGATCACAACCTGGGAACCAGAACAGATCAAGTGGCAAAAAAAAACATAATCTCATAAACCATGTATGCCTACTTGAAGGATTCCCTCTACCTTGTGAGTTATGAAATGAATAAGAACCAATCAGAATCCGTTAACAACCAACACTATAGACATCACAAAAAAGGTTTTAAATGTAGTATCATTCAGTTCTCAAATACGCTATGGGGTGGACAGTCCAGCCAATTTCGCTAGATTGATCTTGATTGGTAGTGTTCAAAACAGCTTTCTGAATCAGTTGTCCAAATTGATCTGCTTGAATGGAAGGATTGAGAAGGAGTAGAGGGCTGATCAAAAGGAAATGCATAAAACTTAGATGTAAGATAGAACATTTCCACATCAGAAACTGAATTCAACTCATCTGCAACACTACCATCATCTGATCTTCCGGAACAAGCATGAAGCCTGTCAAGAACATGTTTTTCCCTATCCACTTCATTCGTCAAAATCTCATCATTTTCAGTTTTTTGCAATGCCCACCACCCCAGATTATAGCGATTTTCGATACTTGCCCCTCAACACTTGCCAATAAATGGCATAACTTCAATCAGAAGCTTCAACAATACTGGACAACCTCTGCTGAAGTCCTGAATCCATATGTAGTACAGGAAATAACACGTCGTTGGAAGCCAACCAATGTAAAAATTCGAAGGCTTCCATTCCTAGAACACTTTGTATCATAACTTTTTCCTCTGCATATAAATACAACTTCCCCCTCATCCTCCTTTTTCCTGGAAGTCAGCAAAACGCCTTGATTCGTAAAGATAATCTACCATATACAAAATATATGACAGGCTGGTAAAGATTCACTATCGATATTAATTCAAAAATCTCGTCGAAGGCGTGAACTATATTCTTAGAAAGAAACACCTTACAACTTCTACACCCTCGCTCTACATCTAATAACAATTCAACAAATCTAATATCTGCCCAATTTAAAAATGAATCTTCCAAAGCAAATTACTAAGTAATTATCACCCATCATCATCAAGTTAACGGTTAAAGCACTACACTTTGGTAAAGTTAGAAGCTTTTTATCATCTGGGCAATGGTATATCAACAAAATAAACAACAAAAATTAATCATCAAAATCCATACAAAGATATACATCACAATATTACACAAACCCAAAAAAGAAAAGAATAATAATAATATGTAGCTATTCTACAAATTCAACAACCGTCAGATTATACCTTTCAGGGGATGCGAATGAGCACGTCGTAGTTGTCGGATGGAGGTGGCCGATGGTGGTGGAAGAAATGGAGAAGGTCAAGAGGCAAAGAGATGGAGGCGCATAGAAATAACTTTGTAAAAAGGGCCAAAAAAATCCCAACTAATACTATGTGGCACCATCTGAACAAAGGAGGGAAAAGCCAAACTACCTGATGAAGTTAAGTAGCAAATGCAGAAAAAGCCAAACTATCATTTACAAACCTCAAGTTGTACCTCTTCATCAGTTAAGGCACTTGACGTATTACCAAAAATCTCCGCTCTAGCAAGCTGGGACGACCTCTTCTTTTCTACAAAACAAAGTGCACCAATAAATATGCAGCAATTAGAAACTTCTACATATATACATATTACTAACACAAACACTTCTCATTAACAACAACCTGCATACAACTCTCGGCGTCTTCTATTAATTTCTTCTTTATGCGATGCATAATATCGACAATGCCGATCATTATCCAATTCTTTATCTCCTGCAACAAGCTGGGAAAGAAATAAACTACTACCATTAAACCATCGATTCACTAATTAAACCCCCGATATGCTACTATATCTAAATCTCCTATGTATGCTACTCATCACCTACATTCCAGTACAATGAAATTGAACTCAATATAAGTTAATGAATTTAACTTAGATTAACCTAGGCAAGTACAAAAATTATATCTTAAATGAATGAAATTAACTTAAAACTCACAAAGTTTGCTGTAACTCACTCAAATCCAGACATCCACGATAATTATTAAAAAAACATCACGAGTATATACTAAAAATCAATTGGTTATCATCTTTAACCGAGCAAGAAGGGCGCAATAACAGTCCACGAGGTTTCCCGTCCTTGTTCGCCTTTAACAGTTTCGCTCATAATAAGTCTCACTCTTCGCTTCTAGTTATGAATAAAAAGCCAGGTATATTACTTATTTTGACATCATTTTGAAGTTCTCTCATGATCAAAACCACAACCTAATCCGTCTGATATATATTATGAGCAAAGAAGGAACTATACACACATGCTCATATAACTATAAACTGATGTGGCGTTTTCTTCCAGCAAAATCTCTCAGGGTACTTCCGCGAAACCATGTGCACCTATTAGTACCCTCGCCCTAACTGCTCATTTGAGTGTTCTAGGGTCAGGCTTCTCTGATCAAGAATAGAAGTACTAAACAACAACATGCTCTTATTAAAAAAACTTAAAACTCACAACACACAAGGTTTGATGTAATTCACTCAAATCCAGACATCCACCCTAATTATTAAAAAAACATCACGCAAATCAATTGGTTATCACACCTGGAACTGATCGGGTCCAACTACAAATCAACTTCGTTTTCTACTTGATTCAATTTTCATCCAAAGGAAAGAAAGCATGCTATCCAAGAATTTCAATGTTTAAATCAAGACCATCATACCTGGAACTGATCGGTTCTTTTTGAACCGGACATATCCACCAGCTAGAATAAATGCACACAATTGAACAACACATGCAATCTACAAAGACAAACAACAACAACCCAATTATTGCAATCCGCTCAAAATATGAAATGGAGAAGAAGACAACACCTCGATTAACATATATTGCATGACCATCACCTCTGATAACCAACTTAGATCCGCCAAATCAGAATACCTAAAATACCTTTTGATCTGAAAAAGATAGAGCAAAATCTAACAATTCAAATAGAACAACATACCTAAGCTACAATCACGCAGACACAATTATAATCAAATGTCAATTCCGCAACCGTAGAGAGAAATACAACAAAGATGAAGAAGAATCGAAGATGGAGAAGGGACAATTTTTCGACCTAATCTAGGAAGAAAGGTCACAATTTTGACTTGGTGTAATAGAAAAGTAGATAGTGGGAACTCATACGTGGCGTTTGCACAACAACACAACGCAAGCACAGCGCGAGCAAGCGCGGGAAAATGGTAGACGAAGCGCGTGCGTGCCACGCGCCTAGCAGAGACAAAGCGCGTGTCACGCACGCGCATTGGCCATTAGATAATATCAAAGAACTGTAGATGTTGTATATTTAGTTTTTAATTTTTAATGAAAAAAAAAATCTAACTCATTTTACTTTAAGTGGTGCACTAAAAAATATATAATTACTACTTATATCCAAGGAATTTTATTTAATTTTTCATGTATTAGTTCTTTATTGAATAATGTATTTGAGATCCTAACTTTTGCACATGTCTTCTTTTAATAAATCCCAAAATACTTGAAATCTATTGATTCGACATAACTTATGGCATGTTTGTTAAATCATTAAAATTTAAATTTAATGAATTTACCACTTATTACAAGAAAAATGGCTTTTTTTTACGCCAGTGAAAACGTAACAAAAGCCCCAAAAATCGTAACGAATGGCCTTTTGTTACGATATTTAAGCTTTCGTTACGATTTTTGGGACGTTGCAAATACCGCCGTGGTAAATGTACTCGTTACGCCAAAAAATCGTAACAAAAGCCTTTGGTTACGCTCCATAGCAAAAGCTTTGTTTTGTTACGATTGTACTTGGCGTAATAAAAGAATTTCTTTTGTTACGTTTGTCTCGTGTGTAACAAAAGTTGTTCATTTGTTACACTGCCTCATGCGTAACAAAATACGTTGTTATGATTTTAAGACGTAACAAATAGGTTATCAAATGTTATAATGATATTTGCTACGCTCCCTTTTCCGTAACAAATAATAGATTATATAATAGACATCAAATATACAAATTGATAATAAATAGAGAATTTAATAATAATAATAATAATAGCAAAATAATTTATATATTAAGCTAAGTCACTCTTAACAAAAAACATTGTATTATATTACTTGAAATGCATGCGTTTTAGTAAATGCCACCAACATCAATTATAAATTATCAAGCACTATAACAATAACACATATTAGATGAAGGTCTACGGGGCATAGCTTAAATGGTAAGGGGCTTCATTATAAGAGTGTGCTTCTCCACAAATATGTGGGTTCATGTAATATAAATGATACGCTCATTTAAGACGTCCCCGTTTGACTAGTCCATCGCCCAACAGATAAGGTGAATTCGGGATGTGTAGAATTTTCATTAATCGGGCCTGAGCCACACCCATATGAGGAGAGAGAGCACACTTCATAACCCAAGGAGTCACCAACTTAAAACTATGCGAAGTCCTTTTTTTCCAAAGCACAGAGGTATTTTTCTTCCCCGACATATGAAAGAACATACTTCATAACCCAAAGAGTCACCAACTTAAAACCAATTGGTAATAAGTGGAGTTGTTCCCTAGTTTATTAAGTGATGATCTCTCTCCTTTATTTTCAATGTGGGACTTTCACATGTGACAATTTAGGCTCATTTGGAGCAATCTTAACAGGATGTGCCTCTAGCGGCTAGGTATTCCACCTCAAGAGTGCCCAAAAAAGTTGACCATAAATATGTGTAATCAAAATTTTTTTTACTCGAGCAATTAAGCTCCATAACAAGGGTGACTTTCTTTATCAGCCTACTAATTATTAAGGGGCTGAACAAGATTTTTTCTTAGTAGTTCACTTGACAAGTCCAAAAATATAATTTGCTACTTTTGATGTTAACATTATTAATGATTTGGTGTAATTAAGTAGGTCTAGTATGAAAATTAATTGTTAATATATTCCTTAAAAAGTGTGATCTTGTTGTTATTTGATATATTAGTGGCATCGTAATAATCTAGCGAGTCAATGGACAATGATATTGTCACATGGATTAAAATATGATCCAAAAAGTAAGAAAAAGGCTTATTCACTATTTGGCTCCTATACTACAATGTTTGTTTCAACTTACCTTCTGTATTTTTTATCGTTTCAATGTGCCCCTGAAACCTTTTTAGGAGTGTTTTTTTCATTTAATTAAATGAAATGACTATATTACCCCTATTACTATTCAAAAGTATAGGGGCAATATTAAAATATTTTACGTAAATAAAAATAAACTCCAACCTCTTTCTTCTTCAACACACCCCACTCCCACCCCACCCCATCTTTACCCCCATCAGGGGCGGACCTAGAGGGGGGGGGTGCCCCCCCTAGATCTTTCGGTTTCGTTATATATCGTATACTTTTTTGGGATTTTTTTGATATCTAAAATAAAAAGTGTTTGTAAACTAAGTAAAAGTCTAGCATAGTTGGTTAGGAGCTTCCTTTAAAGAGTAGAGGTCATGGGTTCAAGCCCTCCAAGCCATATTTATTAACACAATTTTACACTTTTGTTGATTTGTAACACCTTTTCTTTAAAATTTTGCCTCCCCACTAAATTTTGTTCAAAGTTGGCCCCCCTTTATTTTCATCCTGATTTTCCCCCTGTACCCCATATATTATTTATACCATATATTATTTATTGAATAATGTATTTGAGATCCTAACTTTTGCACATGTCTTGTTTTAATAAATCCCATCTACTTGAAATCTATTGATTCCACATAACTTAGGGTATGTTTGTAAAATCATTAGGACTTAAATTTAATGAATTTATCACTTATTTTATTAAACTTATTTGTTAATAAATTGTATTAAATGCTGAATAAACTAAGATTTTAAGAATTTAGAAAAATTCTTAATAAAATTTTAAGGTCAAAATTCTTAACTTAATTTTTCGTTAGATACAAATACAAGTTATTGGCAATGAACTCAAAGCATTGGTTGTATTTGGGCATGTACTAATTGGTAACATAAATGAAATTTAATAAAACACAATGAATGTGAGACTAATGAATTTACATTGCAAAAAAAAAATTACTTTTTGGTACAACAGTGAAATGGTAATAAAAGCCACAAAATCGTAACAATTACTCTTATGTTACGGTTATGTTACGGTTTTTCTGCCGTGGCAAAAAAGGCCGACACAAAAGCGTTTGTTACGCCTATAAACCGTAACAAATACCTTTCGTTAGGCTTTTGAAATTTTGTAACAAAAGTCCGGCATTTGTTACGTTATTTACATTGTGTTAAAAAAGGCTTTCGTTACGTCTTTGATTGTAATAAAAGTGTTTTGTTACGATTGTTTGGTGGTAACAAAAACTCCATTTGCTACACATTGGATTACGTAACAAATACACCTACATTTTCCTATATTCATCAATTGTTACGTTTTCATTGATGTAACACATGTTATAAATATCATGAAGCATTAATTGTTACCTCATCCATTTCATAACAAATAAAGAATTACAATTAAGCATTAAAAACGTAAGAATATAAATCTAATAAAGACATTCAATAACATTAAGACATAACAAAATCATTTATGTGATAATGATTCATAAAAAAACATTGTTTAACCATTTATCTAAAAATCCAACATAATAAAATATCTAACCGAAAACTATAGATTGATGAGTCAACGACAAATAAAACTTCATATTTCGAAAAACAAAAAAAAGAGTACATGCATGACAGTTAACAGACTGCGAAGTCATAAAATTCAAACTTTTTTCTTCCTTTATAACTTCTGACTTTGAAGAACCTGCGAAAATAAAGTACACAAAATATATTAGTTTTCTATACTTGTTTGTGAGGAAATTGCCGAAATGGTCCCCGAAAGTGGCACCAGATTGCACTTTGGTCCCCAATAGTGGCACCGGTGCAGATTAGTCCCCGAAAGTGGCCAGAAAGTTGCAGTTTGGTCCCCAAGTTAACTTTTCCGTTATAATTTAACGTTGACACGCGGTTTTGGGGTTAAAATGGGGCAAAAACATAATTTTAAATACTTTAACTTACCTTAAGTTACTTTAACTTAGTTTTGGTGCCAAATTGCAATTTCCAACTCTTTTCCCTCCAAAAATAACTTTATTCCTCAATTTTTCCCTCCTAAATGAAATGTCTATATGAAGACCCAAAACCACAATTTTTTCCTCCATTTTTCCCTCCTCAATTTCTTCTTCAACTAAAATTTATTCTTCTATTTATGTTGACATGTTTTGCAATAGAAAGTGGAGCCATTATATCCGAAATGAAAATTTTGATTTCATAAGTAATATTATTAACGTGGTTTGACCGTGTCTTTATTTCACGTGTTTAATATGTTTGACCCGTGTATTTATTTCACGTGTTTAATATGTTTGACCCGTGTATTTTTGGAGGGAAAAGAGTTGGAAATTGCAATTTGGCACCAAAACTAAGTTAAAGTAACTTAAGGTAAGTTAAAGTATTTAAAATTATGTTTTTGCCCCATTTTAACCCCAAAACCGCGTGTCAACGTTAAATTATAACGGAAAAGTTAACTTGGGGACCAAACTGCAACTTTTTGGCCACTTTCGGGGACTAATCTGCACCGGTGCCACTATTGGGGGCCAAAGTGCAATTTAGTGTCACTTTCGGGGACCATTTCGGCAATTTCCTCCTTGTTTGTCAATTAGAATTAATTAATATGATAATTGTACTTACATTTGCTTAAGTATCAGACAATCATTATTTATTCAGATTCAGATATTCAGTTTCCAGTCACTTGTTGTCAGACTTCAGACTTCAGATTCAGACATTCAGTTTTAACAAACATGCCCTAATACTCCATCTATCCACTTAAGTATGAGACGATCATTATTTATTTTGAGTCTTTTTATGCAAATAGGGGTATTAAGGGGAAAAGTGTTGTATTATGCATTGATTTATGTGAAAAGACACTTTTTTTGGATATTGTTGAAATCTCTGGCAAGACACTTTTCTTGGATTGAAGGGAGTTCTAACTAGGAACTATATCACAAAAATAACACTTTGTAATCAACTCGTACGCCATGGAGGTAGTTGAACGTTTTTATTATTGACCATGAAAAGTGGAGCTCTTTCATACAAGCAAAAACCTCGATTTCGGTTCGGTTGGTCAAAGAACCAATCTAATATGTTCGATTTTCTTTTTTGTCAAAATTGAATAGAATCGTGCACAGGCCAACCGACAATTACTAGAAGATGTATATATGATGAGGTAATTGATGATATGGTCCCGATAAGTGGACGACTGTTGCACTTTGGTCCTCGAAAGTGGCCATGATGCGCAAATGGTCCCTGTAAGTGTGTGTTGCGTGCACAAATCCATAAACTAACAACCACGTTAAATGTTATCGAAGACGAAAAATTTAAGTTTGTTCTCGGAATGATTTGTGCATATTATACACACTTACAAGGATCATTTTGGTCGCACAAGATACTTACGGAGACCATTTGCAATCATTTTGAAAAAACCTAAATATAAAATATTTGTCTCAATCTTTATTAGAATTGTAAAAGTGCCCCAAAAATAAATATAATAGTTAACTTTTGATAGAGGTGTTCATTTAGGGATCATTTATGCACATAATACACATTTACAAGGACCCTTTATGCATCGTCACCGCCAGTTGCTCGGACACTTGGTATATGAGTATCTATAAGTCGACATAAAAGGTCAATTTCTAGGATCAAATAGTATTGGTTTGTAATGCAATCCATTATGCATGCATGGTTTGCCGATTTGGGTATCAAGTGCGTCCATAATAAAAGTAGAAGAGCACAACAGAAAATTACAGAAGATGGAATAATAAGTGTTGTGAGTTTATGGAGGAATATTTCTTTTACATACAGGAATATTTAGCAATATATAATAATATCTGAGCCTTGACGTTGAAAATGAAGAATCATGGGTGTTAAGAATAAGATGAATAGTTAATAACAAAAGGCATAATATTAGTCTCCAGGTTTACCTATAAATATGATTTGACTCCCATCTTATTTATCAAACAACCTTCGATCATAAAGAATCTAAAGTTATTTATATTATAGATCCATCAGAAGCAGCAAACTACATTTACATATATGGAGAAGCTAATCATCTCATTCATCGTTCTATTGCTCATTGCCAATCAATGTACGTATTTATCATATTATCTTCATTTTAATACAATATCAATTATAAATAAAACAACATATAAATAATTTAGTTTTGGAAATTACTCATTCAACATATACAATGATACAAATACATTATAGATTAAAATGTGCTCAACAGTTTCTAATTCGTCAAAGACATAATTGTTGGTATTAGTGGTTTATCATCACTAATATTCTTTGACACAAATCAAATAACTTAGTATTATTATTATTTTGTTTATAGATGCAGAGATTTGTGAAGGACAACTTACCCCCATACCGAACCCCCCACCTTCAAACACTCCTCCTGAAGCAGGGTATCAATGTTTTGGTACATGCAGAACTAACCAACAAGAAGATTGCAATCCCGGATGTTGGTGTCAAAGATTTTGGAGAGGAACTGTTGAAGGAGTTTGCTTGTGGGATACAAACACACCTCCTCTTACTTGTTCATCACATCTTGAGTGTGCTAAAGCAGATGCCAAAACTCATTGTTTCAGACCCAACGGGAATCAATATGGTCTCTGCCTCCCAAACATATCCCATTAATATTGTCAACTATATTTACGCTTCACAACTTCAACAATTATTGTAATATGAGGATTAATAGTAACATTAATGAAACCATAATAAATGTGAGACTAATGAGCTTGTTGGTTACTATATATACTATATATATATTTGTATTTTCAGTTTCTTAATTTATTAATGAAAGAATGAGCTTATTTTACTTAAAGTAATGCACTAAAGATAGGCTTATTTTTTTTTGGCTCCCTAATGTATTCAAACGCTTGTGTCGGGTTTATTCAACTTTGCTTCTTTTTAAAATAGGGTCTGATAGAACGCTTGTGTCGGGTCTATTCAACTTTGCTTCTTTTTAAAGTAGGGTCTATACTATCGTTATTTTTAATTTGCCCTCTATTTTGTATTTTGCTGCCAAAATGTTGGATTGAGGTAAGGGCAAATTCAAAAATACACATAAAATTTAATTTTAAGACAAGTTTGTTAATAATTATAGATGAGGGTCAACTAACAAATCAAAAAATATTTTTCTATTTTAGTCGACCCTCATTTGTACATTTACTTAAGTACACATGCGCCCACGGGGCATAGCTCGAATGGTCACGGGCTTCACTATAAGAGTGTGTTTCTTCACGAGTGTGTGAGTTCGATCCACGGCAGGTGCATGCGCATGAGTAGCTCAGCATTTGTTCAAGGGAGGACCTGCTTGTGGGCACTCTTGAGGTGGAGTACCGGACTGCTAGAGGCACATCCAGAATTTACCTTCTCTATTAGGCGATGAGCTAGCCAAGCAGGGTGCATCATTTTTAAGTACACATGCATTATCTTATCTACATTAAATTGTTTGTTGTTAATTTGAATTCCAATGCCTCAATTGGGATGAAATTTGTGAGCTTTTTAAAATTATTAGCTTGAACTGGGATGAAATTTAACATCTTATTAAACCATTATAAATATAGAATATTGTACATAATTAGAGGATTGTTTTTTTAAATGAATTAGCGAGGATAATATGAATATAATAATATTATATATAATGAATATAAAAATTACTAATTAATTAGACAGTTAAAATGAAATACGATGTAATTGCCTCCAACAAGATTGATTAGAGAGCAACTGTTTGATTTATTTTATTAGAAAGGAATTGATGATTAATTTGGTGTAATTAAATGTTGGTGAAGGGCCCTAATGGGTGCAGAAGGTCGACGACGATGGCTGGGGGCAGAAGATGTTGGCGAAGGACGATGACTTCAATTCATTTGGGGGTCGAAGATGATGGTCGAAGCTAATGACGATTTGACGATGATGGTGGTCGAAGATGGGGTCGCCGATGATTTGGGGACATAGGGGAATTTGGGATGAAGGTTGTGTGCTGAATTAGAATCTCACTTATCGAAATTGGCCAAAAATATTATGGTTCACTTAGACAGCGCGTATTGGAGCGCTGTCTAAGGCTCACTTAGACAGCGCTCCAATACGCGATGTGTAAGTGAGACTTGGATTGCGTTTTTTTTATTTGTGTTGTCTAAGTGGTGTTGTCTAAGAATGATTTTGTACTAGTGTTAAGATCACAATTTTCTTCTGATGGAAAGCAAATAAATTTTGAATTCTCTCGTTATTTAAGTTTATTTCTATTTTAGAACCTTCGTAGATTTTGATAATGAAATGGTTCCTTTCGTTCCTTACTATTATTAAGAATTCTTTAATTTTAATGTTCGATAATTAAATATATCAGTTCATCCAGTACTTAGAAAGATGAATTAATCGCACGTCAATTAACCGGTCTAAAATGCTAGTTTTATTTTTTAAAATTGAATACTATGAAACAATGATAAATTTTGTTTTTACAAACTCTACGTAAGTATATCATATAAAGCTTTTGAATATGCGTTATACAAGTGTCAAACTACTATAAGATATATGAAATGTGTTATACAAGTTTTAAATTTTAATAACGCATATCAACTGCTTCAATAACTACGCAGTCAAACACTTCAATAGCGCATACCAAGCGCTATATATAGAAGACTAAGCTTCAATAGTCCATAAAAATGTTATACAAGAAAAGCGCTATACAAATGAAACACTTCAATAGCGCTTTTGAATTGCTATTTTAACTATTACAACGATGGCTTAGATTATGTTTTTTTAAGCCTTAAAACAGTGCTATTGAAGCTTTTTTTGTACTAGTCTTATTTCTTACAATAAATTAAAACAGCCGAAAGTTAACATCGTTGACAGTCTGAAAGATCCCATTTATGACATCAAATTTGTAAAAGAAACCACATACGTTTCCGGTTTGCCGACTAATATTTTGCATCGACCTCTTAAAATTATTATAGAGGCATACTTTTTGTGAACATTAACAATGTTTATTTTTCACTATCGAAAAAACATTAGAAAAATAGGAAGTATATATGACAGGCATATTCGGTAATCTCCCCATGAAATGGCCTATAAATATTCTTAGCAATTGTTTTAGCTGCTGTAGTAGTTTCCAATAAACATCATTCATACTGAGTAATCTACAATAATAGAACATATATATCATTCATGGGAAAACTCATTGCCTTGATTTGTATATTATTGTACCTTGCTTCGGTATGTTCATTAGTATTTTTTTTAGATATTTCGTCAATGATATGGTGCAGTTAATACAAGGATTCAATCAATGCAATATATGGTTACGTTTTTCTTAAGTAAATTTGGCTTTGATACAATAACTGACTGCAGTTACATTTTGATATTAGATAATTGAAAGTGGTATATATATGATCTCTGCAAATGACTAATTTTGTAGTATGTCCTAAAGGAAATGGGGTTGAGTGTGTAACATTTGTCATTTTCAGAAATTAAACTATACTACAACATGTGTTAGTTTTAGGGGCTATTCTATAACAATATTATTACTATCTAGATTAAAGTTCTCATCGCACTATTTGAGATTAAATCGATAGTAGTACTGTCTTTTTCATATTTATATGCAGGTCAAAATACTATTGAGGAAGTTGCATGTCAAAATGTACCAACTCTGCCATTGGCACCACGGTACCAATGTGACAACGATTCTATAATCGATCAATAAGAGCATTCGCAACAGATGCCTCAAATCACTTCCTATTCTATATTTAGAATAGGGAATTTGCAAAAACAATGAAAAGACACAAATATCAGATTTTCTATTCTATAAAAATCCTCAAAAAACTTTCCCACCAAAGCTCACCAAGCCTATTTTTGCACCATCCTCAAATATGTACTTTTACAATATAATATTATATCTTTTCATTTTATTTTTATAAATATATTGATTGTATAAATTTATTTCATATTAGAATTAAAAATTTATATTGAAGCTTAAAAATATAAACTTATTTTAAATTTTATTATTTTTATTTTCTTTTTTTAAATAAAAAACTAATTATTAATTATTTCAAATTTTATAATTTTCATCTTCATATTAAAATGATTTGAGTTTATCTTCAACATTTAAATAATTGAAGTTGTCTTCAACTTGGAGCTAAAAATATTAAAAAGATTGATTTGAGGACTATAAATAGGGAATCTGACTTTGTATGAAATGTTAAAAGTAAATCCTAAATTTAATAAAGTGGTATGAGGAGTTGATTTTAGGGAAGTTTTATGAGGAATCTGCTGCGAATGCTCTAAGAAGATTGTAATCCTGAATGTTATTGTCGAAGATTTTGGCCTTGAAAACCATTCATGGAGCTTGCGAGTGGGATGGTAATCCACCTCCATCTTCTTGTTTATCACAATTCACACATTGATTGTGCTAAAGAAGATGGATCATCTCATTGTTTGCGTCCCAATGGAAGTGAATATGGCCTCTGAGTCCCCAAAGATATTGTCCTTTAATGTTTTTGAAGTTACTTATTGACAGTTATTGTATCGAAATTCAGTTTTTTCACTTGGATCATATAAATATAGGGCCCTGAAAATATACGACTACAGTTAACATGGGCCACCTGCAAGATTATGGTGTCGGCCATATAGATACCTCGATAATAATTGATCACTAGATAATCATAAGGTCTACTTTTTCCATGATGAATTTAGGAGAAAAGGCCAATCAACACTCATTGTAGTAGTTTCCTTTTTTTTACTAATCTATTTTTTATGTTTTAAATTAAATTTCGAACTCATTACGAATAATAAGTTCCGAAATTTATAAAATTTGGAAAGTATTATTCCTCTCTTTTTAGTAGTATATATGTACTTATCAATTATCATCCTTGTTTCTTATATTTTGTTCTGCATTTTCTTTGCTTTTTAGACACCTTTTCTTAATGAATAAATTTACTACTTTTAAGTATCATTTTTGAAGCATTTTGCTAGTAGATGTTGTATAATCATTGATGTATATCCATCATTAATAAAGGATTTGTAGGCAAAACTTTTCCATTTCGTAATATAAGTATGTAAAAGTGTAGAATGACACATATTAAAAAAAAAAAAAAAGAGAGAGAATTCAGTAAATACAAAGTTTATACAAAGTGGGAATCTCAAAGTAGAAGGAGTACTAGGTAAGCACTAAGTGAACATCATGTCCATCCACATAAATAATGAGTGATTCACATGAATCTGATACTATTTTCGTTTCGGTATGTTTGATTGTTTGGGATAAAAGTATTTATTAAGGAATGATGAAAGATTCCTAATATGCTGTTGTCCTCACATAAATGTGTTGAAATATGACTTTATTAAGAACAAAAAAAAATTTATTATGGGCAAAAAGGAGAAAATAGCTTAAAAGTTTATTAAAAATATAAACAATTAAATATTTTTAAAAATGACAAAATTTCTAAATAATTAAATATACAAAAAGGAATATGTAAGCATTGGCAAATTGTGAAAGTAGAATAAGTAATGAGACATATTGACCCCCAAGACAGAAGACATTTGAGGAAGGAGGAACAATATTCCACCTTGTTCAACTACATATAAGAATAGTACAACTTACATTACCTTAAATCTAGCTTCTTTTCATTCTTCAATGGGAACATTTAAACAAACATTCAAAGACGATATCATAATGTATGACTATTATGTATGAAATACTTGAGACATTTTAATATAACCTCATACTGAAGTACTCTTTATCATCATTAGATCAGATCTCGTGAAAAGCTTATTCAATTTTTAGTTTTGAACATCGACTTTTAAACTTTTAACTTATTTTATATTAATATATGTAAATATTTTTTTGTAATTGTTTCTTATATTGTGAGATTCGGGTCATAACTCGTTTATAATAATGCTAATTGGTCAAAACGCAAATGTGATGATTATTATTGTCGTCTGAATTAATGAGATAATAACAAAAAATGAGGAGTCATTACTGACGGACCTACACATGCATGTGAGATTGTCTCAATAATCAAAACTACATTATTCCAATAAAACATCTATGATAGATCTAGTCGAAAACATCATTATACTCCCTCCGTCCCTAAAAGATTGTCACATTTTGACTTTTGTGGTCAATTACAACAAAATTTGATCACGAATTCTCACTAAACGAAAAGAAATAATATAGTCTTGTGGGACCTCGTTAGATTCGTCTCAATATATATTTTTGAAATATCAACTTATTATAATTTTTTTGCATTTAGAATAAGAGATATTTATATTTTAAATCGTGTTTTATTGACCACCAAAAGTCAAATGTGACAATCATTTAGGGACGGAGGGAGTAATTCTTATAATTACGAGAACAATTAAAATAATAGATCTCGAAGAGTAAATTGTGTAAATAATTTCATAAAAAAAAGTTGAGGTTGTTATTTAATCCTTAATAATTATAAATCAATCCTTAAAATTGGACAAAATCATTGATTGGTCATATTAAAACTGATGAACCATTAGAATTGGAAACTTTTGTTTTTAAAAGTGAAATCCAATTGCACTGAACTAACTTTGAAGTTTTGTCAAATTTCAATAAAGATAAATTTATAATTTTTAAACTTTCAAAAATTAAATACTAGCAATTTTTTATACATAAAATTTCCTCCTATTTGAAACATCTCTGTCGACTTTATTTCCCTCCATTTAGGTCAAGTGAACCTTTATTGACTTAAATCGATAGATGATACTGTATGTAAATTGTAATATGCCAGACACCATTACTGTAGTCAACAGTCTTGTAGTAATTTATTGTACATTTGACATTATAAGTCGATGTACTTCCAGATTAATATATAACATCTTCAACTATTATCTTTATTATCAATTGATTTTAGAATGAAATACCATAAATTCATAACCGTTGATATATAGTACTGTGTTAATTATTAAATAAAAAAAATCAATGAGAAAATGGAGAAAGATTGGCATTTATGTCATGTGTAATCACACTATTTTGTATAAAAAACTTAATATCATACATATATACAGTAAGTAACCTATAATTGTTTTTAATTTGTTTGGTATTTTTAGTAACATCGATTCCCCTAGCTATTTTTTCATCCATTTTATATATTAAAAGTTCATGTGATTCTACTCTAAAATCAATTAATAATAAAAAATAAGTATTTAAAAATTTATATATTGACATATACAACGACACTGATTCTTGGTGTGAAATGCACATCTCAACGTTATAGAGTATTAGTAGCTAGTAGCAGTAGGTCACAACTTTAGCTTGGATCACAATGTTATTTTGTAGATCTATTTTTGATAAATTTAAAATTAGATCATTTTGATGAATCAGTTCAATCTTTTATAAAAGAGGTCATGAGTTCGATCTTTATTGGAGACAAATTTATCTTATATAATTATATTATACTCTAATTTTCTAGTTAAAAGTTTAAATATTCATTATTTATAATACCATTATAGTCATAATTCATCACTAATTTATAAAAGAAAAAAAAAATATTTTCATGAGTCGGAGTAACAAAATATAGGCTCATATTGGTTGAAAACAATTCCAATTTCCAGCAAATCCTCTGTGAAGGTACAGTGTTGTACTTTAGTAGGTTTATTGAGGTACTCAAATATTTAGTTGTTACATGATAATGCACGACCAAGATAACAATATTATTATTCGGCTTCTAGCTGTCACCACTTAATTAATATATGCTGCATTGCATAGTCTGTTATTTGTGAATTGCATTAATAAGATGATCTGTTGCAACAATTTATATACCCCAATCATATATTATTGCACCGGGATGGATGAGTTTGATGATTGATTTTGTCAAATGTATTTTGATTTTGACCATACGCTAGGTGCATTATATATTTACCGCTAAAAAATATTCCCTCCGTCCTTAAGATTGTCACATTTTGACTTTTGGTGATCAATAAAATACGATTTAAAATATAAATATATATTATTCTACGTGCGAAAAAATTATAAAAGTTAATATTTCAAAAATATATATTGAGACGAATCTAACAAGGTCCCACAAGACTATATTATTTTTTATCGTTTAATGAGAATTCATGATCAAATTTCTTGATGTTTGACTAGCAAAAGTCAAAATGTGACAATCTTTTAGGGACGGAGGAAATAGTATACTAGTTTAAAGCCCTTATTTAAAAAGGTCAATTTTGTCAAATCACCAAAAATTAGCCAAAAATCAAAATAACACCGAAACTAATTGAAACTAATGGACTTTAAATAAATTTAGATTCACACTTTACGAAAAGCAATAAAATAGCTAGGTTTAATTTCAATTTTGGCTCATCCCTAACAGAACATTTCACCCCTAATGATATACTTATATCTGACCTAGATACATGTACAACAGTCACCGGTCCGACCAGCAAGTTACAAAGCGGAAGGTATTTGAATAAGCTCATCGGCTACTAGTATATCATATGCCAATTGATTGTAATAAGTTTAAAACATAAATGAATTAATCATGTAAATTGCTTGACCTTTGGGTCGGTCAGGGGAATGGGTTGGCATTAAATGATTCTCCAATGATCATAAGTACTATGTCTATATGTGCTAGTATTTCATTATCATCTATGTATATATACATATCATAATAATAAAGAGGTCGTAGCACCACATTGAATAAAATACCAATAGGCATCATCATAGGCCATAGCAATCTGTTATACTATATACCCAATACAAAATGCATCTTGCACCTAGACAGAGCTAATAATAACAATAATAATAATAATAATAAGATCTGTATTACTTGCTTGTAATATTTTGTCACAATCATGTTATAACATAACATAATGGCTTATTTTCACCATGCCCCCTCAACTATCTCCAAAGTTTCAAATTGCCCCCTACAACTTTCCTAAGTCTCAAATTACCCCCTACACTACGTTTCGTCTCATTTTGCCTCCTAAAACGCAATATTACCCCCCATGAACTAATGTTAATAGAAGGACAAACTTGGAATAACACTATTAGTTTTCTAGAACACTTTTGTAATTTTTTAGGGCACTTTTTAAAAATAATTAACATGTGGATCTATTTATAATAAAGACAAAATGACACCCTCCCCCCTCCCCCCAAAATCCACCATCTTCATCAACATCTTCTCCTCGTCTTCTGCCAATTTATAGTGTTGAATTGATATTGTAAAAGTTCACCAAATCAATGACTTCAGACGGCATAGAGCAACCAGGAAGATGATGGCGATGAAGCAAATCAACAATGATGGTGGGCTGAGGGGACAGACACAAACGAACTAGGAAGATGACGGCGATGAAGCAGATCCGCGATGAAGCAGATCTAGTGGTGGTGAAGGAAGATGACGGCGATGAAGCAGATCAGTCATGATAGTGGTGGATGGAACAGAGATTGAGCAGATCTGGTGGTGGTGAAGGAAGATGATGACAGTGATTGTGATGATGAAGAATATGGGGTTTGGGGATGAGGATGGGGGTGGGGTTTGATGAAGAAGATGAAGGTTAAGGTTAATTTTTAATTTATAAATGTAATTATTTTTTAAAAATGCCCCAAAAGGTCAATGTATGTGATATTCATAATTTGTCCTTCTTCTAAAACGAAATTCAATCTATATTTGATGTTTTAGGGGGCAAAGTGAGACAAAACGTAGTATAGAGGGCAAATTGAGGCTTAGGATAGTTGTAGCCTTGTAGGGGGCAATTTGAAATTTTGACAATAGTTGAGGGGCAAAATGAAAATAAGCCTAACATAATTAAGATAGTTTGTGCGTTGTTTTATTACCTAGATTTAGAAGAAAAAATTACACTTGTTCAGGTATAGCTCAATTGATAAAGAATCAATTAGAGTGCAAAGTATCAACAGTTTCGCAATTTCGAGCAACTTGATTTGATTATTATTGGAAGCCAACTTTTGTATTTCGAAATGGTACGTTAACAGACAATTTTAGAGACTGTTCATGTGACGATCTTACACTTTTATAAATAATTTCATGCGACATATATATGTATATATATAGTGGGGTTTCGATCATTTATATCAATTAGTGTTCTTGCGATGCAGGTGTATTATGTATGATATGTCACATACAGTAATAACAAAATTTTAATTTAAAGTGTCAATTACACGCAATTACTACCGTTTGCTGTTTTCAATTGTATATAGTTATGTATACTATTTGATGACGATCCCTTATTAGTACTGTACCTAAATTTAATTGATGTAAAAAAAATTTGTAAATGGGAAAATGATAAAATGAAAATAGAGATGATAATGATCGACGTGGATGCTTCATTCCCCATGGGAACAGCTATATATAGCATATATAGACATCATTTGCCAATCATAAGCGGCAATTGGGACACATTATGTTGTATATATTGTTATTTTGTTTACATGTTATGGACATTATATTATTTGTTTGTATATATATGCATGTTAACAAATAATAATATTACCTTTGATAATGCTTAATAGATTGGTCAGATTTCTACGCTTGCATGTGCTTGGTAGGAGGATGTTGCATTTCTTGAGCCAATGGTGCAAGCAAGTGGGGAATTGGGGGTTTGACAAATTTATTACACTAGTTTTTGTTATAATTAGTGTAAGAATAAAGATGGACGTACAATTATGATAAAAAGGGTAAAATTATGATCATTAATCAGATTGTAGAAGAAGTTCGGTTGAGGAAATTGCCGAAATGGTCCCCGAAAGTGGCACCAGATTGCACTTTGGCCCCCAATAGTGGCACCGGTGTAGATTAGTCCCCGAAAGTGGCCAGAAAGTTGCAGTTTGGTCCCCAAGTTAACTTTTCCGTTATAATTTAACGTTGACACGCGGTTTTGGGGTTAAAATGGGGCAAAAACATAATTTTAAATACTTTAACTTACCTTAAGTTACTTTAACTTAGTTTTGGTGCCAAATTGCAATTTCCAACTCTTTTCCCTCCAAAAATAACTTTATTCCTCAATTTTTCCCTCCTAAATGAAATGTCTATATGAAGACCCAAAACCACAATTTTTTCCTCCATTTTTCCCTCCTCAATTTCTTCTTCTTATTCAACATAAATAGAAGAAGAAATTTTAGTTGAAGAAGAAATTGAGGAGGGAAAAATGGAGGAAAAAATTGTGGTTTTGGGTCTTCATATAGACATTTCATTTAGGAGGGAAAAATTGAGGAATAAAGTTATTTTTGGAGGGAAAAGAGTTGGAAATTGCAATTTGGCACCAAAACTAAGTTAAAGTAACTTAAGGTAAGTTAAAGTATTTAAAATTATGTTTTTGCCCCATTTTAACACCAAAACCGCGTGTCAACGTTAAATTATAACGGAAAAGTTAACTTGGGGACCAAACTGCAACTTTCTGGCCACTTTCGGGGACTAATCTGCACCGGTGCCACTATTGGGGGCCAAAGTGCAATCTGGTGCCACTTTCGGGGACCATTTCGGCAATTTCCTCAAGTTCGGTTATGAGTTTGTCGATTCATTGTCTGGTTGATGTACAAATTAGGCAACTCAATGTGTTGTGTACACCCCACTCTTCCAAGTATGGGAATCATTAAGATTTACAGTTATTTATTAAGTAATATTTAAGAATTATAATTAATAAAATGGCTAATGTATGTGTACTATATGGTTAAGTTTTTTAAAATTAATGAAAATATTAATATATGCTGCAAGTATATACTCTGGAGTAGTAGTATTGTAAATAGTAGTCTTACATGATAGAAGATCACTGTGACACAAAATCAGGAGCAACCCGATAATATTTCAACAAAATGTTAGGCTTTCACCTCAAATATCTTATTATTTACCATTAAATTATGTCAATGAAATGATAAGGTAGCTAGAATGGATGAAAAAAAGGTAAGAAGGAATATAATGATGAAAACACTTAAAATTACATAAGTGAATATAAAATACTCCCTCCGTCCCTAAAAGATTGTCACATTTTGACTTTTGTGGTCAATTACAACAAAATTTGATCACGAATTCTCACTAAACGAAAAGAAATAATATAGTCTTGTGGGACCTCGTTAGATTCGTCTCAATATATATTTTTGAAATATCAACTTATTATAATTTTTTTGCATTTAGAATAAGAGATATTTGTATTTTAAATCGTGTTTTATTGACCACCAAAAGTCAAATGTGACAATCATTTAGGGACGGAGGGAGTAGTAATCATTTTGGAGGGAAAAAGATAATCTTCACTATTAAGTCTCACAAGTAGATAGCACATTAAAATTTTCGTTTGTCTTGACAGAGAAATTTACAAGTTCACTTGTGAATAAGACTTTTCCTGTGGAGATTTGTGAAAATAATGTACGACTTCTAAAATTACATAAAAGTGTATTATAATTAAAGTACATAGGGGCCGAAAGTATATGTTACAACTTTATAATTTATACTAATATTTTAAGGCGTAACACGTAATTGTCTATTATTTAATTAAACTAATATTTTCTAGTCTTAATTTTTTTTGTTTTTAAATACTAGTCTTTCTAGCATAATTAATTGTAAATTTAAATTTTCAATGTACGTTTTTAACATTTTTTTATAAAGTTATCAACCAACTAATTATATATATAGTTTTAATTGATTGTCATTTTATATTTTTAATATACTGTTGGCAATTTTTTATTTTTCTTAATCTACGTACAAATGGCTATAAGTACAAATAAAAAAGAACGAGAATAGTAACTTTTATATTTATTACTAAAATATTATAATCGCTACAAATATGTGCTTCCAATGGGAGATGACGGTAGATTAGAAAAATGTTAACGACTCCGTTAAACCGGGCAGGATTTTCGGTACTAAGAAAGCACGGCTCCTTAAACTAGTAATTTCTGCGTAATGAAAGTACATGTTTTAATTATCATATTCTTACTTGTCGAATAATGACAATGATTCACACTAATAAACACTATACTATTTCACTTCTCTTGCTTTCATGCTTTTGTACTTCTTTAAGATTCATGTTCTGGACAGGATTTGGATTTAATCAACAATTATTATCTTTTAATTTGAGAAAATTTTTAAAATATGTGTAAGTTGTACTTTAATTATAATAATATGGTATGTGTAAATGGTTTATATTATTCTCTCTTTTGATGGAGACGTTAAATTTTGACGAAAATAAAGTCAAAATAGAAATTTCAAATTTTAAATATTTATTGAAAATGTACATTTTAATCTATGATATTGGTCGAAAATGTGCACTTTAATCTATGACGAAAATATATTGCTTGTATATTGCTTGTAAAGAAAAGAAACTTATCGGATTAATCAAAAATCACAAAAAATGACCTAATTAATACAAAAATCAATTAAATTAACAAAATTAGTAAAAAGAAAATCAATCCAATATACATAATAAATCTCATGAAAAATAATTAATTATCAGGAAACATAATTAACTAATCGTGAGGGAGAACAAATTCGAACGAAATTGATTGCATAATTTAGTTAAAACAATAAATGAATAAATCAGTTAAGCTAACAAAATACATACCCTTTAGAACTGAGCTAGAACGAACTTGAACGAATCGAATAAGAGCTGATCGAATTAAGCTAACGAGAGAAATTGAGTTGGGAAAGTTGTACAGAGAATTTCAATTGAGATGGATGTGTTTGAGTTCACAATATTGATTTAGTTGTTGTAAGAATTATATAGTTTTGCCAAAAGGTCCCTAAAGTTTAGAAATTTTATATTTTGATTCGTGGATTTGATATAAATTACATAATAGTCCTTTAAAGAACTCTTAGGAGAATTATTGTTATGAGGACCATAACTTTCTACTTTGCTAGTGACCAAAAGGTCATGGGTTCGAAAATCACCTTATCGCTAATTTACAAATAAAAAATAAAAAAAATTAGAAACTATAATTCATCTGTTGATTGTCATTAAAATATTAAAAATTAAAACTAAAATGATTAAACTCCTTCAATTATCACAATTAAATTATCAATTATTGGTAAAAGGCAAAATTTATTCAAAAACGTTATGGGTAAATAATTAGCAAAACTATACACTAAACGCACCAGGTTGGGGGTGTGAACAAAAGGCTAGAGGGCCAACTAAACTAGTTTCACAATTGTTATTCATACTAGTTTAAAATTGTCCCGTTTAAGAACGAAATTTAAAATTTAATCATTGTACTTTTGTAAGTAATTTTTAACTTAAAACAAACATAAATTTCATAATTTTGATAGTCAAAAGGGACGCGATCGGATATAATTGCTCAAAAAATATATCAAAGATTCATAACGAAGTAGATATATACTAAGAGGGTGTTCGAATTCATATGACCTTTTAGTCATCCTTGATCACTAACTTCTTCAATAATAACAAATTAAAACAAAATCAAACACATAAATAATGTCTAATGAAAAATTCTCAATTTAACAAAAAAGATAAGTAAATAATCATCAATTAGCCTATATACCAAAGTCAAATAGAATCTTCCATAACAAGAATTAACTCGTAATAAATTGACCAGAAACAAGGAACATTGAAAGCAACTAAACAACTAAAACTAAGAATATAAAAGCACATACCAACAATTGATGGACATATATAGGAATAAACGAGCAATTACAAGTTAAGTAAAAAGACAAAATTAATACAACAATCTATTAACAAAGAATCTAAATGAAAAAAATCCTGATTGTAACGCGAATAAAATTATCCAAAGAAATAAGAGCGACTGAATGAATGGATTGAAATAGATTGACTATATATAGTAGAGGGAATGAAGTGATCAACGGTCAAAATTAATCCAAGTACATAATTCAATGGTTCAAAATATGATGGTAAAATCAAATGATCAAATTATGAAGTGGGACATACGTCAATTATGAAGTGAGACCTCAATCATTTAATAACTTGTCCCATGTTGAAATGTTCAATGACCAAAATTGGTCCAGTTAATCCAATGGCTCAAAATACGACGGTGAAGTCACATGATCAAAGTCCAAGATTGATCTAACTAATCCAATAGCTCGAATGCAATAGTCAATTATGAAGTGGAACATACGTCAGTTATGAAATAGAACCTAAATCATTTAATAACTGGTTTCATATTGTTAATAGTTAGTTTCACGTTGAATGACATATCAAAAATTTATGAATGAATTCTTTTGATTCTTTATATATTTAGGTAGATTAGACATATAAAGGTTTGTGAAATTTTAGGGTGGCTATGGCCCCCCCCGCTCATACCCCCTCCAATTCTGCTCATGTATGTAAAGGCGTCCGCGGGACATAGTTTAAATGGTAAGGGGGCTTCATTATAAGAATGTGCTTTTCTACAGGTGTGTGGGTTCGATTCACTGCAGGTGAATGAGTAACTCTGCATTTGTTTAAGGGAGGGTCTGTTTGTGGGTGGTTACCCAGCCTTTCTGGACACTCTTCAATTAATTATATATTATTTATCATTGATATGAATTTTGTTGTATTTTATCATTAAAACGCATTATAAACTTTTTTGATGATATCACATCCTATTTTTTAAAAGAAAAAAGGGCGTGAGGTGTGAACTCTCGTCCATTTGATCAATAATTTATTTTTAATAGATAATTCTTTTCTTAAAGTAGAAACATGCTCTAAAACTTTTGTTATAAACTCAAATTTTTCTTAAATAATACTCCATTACGGACATCTATATTTTCAGGACAACTATTTTCAAGACAAATTTGTTTTTATTTTAACCTTAACGAACGTACAAAAATTAAAACACATGTTACATGCGTTCAGTGTATATCTTGAACATGTATTTCATGCGTTTGTTAATAAACCAAAATAATATTTCATAAATCGAACATAAATTTCACAGGTTCGATATTGACAAAATCGAAAAATTGATTACCCTTCTTAACAATACCAATTGGAATAAAGAAATGGAAGCTTAGAATTGTCCCGTGGTCAACTTCGTGAAACCAAACTCGGCAGTCTCAACTCTCAAAGCTCTGGCCATGTGCTTGAATAGACAGAATCAAAAGCAATGATTTGATGAGAAGATATTGAATAAACAAATCAAGTACCATAATTGAGTAGAGAGATGAACAATGCTATGAAAGTGAAAACTTTGATAACAGAGAAAAGGAAACAAACCCAACAAACTAGTCAATACAAAGAGAAATACATAGAAAGAGATACTTTTTCCAACTTCATAATAAACAACCCCAAAACTCTTTCATTTCTTATATGAGGATGCTTATGTTTTCCTAATTGAGATGCGTATAAACTACCCTCTCAACATTAAATTAAGTTTATATCTAATTTAATCAACAAAATCAACGTCAAATTCAAAAATTAAATTGTATCAACTTTAACATGTCTTAATATATTTATAGAAATTTCTGCTTGCCTAAGATATTAGAAATCAGATAATACACAATCTTATTCATGTGATAAAAAAATACTGTTTTCGAAACTGAACCAAAAATCAAGTGTAACCACTATTCCTTTCTTTAATTGTCGCTTTAGTCTTTTTTCTTTAATAGATAAAGAAATGTCGCCATCCATTTTTTTAAAAATAATCAATTAAAAAATAATGCAATACGTCAATGATATCAATTACTCCGTAAAAAGAATGGGAATGGAATAAACAATAGGAACACATATATAGAGATGAAGAAAGGAAAAAAAAATGGTTTGTGTTATGTTTGTGTGTGTCTAGGAAGTGTAGTGTAAAACAGGGGCCAATTAAAAGTAAATTGCAGCATTTGGTCTCTGCATTACTCAACATCTCTTCCTTTTCCAAAGTTTCCCTTGTCCCCCCCTCCCCCTCGCCTACTCTCCTCCTCTTTCCGACAACCTTTTACCTTTCTGACATCATTCTCCGGCACCCTTCGCCGGAATATTCCAACCCATTTTTTCTTTCCTTTTTTTGCTCAGAACTAGCTAAAGATCAACCCCTTTTCATAGTTAACATTATTATCTTATCATTTGCGTAAAGTTGTGATTTTTTGGGGTGTTTTCAAGTTCTTGAGCTGAGGGTAGTTGGAAAGATCATTTTTTTTTTCAGAATATTTGACAAAGATCAAAAACAAAATTGTTGGATATAGAGTAGCTGAGCAAGATTTGATGAGGGAATCTTCATCTAAGAGCTTCTGAAGATCATCAAAAAGAGTAATAGAAAGATTTGTTTTTCCTAGATGAAGACTCCAGCTTCTCCGGTGCCTCTTACCACCAACCCACCTGAAGGTCAGCTTCATTACTGAAATGATTTTGGGCTAATTATTGCTGATTTTTTTGGGGGTCAATTTTTGAGGTACTAAATTGCAATTTTTTTATAACAAAAATGGGGATGGACTATATCAACACAAAAAACATCTCTTATTAAAAATGTCGAAACATAAAAATGACCATTCACGAGTCTACCCTCTACCATCATATTATGACTTCAAATATTTTGAAAAAATAAAAATAATAAATAAAATACTTTTTATATTGAATATGTCAAAATATATAAATCGAGTATCCACGAGTCCACCACCTTGTAAAATATGCAATATGACAATCACATATGATATTCCGTTTATTTCCATTATCGGAGATCCGATGAAGAAAGATGAAGAAGTTGCATCTTTTGTATTTGTCATTTGTTGTTGGATGTTGGTAATGATACAATATGCTTGGTAATGAATTGATGGGTGACACGTGGGATGTTATAATTGGTTGAATGTTGCAGTTGAGAAAAAGAGCATAAATCCAGAGCTGTGGCAAGCATGCGCCGGACCACTGGTGAACCTGCCGGCTGCTGGGACCCACGTCGTCTACTTCCCACAAGGACACAGTGAACAGGTTCATTTTCTACTTGTATATCTATACACAAACTTACTTTTTACTGCCTCACCACTTCTAGTCTTCTACATACAAACTTACTTTTGACTGCCTCCTATGTGGTGAAACTAGGGAGGCCTAGGAGGCGATCGGCGCTTTAAATTATTTGATTCGTCCTCTATATTCGATTTTGTATAAGTTTTTTAGTATAAATTGTCTTGTTAACGTACATAAAATCATAATCTACTCATTGATTTGTATTCGTCGAGAAAAGATGGTCTAATTTGATTTTACTGTATCTTTTTAAAAAGCACTCATTGGTTGGTCGAAAAGACATTTTTGTAGGCCTAGTTGACACATACAGTACTAATCATAATTTTCATTTATAATAAAATGTTTTTAAAATCTTATCTTTCACAAAAATAGTAAGGAGATGTCTTGCACAATATTTTATACAATTTATATTTGTTTCTCAAATTTACTTTTATTTTCGACATTTTTAATTAAAACAAGAACCAACTCTAGCATCGCTAAAACATCCTCAGAAAAAGGATGAAATAAGTATAAAATTAAGTCGGAATAAAAAAGTTCAACCATGAAAAATAGAAACTAGACAATACAAGATGGATGGGTTACTTTTTTATTATTATATTTATTTTATAAAGGAGAAAAGTGCCATTATATTTAAGAATTTCTTTGACCAACACAGATCTACCAAACAACCTATTCAAGCTTCCCTTTTTGAGTATACATAATGGAAAAATGTATTTGTTGCTAACATGAGCTCATGTGGTGCACCCTTTTTAGTCTCACATGATGAACCTATTATTATCTTTATTATAGTTTTATCTCTTTATGATTTAAATTAATTACTTTGGTTCTTGTTTGCTATCGTGCACATTGATGCTGAAACATGTCCTTATGATGTTTGTTTTGCTGTTGTGATTCGGACTCCATTAAAAACGTTTTCTTGATGTACATTTTGATGCTATCATGTGCTAATAGAAATATTGTGTATTTGTGTATAGTGTGGAAACTTGGACAAAGGGAAATTGTTAGGAAAGAGGACTAACCAATTTATTAAAGAGATATGGATCTTGACTAAAAAGTTGCTAAAAGGGAAATTGCAAAGAAATTATGAACTACTTTAGGAAAAAAAATGGGTGTTGAGTTTGTAAGCCTTTTTTTTTTTTGCTACAAGTTATTTTTTGAAACCAAAACAAGGAATAAGTAAAATATATTAAGAAACAAGTTAAAAGTTCATTTATGCAAGTGTAGTTAGAACTTTGGTCTGTTGATGTTTCTTTTAATGGTGGGTTGATGTTAAGAATAAAACAGGCGGAGTATATACCACGAATTGACTATAAATGGATAAAACCTAGATGTTATTAATATATTTGTAATGTTTTAATCAATCAATGTGGGACCAGGCTCTCAGTATCCTCTTACACGTGTAATTTGATCGAATTGAAGATTTGGTGATATGTACTGATGCAAAAATAGTAAATTAATCGAGTTAAGCCGCTTCTGAACTGCTAGTTATCAAGATTGACTGGTTTTAAGAATAGTATATTCCGAGGGTCCATGTATGATCTTTGATTTGAATGCATCTTGTTCAGGTTGCGGCATCTATGAAAAAGGATGTGGATGGCCAAATTCCGAACTATCCAAACCTTCCTTCAAAACTCATATGCCTTCTTCATAATGTCACTTTACATGTAAGAGGGATCAACATTTTAATAGGTCTACTAGACTACGGAAAGTGGATTATTTTCATTGATCTGATGAAATTATGTTTACGCCTTACTACTTAGGCTGATCCAGAAACGGATGAAGTATATGCTCAAATGACGCTCCAACCAGTGCCTTCGGTATGTATTTTCTCCTCTCGCGTGCAACAAACAATGATATAAGCTCAGTAATAGAAAACGATTGACACTTCTCTTTTCAATTGAATTTTTGCTGCCCATGGGTTAGTGGTTCGGTGCTAAGTGAGATCTTAGCATGGGAACAGTTAATTATTTATTTTTCGCGAAGCTTTTAGTACTCTTCAAGTCAGTATCCATCTGAATTTTAGTACTTTGACATCCAGTTCGACAAGGAGGCATTGTTGAGATCAGAGATGTCGATGAGGGTAAATAAACCACAACCAGAGTTTTTTTGTAAGACCCTGACGGCAAGTGACACAAGCACTCATGGAGGTTTCTCCGTTCCTAGGCGTGCAGCTGAGAAAATTTTCCCTCCTTTGGTACGTACAATAAATAAGTCCGTAGACTGGCTATTGTTGATTACATAGTTTCATGCAATAATTTTGTTGTGTGGCTTTTCCTTCAGGATTTTGCGATGCAACCACCAGCTCAAGAACTCATGGCCAAGGATTTGCATGACACCGCATGGACATTCCGTCACATATATCGAGGTATAATCATTTACATCATCAAGTATGGTATGTTACCTAGATCAATATTTGACATGATATTCCAAATTATACAACTCATAACACAGGGCAGCCTAAAAGACACTTGCTTACAACTGGTTGGAGCCTCTTCGTTAGTGGGAAGAGGCTTTCCGCCGGTGATGCAGTCCTATTTATCAGGTAAATAAGAAAGTTATTGATTTTTCAGGATAAATTGGAGGCTTTACCTCTATCTGACATGTTGAATTTTACTTTTGACATCTGTTGCAGAGATGAAAAACAACAGCTTCTTTTGGGCATAAGACGGGCTAATAAGCAACCTACCAACCTTTCCTCATCTGTATTGTCGAGCGATAGCATGCATATTGGAATTCTTGCTGCAGCTGCTCACGCAGCCGCTAACAACAGCCCTTTCACCATCTTCTATAACCCAAGGTTAAACTGATCCCTTTCATTTTGAAGCGAAACATGCTATAACTTCTGTGTGATACTCTCTTCTACAAAGATCATCTGTGGGATTTTGAAGTCATTTTCTGAATTATATTCAGGGCTAGTCCATCAGAATTTGTTATTCCTCTGGCTAAGTACTACAAAGCAGCTTGCAGTACTCAAGTATCTCTTGGAATGCGATTCCGCATGATGTTTGAAACTGAAGATTCCGGAACTAGAAGGTAACAAATCTTTTCTCTGCTGATTTTGCCTTTTTATTTACTATTCAAGGGAGATAATATTGCAAAATATCATATTTTCGAAGAATTAAAGAAACTGATTAGCCTTTCTTGAATACGAACTTGAAGTAAAAAATTATTGTGTGCTTTCTCTTATAAATTTACATATACTGAACGCAAAACATTCCTTCTTCAGATACATGGGCACAGTTTCAGGAATTAGTGACCTAGATCCATTGAGGTGGAAAAACTCGCAATGGCGTAACTTGCAGGTGTGATATAATACTATTACTCTCATTTGATTAGAAGATTTATGTAGGGGATGTAATGTAAAGATGATACACCCTTGTATTTTGTTCGTGTGGATGGTTTCCCTTATCACTATGTTCAGCCACTAGATTATGTTAACATCTCACAATTTCATTAGGTTGGTTGGGATGAGTCGACAGCAGGGGAGAGGCGTAACCGAGTATCAATATGGGAAATTGAGCCAGTTACTGCCCCATTTTTCATCTGTCCTACGCCTCCATACTTCAGAACTAAGCGACAGCGACAACCAGGAATGCCAGGCAAGTCAGAGTCTAGACTAAAGTAGATGGCTGGTTATGGTTGTGTTTGTTTGATGATATTGAACGAAATTATGCTGCTTCCTGCAGATGATGACAATTCTGATCTAGATAACCTCTTCAAGAGAACGATGCCCTGGTTGGGTGATGACTTTGGGATGAAAGACAATACAGCTCTTCCTGGACTGAGCTTAGCCCAATGGATGAACATGCAGCAGAGTTCTTCTATGTCGAATTCGCTGCCACCGAATTACTTGCATTCGTTGCCAGGAGCTGTTCTACAAAATTTTACCACTCCCGACCTTTCACGTCAACTAGGACTTCCGGGACCTCAAATTTCTCAGCAAAACAACTTGCAATTCGATGCGCAGAGGCAAGGGCAGCAAGCACAACAACTTGAGCAGCTACAGAAAATGTCTGCTGCGGCTTTAAATCCCTTAAGTTCCTTTTTACAGCCACAGCAACAATTAGGTGATATGAGTCAGCAACAGAGGCAAAGTCTAATTAATCAAACACAACCAACAAGCCAAGTACAAGCACAAATTTTACAAGCTCAGCGATTTATGCAGAGCCAGAATGTGCTTCAGCAGACGCAGTCTGTTCAAAGCCAAGAGTTGCAGAGAAATCTCCCTCAGAACCTACACCAGCAGCATCAGCTGCAACAGCAACAGCCGATGATTGGTCAGACTCAACAGCACAGTTATATACCCACCCAGTCCCAAGATCTCATCAGCAAACCATTTCACATGCCAGAGAATCAAATCCAGCTTCAACTTCTGCAGAAGCTCCATCAGCAGCAGCAATCACTCTTGGCACAACAAGCAGCAATGCAACCTTCTCAAGTTCCTCAACCCCAGGACCTGCAAATGCAGAACCTCGATGGAACTCAGAATTTCTCTAGGTCTGTGTCAAAGAGTTCAATGCTGGACATCTCTCCAACAAGCTCTGTTTCACTCCCTCAGTCACAGATCACTAGAACTAATAGCCAAAGTAATGTTCGTTATGGACAACAACCACCAAAACTTCAGCAACCTGGACTCTTACAAGATATGCATGGCCAAGGTCACAACTACACAAGTAATCAACCTTCCACAAACGGAAGCAGTTTAGTAACGGGAGCTGCAGGTGGAGGCCCGTCTGTTTTAACAGATGAAGTCCCATCATGTTCTACTTCACCTTCCACAAATAATTGTCATAGTACTCTTCAGCCAATCATGAATGGCAGGATGAATCGTAACACCAATATGATGGAAGAGATTTCCCAGCCATCCGCAACCCTGTTAACTCCAAGTAGCCTAGATGGAACGCCAGCCAATGGTAATCTACTCACAAGTTTGCAGCATAAGTCTATCATAAGGCCTTCTTTGAACATATCTAAAAGTCAGACCCAAATATTTTCTGCTCCACAAACATACCTGAATGCTGCTGGACCATCGGATTACATGGAAAGCTCCTCAGCTACTTCAGTGTGTCCTTCCCAAAACAATCTGCAACTTCAGCATAATCCGAATCCAATGTCTTTCAATTCTCAGTCGAAATTAGTCAAAGAAGCAAATCAGCATGGCAGTCAAGCAGATCATGGGAATAATTTAACTTACGGGGCCAATCTGGATGGCCAATTGAGTATGCCTGTGATGGCAGACCCTTTGAGTGAAAAGGCAATGGTAGGATCAGGGAATAATTTTTCAAATGATCACTCTTCAGGAGGAGGCATGTATTCCGGGTATGAAAGCAACAGAGAGGCCCAACCTGAACTTCTATCTTCCTTGGTTCCTCAATCGTTTGGGATGCCTGATATGACATTCAACTCAATTGATCCGGCCTTGAATGATAGTAGCTACATGAATGGGGCAGGCTGGGCTCAAGCACCTCAGTTGCCCCGGCTGCGTACATATACAAAGGTATGTTTTGAATTTCTTAAAAGCAATTCAATCCGAGCTTTTGTCCATTGTGCTCTAGTTCAAACCTTCTGTTTCAACTCTCCAAAGTTCTTATTGCGACTTTATCTCTGAAGGTGTACAAATCTGGGGCAGTTGGACGATCCATTGACATCACACGCTACTCAGATTATGAGGGGCTGAAACAAGATCTTGCTCGAAGGTTTGGCATTGAAGGTCAACTAGAGGACCGGCAGAGAATTGGTTGGAAACTGGTGTACGTGGATCATGAAAATGATGTCCTCCTAGTTGGAGATGATCCTTGGGAGTAAGTGAACTGATATTTTATATTAAATTCTACTTTTGAAATGCATGCCTTCGGTATTTCGAATACATATCTCTCACTTCACACTGCAATGTAATATGAATATCAACTAATACAATACACATGGTATCTTCAGGGAGTTTGTTAACTGTGTAAAGTGCATCAAGATCCTATCTCCTCAAGAAGTCCAGCAAATGAGCCTTGATGGCGATTTCGGGAGCAGTGTTCTACTGAATCAAGCATGTAGTAGCTCGGACGGTGGAAATGTGTGAAATCTTCTACAGTAAGTGGAAGAAGGTGCAGCTATTGCAAATAGTATAACTATGCCCAAGATTTGTATTGTTATATCTTGGTCGTTAAGGCAGCCTAGCAAAGACTTCACACGAATAGCTTAGACTGCGAGGTGTATATTATTTTATTACAAGTTAAAATAGAGGCAGCGAAGACTTCAATTATTGTTCATGTCCTGAGGACACAAAACTTGTTTGAATGAGCTTCTACCTTAGATAGAGAGCCAGCTTATTCTAGTCTAAAAATGGCTTTGTATTTTAGATCGTTAGTCAAGGTCAATTTTCTCATAAAATTGCCTTGTTTGTTTGTTGGTTGGAATATGTTTAGATGTCTAAAGCAAACAAGTCATAATTACGTTCTTGACTTGTATTTAAACTTAAAAGCACACTTTTTAAATGTTACGGAGTACTATTTTTCGAGACAAGTAACTGTTACAAACTAATCAACCTTGGTAAATAGCTTAATGAAGGGAGAATATCCTCCTTTCCAAGCCGTCCTCTGATGCCCCGCCTTAAAGTATTATACATCTCCGGTGTTATAACATAACTACCACAATGTTCACAATACATGGTGTACAACAAATCAATTACGCATCAAAGGAGACAGGGTGAGAAGATAGAGAACCTTTTTTGCGAAATCAGACAAAATGAATTGCCCTGTATGGGGGGGCTAAAAACGGGTATATTAACATAAATCTGGAATTTAGCAGTGAATGTATAAGACTGACAAAAGAATGGCGGATCCGTTTTCTGATAGACATGAATATAATAGGTGCTGCTTTCTCCATTAAAAATGCAAGAGATGTAATGAGGCACATAAATTTGTCTTCCATGAAAATAATCGGGCAACATTTGACTAAATCAACTTTGTGCTTCATTCATCAAAACCAAACCAATTTTGATCACTGAATTGAGAATTGCATAATACTTGAACATTGAGAAGTCGAGATTTGAACAATAAAAGAACTACAGGTGTGTTTGAACTCTCTAGGATACCATTGGCTCAGGAGTGCCTGTTGATAAGATGTCCAGAAGTGAATTATGCGCCTCCAGCTCTTCGTGCCATAATTGATGTTCATCACCTGGATAGAACTTCCGAGTAACTCCTTCAGAGTTAATCTGTCGAAAACAAAAAAGACATTAATATTTTGCAAGCCCCGCAAGAAGTACTCTCCAACTGTACTAGAATTTCACATGAAGCCCAACCAGTAGAATCCATGTCTATAACCTACTTATGAATTATGATTAAGTAGTGAGCTATTTGCAAAAGTTAACATTAAGTTAAAGATTTGGCACACAGAGATGCAAAATTGAATGTGATAAAAGCACATGCCTACATTTTCCATCATCATGCCTCTTTGAAACAAACACGATATCCTAAAATTAAGAAATAAGAGAGAATGTGAACTAGAAAAGGTTTTATAGCAAGTGGAAGGGAACTTCAACAATAAGCATTACTCATTTTAAAGTGTCCCATGGTGATATAATATCTTTTCAAGAAAATATATCAAATTATTAATAAACTCATCTAATAGATCAGAAACTCACCGTCACTGTACGAATTACCCCGCCACTAGCTCCATCTCTGGCTATAGCAAGAGAGACTGCCTTCACCACTAATTTCTACATATTAAAGAACACAATCATTGAAGTAAGTAGATTAGAAAAATCATGGGCGTATCAAACCCCACCCCCACGTCCTATAACAAATGCAATGATCCTCAAATGAAAATCATATAATAACTCAACGAGACATGGCATGTAATTGATCTTAAAGAGAGAAATAGTTGATTGGTCTAACTATAAAATACCAACCTCGGCTTCCTCCTGAGTCATGTCTGCTTTCCATACTTGATCAAAGAAACCGTACAGATAGGAAGATCCAGATCCTGCAATAAAAATTGTAGTTTGTTATATAACATTAATTAGTCAGCGCATAGTTGACTATGTTTGGAAGAATCGATTATGGAATTTAAACCCAACATAGTGATAATCAAAGCATGAAGCGAAGAGAGCAAACCTCCAATAGCAAAGGGCTGTTCCAATACTGTCCCACCAAGGGGTATGCCATATATTTTTCCTCCTTCATATTTGTCCCACCCACCGACGATGAGTCCAGTTTGGAGCATATTCTGTTGCATGCAGTATATGGATTAAGGGACCGAAAAAATGTAGAAGTTACAATAGATTATATGACTGCTTGAGGAGGACACCATTTAGGGGAAGGTAATCAATAACTTAATTATTCAGCATTTCAGCCTCCTAGAAATGATCAATAATCCAATTGTACTCCCTACAGTTATATGTACTTGTCATTTTCGCTTTTTGAGATGAAAATTTGACCACATATAATATGTAACTTATACTCGGTAAAAATGATGAGAAAATAATATTATGAAAACATTCTCCAAACAAACCTAAGGAGATAAACGTTACATTTATTAGAATAAGGACTAAAGAAATTACTGGATCAAAATGCAACTAAAAAATGAAAATGGATGCTGTTTTGAATTGAAGGGAGTAGATATGTCGTTTACTATTTTAGAAGGATATTTATTGAAGTTTACATAATATCAAGCAACATAACCGACATCTGCAAAACTGTACAACAAGATATCACAATACATGCATAGAACAGGGACCCGTATAGTTGGCGAAGCATCAACCAGAATGTGGTAGATTTTAACAACTTAATTGCCTACAGGTGCATGACAATTACAAATTTAGAAAATTCAATCACTATCAAAGTTTTCCAAAACAGATTGCCCAAGAAGAAGGTATGTAACAAATGTATAGTGAGCTCTTCAAACAAACCTTGTTATTGTAAGCCAATAAACGAACAAGGTTTGCTGCAACTTTCACAGTAGCAGGTTGTCCAAGCTGTATCCTGTAATATATATTTATAAATTTTAAGAAAAAACAAACTATAAGTGTCCTATATATGGACTTTAAAACTGAAAAACAAACGCAAGAAACAAAAAAAAAAAATAGAAACAAACCAATTTATATAAACAACTTCAATCACATTTCTTGCTAATCCAAAAGAGTAAGGGAAGATCAAGATTAGGAATGATCTACTATAAAAATCTGGCAGGCATCATTTATATCAACACAACACCAACATCAACATGACTGGATAGTATGAAGTGAAGACACTATCTACTACTTCAAAATAGATAAGAAACATAGTTGTATTTCAACTCTCATCCCAACAAAAATAAATAATCCGTCTTCCAGTACTCAATTCAGGTATTAAAAAAGCCTCCAATTAGATCATTTACTCTGGAAACTAGGTGAAACAATGACAATGTAATCAGATATAACTGACCCTTCGCAACTGATAACAGAAAGTTAGAACATTGTAATAACATAGCGCGTCAACAGCAAATAAAGTTATCTATTCAAGTAGACCTAAGAAACCTCAAGCAACAACATTTTTACTCCACATCTATTTACATATAATAATCACACAATATGAACACACTTGTTACCGTTGCAGGTAAGAGAATATTTTGGAGAGTACATCAGGACACTTAATACCATACGGAAACTTACGTGTGTTGATGAAGAAAGTAACGGACATAATCTGAAATCACCTGAGAATCAGCAGCCTGCAAAAGGAGTGTTCAATGTAAGTAAAGCCACAGAAAAAACATAAAAGAACTAAGGATGAGAAGTCATAATAGGTCATAGCTTCACATTGCTTCTCCAAGTCATTATCAAGATAAGCATTTCAATCCTGTTTTGATCGATACAATTTCCACAAAAGCAGAGAACATCCAAAAAGCGAAATTAACTTCTAACTCATCGCTAACAAGAATGATGGAGATATTCATATTAGAGGACCAAGGAACAGAATGCAAAAAGAAGTAGTTGCAGCCATGACAAAACAAATTATTCCAAACGAACACTTATGATGAAATACGTTAACATAGAAAAAATACTTATTCTAAATTATATTCTCCATTTCTAAAAAAAGACTTGCATCCTCGGTTTGAAAGTTTGAGCTTTGTACTAGTTGACATCAAGTGTTAGTAGGATCACTTTTAATTCCCTTAAAATCTTCCAATCCAGGGGAAGTTATTCTCTAATGATACTAGAAGCTGTATAAAGCTGGATTCTGTAAGTAAATTTATAAGTAAAATACATCCTAAAACTAATTTCCCTAAAACGGATACAAGGAGATACTATTTCCATCAGGTTTACATACAGCGCTCTTTTTGATGTCATTCTTGTTTCTATAGTCTTTTCATACTAATAATATACGTTCTTTTAATACTCATAACTACAACATGGAGTTCACACTGGATTACTAGAATGCTGAAGATAATCACCAAAGTATGCATAAGTACACAGATAAAAAACATTTTGAGCCAAATAAACGAACTTCATCCATTTTACAGAGCAAAAATGGAGTGAAACATACCGATCCAGAGCGGCAAACATACACATTATCAGTCAACTGTGTGATCTTATCTGAAGCTCTATTCGCAACATACATTCCTGCATTTTTCAATACATTACAAATAAATACTCAAAATATCGGTCATAAAATAAATAATTAAGTCACACAGTCTATATCTTTAAAGAATAAGAAGCCAGCTAAGTTTATTTGTACAAACAATTACGGACTCTTCTACTTAGATACCTCTACATTTCTATTACACCATTTAATTGAAAATATATTACAGTGTCCATTATACTATTTGCCAATAATAATTCCAGATCTAAATCTAAAGAAAAAGTATATTATCTAAAAAGTACATTTCTACCAAAATAACCATATGCAATTTATGTAAAATCAAACTAGCTCAACTAAATAACGAATCAGATTTATCAGTAAGAAACTAAGGGTACAAAGTTCAAACCCAACCAGTACCTTGCTGCTAAGATTAAATACCAACAATTAACTATCCAAACAAAAATATTACAACCTATTTAGTTTGATTTCCAATGCTCAACACTAACACACTTCACCCCTTCGATTGGCTCACAATCTTTATATATATTTTTCATCAATTATTATACAACATATACAAAATCAATTAATTTAAAATTTTAAAAATTAACAAACTTCAACCATTTACTTAGCCCATATAACTTCGATTTGGGTCAAAATCATAATATTAACAGTACATTAAGTTAAAAATAAAAGCTTTCCATATATTTTTCATCCAATATTGTACAGCATATACAAAACTACGGTTGACTTCTTCCTTTTCAAAAAGAAAATCTAGCGGCTGAGGTTTGAACCTTCCACCTCTACCCTTACAAGTAAAGCCTAACCACTACACCAAAAAGTGAACCCTACAAATTAAAAACTGGAAAATATTTACAAAATGGGTAACCATAAAATTAATAGAAACTGCATAAAATCAATAAAATAAGTTAACAAATAATTTGGGAAATTAATATATACCAGTGCTGGTACGAGAATCGGCGCCGAGGACAACCCCGCCGTTGTAAGTGACGCCGATGATGGTGGTCCCCATCGAGTGCTCGCCGTTCAGATCGCCTGCTGTTGGGTCCATGTTAAGATACTGTGAGGTTTTTGGATAGGTTGCTTCGAAGAAAATTTTGGGTATTTGTTTGAGGTCACATAATCTGGATCGAAATGTGTTTTAAAGGTTTAAATATTTGGACACAGTCCACCTATCAAAATTCCATCCTATATACGGAGTATATTTATATGGTGGTGCCGGGTGCGTATTAATATTTTATGGGTGCATATATTTCCACGGCGCTTATTCTCACGGAGGGAATTTTTTCCGATTTTACCCTTTACAACGGACGGAAACATCACCATAGCTAATTTGCAATCACTTTTTCACACGTTCAGTCTTCCTGCTTTTTTGTCGAGTTTAAGGCACAAACGGGCGGAATCGTCACTTATATAATTGGAGATGACCGTTCTACACGTTCTGTATTTCTTCTCTTTTGTTGAGTTTAAGACAAAAACAAACAGAAACGTCACCATACATAATTTAAAATACGTTTCTACACGTTTTGTATGTTCTTTGGAACTATAACGGATAAGTAGTTGTAAACTTTATGTTGTTTATGTTGTTTGGATTTATCGTCTCTTCAAACTTTCCTAGTATACACGACTAATGTTCAATATGTATTTCAAGTTGTTCTCACGAATGATTAAAAAAATTACATATCGGTTAGGATAGTGTATATATAATTCATAAGGAAAGTTAATCAATTAATTAACACGACTATAAGTGTAATGGATGAGAAGAATCATTATTAAACATATTATTAGTTAATAAAAAATAATATACTAACATATTCATGACGTTCCAATCTTTTGAAAGCGTTACATGACTAATCATATGAGATGTTATGATCGAATAGACCGACTAAAGTAATCATTCACAATGCGCCATCGAAGACATTCTTTATAAATATTACTATTTTTCATACAAACATTACATGACATGGGAACACCTAATGTCTTCAAAAAGGTTATATAAATTTGTTTTAATTATTTTATAAAATAAATTAAAAAAAGTGGACATTACCATCAATGCAAAAACGTGTGAAATCATCATCAGTAGTACGATTGCACAAGTGAGATTCACACAATGTATCACGAGTTATGACAATTTGACATGTTTAGGCACATAATCACCCTTTATTTTTGTTTCGATTATTACGAATGATTTATTAATCAATTAATTAACACGACTATAAGTGTAATGGATGAGAAGAATCATTATTAAACATATTATTAGTTAATAAAAAATAATATACTAACATATTCATGACGTTCCAATCTTTTGAAAGCGTTATATGACTAATCATATGAGATGTTATGATCGAATAGACCGACTGAAGTAATCATTCACAATGCGCCATCGAAGACATTCTTTATAAATATTACTATTTTTCATACAAACATTACATGACATGGGAACACCTAATGTCTTCAAAAAGGTTATATAAATTTGTTTTAATTATTTTATAAAAAAAAGTGGACATTATCATCAATGCCAAAACGTGTGAAATCATCATCAGTAGTACAATTGCACAAGTGATATTCACACAATGTATCACGAGTTATGACAATTTCACATGTTTATGCACATAATCACCATAAATACAGGTCCTCACAAATCATTTCATTTTCACCCATTTAAACATTATATCAGTATAAGAGAAATGGCATTCGAATTTGATACAATAGGTTGGACAACTTTTCTACTTGTGGTCGAAGATCCATCAAGTCCGCGAATGGTAAGTTACTATCCACAATAGTTTTATACCTTGGATTTAGCGTTTGTTTGTAAAGCTTTATTAACATGGTGGACATGAATTGTGTGACGAATATGTTGAACATACTAATCTGTCTCTAGAAGGAATATGTCGGCTTAATGTCAAGGCCAAGGATGGGGACGATGACACTCACGTGATGGTGAAGATCGAGGCTGGTAAACCGGGAAAAAATGAAGATGGTAGGATGTTCTTCACAGATGGTTGGTTAGATTTTGTTCAAGCGATAAAGGCAAACTTGCGTGACACTTTATTTTTCAATTTAAGTCTCATGTGTAGTAAAAATAATTCTGTAGTTTATGACGTTTTGGGTCAGGAGGCATAAGAGCGTACCACTAATTGGTTACGACATTTCTTGGGAATCTGCCTTTCTAAGAGACAGTCATGAAGTTTCTATTTCTTGAAACCAAATATATGTATGGCCAAACGTGTGCCAATGTAATCCTCTATATGTTATAATGATGGTCAAACACGTTCGGGTTTTTTCTGATAAAGTAAAGATTCTCTGACTTCGATAAGACATGCAAAGGACTGTACTTTATTTCGTTAAAACAGGTGCAGGAATCACTGTGAACATATTTTCACTATGGTTCCATACGTTTACATTTTAGATATTTGTAGTTGTTTTGATGAAATGCTTACTTGTAAGACTTCTTTTAATGAAATATAGATATTTCAAGTTCTCGGGTGAAGGCATGTGGAATTGTCATTTAGAGTTTCTAACGGCGATATATTCACTTGTGGCTACGACATAAACATGACAGTTACACGCATTGTGACTGATTAGACATTTTTTGTTGGGCGGAATTAACTGTTAATAATTATGGTTATTGGTGATGGGTTTCTTTATAACAACCCAAATTTCATAACCATTCACATTTTTTACCACAAACATTTTATATTTCTCGATATTTAGAACTTATTAACTCCAACAACTCCAGTGACTCCTGGAACTTCAGGAACTCATGCTACATCAAGAGCACGTCCCCCGAAAAGTCCGGGCAATATCAGGGGAGGAATTTCAAAGCCTAGTCGGGGTCGTGGTCGGGGACGTGGTCGGGGTCAAGGTCAACAACTTGGTTGTCTACAAATGTCTTCCTACGCTTCTGATTTAATCCCATTCATTATTCCGTGTGTCCGTGGATTCACAGATGTTAAGAAAGATGGAAATTGCGGTTATAGGGTAATGGCACTGCAGATTTATTAAGTGGCCTCTTGTGAGGGACGATTGTGTCAAGGAGTTAATGCAAAATCCTGCTTTCTACGACACCCTATTGGCTGGGACGAACACCGCTTCTTTGATCGCGCAGATTGCTCATTATGGCGACACATATGCCCCGTTGAACAAGTGGATGTCCTTGCCGGAAGTTGGACATATTATCGTTATTGTGTATAATGTGGTCTTTCTCTCTTATTCATTGTCTGGTGGAATCACGTGTTTTCCCACATATGTCAAACCAGGTAAAGGCCCTCCAACGGCAATGCTGGTGTTAGGACACGTCTCGGCTCGTTCGCATTTTATACTGGTACGTTCATTTTACTTCTTTAACCACACTTTTGAATATGATACTTAACTTGAATTTTTTTAACATGTTATTTTACTTTTCCAGCTTCATATGGACGATGTTCAAATACCTATGTCACCTCCTGCATTGTACTAGGAAGCTGCCCATCATGCTAGTGCTGACAACCTAATTGCGCCTTACAGATCCAACATTGCCTTCTGCATACAACTAGCTGATGCCATGAGACCACCATAAATTGTTTTCTAATTTATTTTCATAGGATGTAATCTCTTATATTGTTGTCACGATTTAATTATTTAGAAAAAAAAATAAAAAAAAAGAAGAAGAAGAAGTCGATTGTTTGTATTCAAACTCAGGCAAGGCTTGCATATAGTGAAACACGGTGGAGTCTCGAAATGAGACACACTAAGACTGGATTAAGCTTAGGCCGAACCAGTATAAAAAATATTCTGAGTTGTTTAATTAATTGTCGCTTTTTTAAGTCTACGATCTCATTATAATATGTGAAAACGTCATTGCAAATTATTTATGGTGATAGTTTATTCTGTTCTTTCCTTAAACTCAACAAAAATGAAGGAAGACAGAACGTGCTGAAACGTCATTGTAAATTATTTATGGTTATAGTTTCTTCTGTTTCTGCCTTCAACTCGACAAAAAATCAAGGAAGACATAACGTGTGAACAAATTAATATATGGTGTATATGATGACGTTTTCGTCCGTCGCAAAAGGGCAAAAACGGAAAAATCTCGCGCCGTGGAAATAATTCCCGTGGAAATAGGTTTTTCCATATTTTATTGTGTAGATTTTATATATATATATAAATTAATAATGAATTATGAATATAATGGTATTATCAACGATGAATACAGAATTATAATATAATATGAGACAAATTTGTCTTCAACAAGATTCGAACACATGATCTATTACATGAAAGGTTGGGTCGGATGCCACTAGACTATTGAGTCATCGGCTTATTCAGTAAATCTTTGATTACCCAAAAACTAATGGATATAAAAAAGTTATTTAATGATTAAATTAAGAAATAACAAATTCAAGTTGTAAGAGAATCTAATTGACGGACACAATAAATTTTTTCATTGATTAAATTGAAGCAATAACAAATGCAAGGAGTTAAATGAATTTAATTGATATATTTTTCTTAAAAAGTTAAAAATAAATATATTTTATTTTTATTTTTTTAGTTAAAGATGTTTTTATCATTAAATTTTATAATGATTACTACCATCAAATGATTTTATTCAGAATATAATAATATTATAAAGTTTAACTACTACATATATCAACAAAGTACTTTATCACTTTCTCGATCAAAATTCAAAAACATTATTCACTTTATCGACCAAAAATATTGTTACCTTAATGTATTTTTAAGTATTACCGAATATTATCTTTCTCCCCAAGCCATTCATCAATTGTCAAACAATATTTCAAGCCCATCCACATTCGTCAAAGCCAAATTACACACAAAAAATTGGTCCTTGAACAATTGACTCCATGCCTATGTTGTCTAACTTCGTATTTTTCTTAATGAAACGATATGAATTGATATTGTATTAAGGTCTTAATTAATAAGGATGTGTGGAAATGGATGATTAAGGGAAAAAAAAAACATGGTTGTGGCTCATATAATTATGAAATTTTGCATGTACAAAAAAGTTAATATGAGAATACAAAACATTATCTTAAGCAATCTATCTTATCTATGCATGCAATTTACATTTTGAATTGATCTGAGACCCTAATCATAATTCATATATAACAAGTTCCAGGTTTATTTGATACACTTGGGTATCCAGGTAACTTCATTTGTAGCGAACTGAGAACATCTTAGAGCTCCTGCGGGAAGGAAGACTTCCCTCGCTTGGAAGCAATTCAAGTAGTTCTATAATCGAAGTCTTATTTTGAATACCGATATTGCACTTGATTGGTGGTTGCAAGATTTTATCGGTAAGGTATTAAAACATATTTGGCATTGATTGATCTGCAAGACTTCTTAACCTATTAAGCTCAGGCAATATTTCAAGGCTTAAATCTGGTCTATCTTTTTTCCTCAATTCAGTGCATCTGAGTGATAACTTGGCATAGTTCATTGCCTCCTCTACAGGCCAATCTGGAACTGCTGGATCAAGCATTTCAGCGAAACTGCCTTTTTGGATAGCTTTCTCGACGTGATAAGTTAGACCCATTGGAGGTCTAGCTGTAATAATTTGAAGAAGCATTACACCCAATGAGTAAATATCTGATTTTGTTCCAAGCATTCCTGTTTGTTGATATTCTGGATCTATATAACAAAAAGTTCCGGCTGCTGATGTCATATGATATTGAGTAACATTGTCAGCCATATTCTGGGGAACAAGCCTCGCTAACCCAACATCACTGATCTTACTAACATAGTTCCGATCAAGCAATATATTCCCAGGTTTCAGATCACGATGCACAAGTGGTTCTGGCTTCGATTGGTGGAGAAAGTTCAGGCCCGTCGCAATCTCAGCTGCAATACGGAATCTCACTTGCCAAGGAAGAACTGGTTGATTTTTTCCTTTGTTGAAGATGCAGTCGTCTAAGCTCCCATTCGCCATGTACTCATAAACAAGACAACCATAATCAGGGCATGCTCCCAGGAGGAGGACCATGTTGGGATGTCTTATTGAACTTAGAACCTCAATCTGTGTGAGAAGTGATAAAGTCAGTTTTAATTCACACAACAATTTTCAACAACACACCATTAGCTCTATTTCTATGTGATGGAGTCTCATACCTCTTGTTTAAATTGTGACTCTCCTTGAACAGCATCGGGACGTAGAACTTTTATAGCAACAGGGGTGTGATCCAAGCTACCCCTGTATACAGGTCCATATCCTCCTTCTCCGATTTTCCTTGCAGCAGAAAAGTTCTCTGTTGCAGTTTCAATTTCCTCTATGGAATATTTACGATATCTGACATCATTGTTGCTCATTGCAGTTAATTTATCTGCTTTCATTTCAGCATTCTTTCTCTTTTGTGCTTCTAGCTCAGCAATCTTCTGGGCTGCTTCAGCAGCTTCAATGGCTGCCTTACATTTTGCTCTCTCTCTTTCTGCAATTGCTAGTGCTGAATCGTCGGAAAAACTTGCTCTTCCCACTCTCTGTTGTTCGTCAGTTTTCCATTGCTCAATTTCTGAAGCCTGTTATGATTTCTCATGCTTTAAAATATAAAATTGCCATGCATTTTGGTATGTCTACTTGAAGATATTAAAGTTCTTTGTATACCTTTTGTTTCGCGGTTACTGCTTCCTTACAAACGCTGCTGTACATCTCCATTGTCTGTCTAAGCTCCATTTTGAGTCTTCTCATCTCTGCCTCTAGTTCATCCTATAAACACACACGCATGCATTCGATGAAGTAAAGTCAATCATTTTAGCAAATGATAATCTCACTACAAATATGCATAGCCTCATCCAACACTTGCAGAGCATAAATATCATTTTTAGAATGTGATAATTGAGCATGTGTGTACTTGTGTGCATACCATCTGATGTGGAGATGACCCTGACTTGTTACTTGTATATGAATTTGAATTTGAATTTGTAGAGAAGGCACCAAAACTATTACTTGCATTTGATGACTGATTCCCGGGTGACCACAATCCGAAACTATTACTTCCATCTGATGACTGCCTCCCTGCTGACAATATACCAAGACTATTACTTGCATGTGATGACTGTGAACCTAAACTATTGTTCATATCAGGAGGTAACCTGCCTGATGAGAAAACTGAACCAAATAGCATTCGTCTTTCTGGTTCCGAGATGTTTGACATCCGATTGTTGACACTTGTTTCTTGGTTCCGCGGATGAGAGCTCACAAATGATATATCACAGTTCGAACTTGAGAGCTCATCTAAATTGTTGTTCATGTCTGGGTTTCTACTAAATGGTGACCTGTGCAAGTCACATTTAAAGCTTAGTTTCGCGTTGTCCTCCACTTTTCAGAACCTTATCGAACTTATCATCACCTATCGATTAATCAAAATAGTCCCCACCTATCTCTAGTTTAACAGTTTTAAAAAAATTACTTTTGTACACATTTGTTAAATTTTTCATAAGGGCTTTACAAAATGTTATTTGGTCTACCAATTTATGAATCTTTTTATGTAAATAAATTCAATGTTTATAGATGGAGTATTTTAGTTAACTTATAAAAGGTCGGGGGGTGATTCGATAGCTTAGATAGGTGATAATATGTGCTAGCAACAGCTCTGAGCCTGGAGACTTACCTGATAAGATTCATTTCATCTGCATTGCTTCTGGCTGAGACGACAGACCTATCTGTTGATGTAGAATCATAAGTTATTCTTTTATTTGTATTTCAAACCATGAATCAAGTAAAGACATGTCTAAAACTTATAAATTAAGACAAGTAATGAGGTATAATTAACTAAAATGGAACATTGTACTACCTATACTTTGTCAATTCGGAAACAGCCTTACGCGGGAGCCTCTTTAGAGGCATTTGTGCATGTTATTTTTGTTCTCGTAACAAGGTATAATAAGCTATATATACCTCTTGGTACAACTGCTGGGGAGAATTGTTGATCCCTCAAGGTAGGGGCTGAGTTAGCTTGATGCGTCTGCTGCTGGCGAGGTGGCATGGAAGTTGCAGTCCTCACTGTTGCTATTTTTCCTTTATTAATAATATACACATTGCAAAACTCAGGTGCCCCTTTGGCAATATTTCCTGAAATGTCTGAGCTCAAGAACTTTCTGCATTGAATATATATCGAAAACTTTATAAAACATGTTAAAACCTTTGAATAGTATGACAACAAAAAGAATATAGGAATGATAACATAGTTGTTTGCACACCTAAGGTACACTAGCTAGTTATTAACTTCTGAGGCAACATCGTTGTAGTATAATTTAGGTGCTCACACGTTCGGGTATACTTATGAGTATATATTATATTTAAACGTTGTTGGTGGAGGTCGTTAGGATGATTTTTTTTGAATTTAAACGTCGGTTGTAACCTGTAAGTATCATCTTTGAGCACATGAACCAAACTCAATGCTACAATACCTTGCAAGGCCACCTTTTGATGTGGCACCAAGTACCAAATTCTCAACTGCATTATCTCTGACATAATTACATATTGCTTTTATGATATCAGCGTCTTCTAGGACAACTTCATTCACTTGCATCTGTTACTCATAAACAATAGCAAAATATAATCATTCTTTCAATTTATATGATTGATAAGCAGTATATGTTCTTTTACTAATGTTGCAGGTGAAAACCGACGATGAGAATTCGAAATACGATGATTGACTTACATTCTTGCGGGTGCAAAAACATCGAAAAGGAAGGAGCAACTCCTTGAGTTGATTATCAACTTCACTTTTAAATGCTTTTGCAACTCCTTCATTAATGGTGAGGAAGGGCATATTTCCTCCTGCTGTTTACATAAATTCAAACGTATAGATATTAAAAGAATGTCTCCACATCGAGTATCAACATCATCTTGTATATATTCGAAACATTTATCAATTGTGTGTACAATTTGGTGTAACAAATCGGAATTCTTTTGTATATCCAAAATTAATACATTGTATTCGGTGCCATTGTTTTTACTTGATGGATAGAGAAGTAAAATCTAATACCACCTCGAATTCTATTACATTGAACATAATCGCTTCTCATCATGCCGTTGATGGCACATATAAAATCTCATTGACCATTATATATATGCATGCCTTACGAAACATCCATGTTGTAGATGGTTATCTGATTAAGGAGGATATATAGCCCTGTGGGATGCGAACGCTTTTATCATATGTATTTATTGCATACCGCGTTATGATGAACAATTATGATTCTGATGATCGGAGCAACGAGGGAGGGGGTGTTGAAATATTAAGAGACAAAACACATAATTATGTAATAATGAAAATGAAGAATGGAAGAAATCTTACAGGCAGTTAACATGGCAGATGTCCTAGGTTGGACATGGAGTAAGGTAACCTGTTTCCCTCTGACAGCTAAATGTTCTGCAGCCCATTTTAGAGCAGATTGACTATTCTTGTCCTTATCAATGGCCACAACAATGTTGCCAGAAGACATTTGGTCAAAATTGCAGGTTTTAACTCACCAAAAATGTTAAATAAATGAATGAAAATCCCAGAAGACAAATAAACCTAGACCTCCTTTTTAGAAGGTCTTGATATCTTCTTTATATTTTTCTATAAAGTGGGGGTAAGTTTTTTATGTGATTGTCTTAAAGATGGCAAATTGAAAAATAGTGAGCTACAAATGTTTTGCCATTACATATGTCCCCCTCTGGTTAGTGCATATATAATTTAATTTATCCATGGAACCATAGAAAACGGAGTTGAAAAAGTTGTGTCGACTAAATTTCTTACCTCTAATTCTATAGTGGAGAGATTTAATTGGGATATTTTTCTTTTATCAAATTTAACTTTTTAAGGCAGAGGATTTAGCTATGGCAGTTAATTTGGCTTATACTATCGAGTCCACTACAAGGGATGTAGTCGGTTTGGATTAAATTGACAAAATGATTAAATTAAACCGAACTTTGATTGAAAAAAATAAGACGAAATAGAAATACTATAGAAAATCAAATCGACAAGAGTTAATTGGTCCCGATTGCATACAAAAGAAACCAAATGTACTATATCGGTCTTTTCAAAATTTAAATTTAATTTATAGATTATTATATAAGTTTTTATAGCAAAAGAATAACCCCTTAATAATTGGTTAAATGTAATGTATTTCATGAATTTTATGGAATAAGTTGAGCTAGGATTAACTAAATCAACAAACCAAAAATTGGATAGAAGTCACACTTTATTATCTCTTGCACTAATCTACAGTTTTAATATAATAAGAAGTTCTTTGTTCCTAACTAATTAATAGTTAGAGTGAGTGTTTTAAATAAAGTATGATATAAGCTCGGGATCAAATATCACTAGATTCTTTATTCTTAATTTATTGGTCATTGAAAACACAACTTGAAGTCATTTCCAACACCTTTGTCCCCATTTTTTTTTTTTTTTTGTAAATTAGCGATAACGTGAGTTTCGAGTAACTCAATATGTGTCCCCATTCAAGAACAAATTATCATCATGTTCACATTTATTATTAACGATTTTTTCTCGTAGATTTCAGAGACTTATTATTTGCAGATACCTAGATTAAGATCCTTTTTGGATGCGTTCGCAAAAAATGTCTTGAATTGGTCCCACATTTTCTTAGGAGAAACTATTACCACCAATTCATCCATATTCTCCCTCGAATTGTCTCTTCTAAAATCCTAGAAGAATAACATGCTTAAGTATATTCTCCCTCATTCCCCCTCATTACCCTATCTCACAATTATGGTATCCAAACAAAAATAAAATTTATTCTTCCTCATCCGCTCTAGTTCCCTCCTCCCGGGATAATTCTAAAGAGTGACTCTTCGCCTGACTCACCCCGATCCAAACTCACTATTATGGTATATTTGTTCTGGGAGGATCATGGAGAATGTAGGAAAATCTTGTTTTTATTGTGTTTGGGAAAATGACCCTATAAATAAGGACTTAGGTAATCTATTGATGACATTTAGCATATATAAATGATCGATTGAGCCATTAATCATTTTTTTAATATCTCTTGATTAAGTGAAATGATAAAGATATCCTTGAATAAGAAGTCATATATTTCTCACATGCCAATTTAAGTGTATGATAAGAGAACATGTGATCTATTAGCGGGTTTTAAAAGATAAGTAATCGATAAGTACACTTTGAAACATAGGTGATCGACTTATGCCATTTGGTAAATATAGATAGTCATCATGCCATTAATCAAGAAATTTAACTATGTTTCACTTTGATTCACCTCAATCTAAATAAATATATTTCAAAAAATATCCCTCTTAACTTAAGTCAATAATCAGACCCTTAGTGTCACCAGTTTGCAGTTTCATCCCCAGTGGCGCGATTAGTCCCCAAAAGTGGCAAAAAAGTTGCAGATTAGTCTACACGTTAACTATTCCGTGAATTTTTTAATGTCAACACGCGATAAGAGATCAAATTTGAGGCAAAAAAAGAATTATTAAGATTTAAATTGAGAACATAAGGTAAAGTGTTCGAGTTAAAGTGTTATGTGAGCATAAACTAATTCTCATTTTTATATGTGAACATAAGTCAAAGTGTTGAGCCAAAGTCTTAAAAATTATTTTTTGTCCCAACTTTAACATCACAAAAAAACTTAACGTAATAGTTAATGTGAGACTAATCTGCAATTTTGTTGCCAGTTTCGAGGACTAAACTTCAACGGTAGGACTATTAAGGATCAAAAACTACAACCTTATGACACTATAGAGGATTGTTTCAACATTTTTCTCTAGATATTTCTTTTAAAAATTTATGTTCACTTTCATTGACTAATATGAATATAATTTTTCTATGAACCTAGGTATCTATCTAACTCAACTAAATCCAATCATTTGAAACAAAAATGAGACTAGCTTTTCAACTCATATACATTCTAAGAGAGTAGTAGATCACTTTAGCAATATTCCTTAAGACAAAAATACGAAAGAACATGTGTCCAGAAAATTGCCTCATCTTCAATGCATTCTCTTTCCTCATGGCACCTTCTAAACTGACCCATAAAATTAAATATGGTCCACAACATCTATTTTTGACATATTTTTTTCTATACATTTACAAGAATTTGAAGTCATCAGATAATCCTCTTGATGATCTTCTACTTCTATCTTCTGTACTTGTTACAGAATAAAAATCATCATCAACATTATTATCCTTTTCTTTTATTCCCTCAATCATCTCAACAGCCTCTTGAATATCCCATCTTTTTTCAACATCAACTTCACAACATTTCAATCCAATCTTGAGAGTTGTTATCATTTCACTCTCATACCCTCTTTTCCCTGGCATGTCCACATCGATAATATCCGGGTTCAAAACCGTGTCAACGATGGATTCCACCCAAGAATTTGTAGGGACTTCCCCTGTTAGAATTTCAAGAATCAACATTCCTAAACCATGTACATCAGTTTTCTTTAATATACGCCCCGTTTGCAGAAACTCTGGGGATTTGTATGCTTGTAAGTAACGGTGTTCCTTATTGATCAGTGGAAACAATGCATAATCTGTGAGGATTGGCTCCATGGTTTGTTTGTTGAGGAGAACGTTTGACGATTTTAGGTGACCATGAGGAACCACTAGGTTTGGCAGCTCATTGTGGAGGTACAATAGGCCTCTTGCAATTCCTTTGATGATCTTCAATCTTGTTTGCCAATCTAGACTCGCGGGTCGTTGAGAGCCATTACCTACAGATATAAAGCACAAAATATTAAACGAGACATAATAGATACGATAACTTTGATTTGAACCGAAAGTATGATGTCAAAATTGGAGTATACCTTGAAGATAAACTGCTAGGCTAGGATTATCCACATGATCAAAAACCAAAAGCTTCTCTTCCTTCCTATAATAGAAAGCTACGAACGGAAGCAAGTTCTTGTGGTTCAACCTCCCAAGCCTTCTCATATGATCGCAAAACTCTACTCTATCCACATTACTCATATGCTTATACCTCTTCACAACCATCGTTGGCCCACCAACGAGGGCAGCTTTATAGGTTGATCCACACTCCCCGATTCCTAAAGTCTCAGCCGTGGCTTTCAACAAATCATTCATATCAAATGTAATCCTATCATCTCTCAAGAATGAAAGCTTCACATTTTCATTCTCTGGCAATTTCTTGTCAAGTTGAGTTAGATCTGATGATGACCCTGTTTCCAATCTGCTCAAATCAGATGATGATGATGCAAACTCTGTATGTGAGATCCTACCTTCCCCTGCTTGATTACACTGATGTTTTCGCTTGCTTTGCAAAAGAATGATAATCACTATAACAAGTCCAGCTATTGCAGAAACACAAGTTATGGTAAGGATGACGATTGTTGCTATAGATAGCTTAGCGACAAAAGTCAGTTCGCATGATTCCAGTGGTTCTCCACAGAGACCATGGTTACCTGTTTATATAAAACAAAATAAGAAACATAAACTAAGATTTAAGGTATGATCATAAGTCACAACGAGAATTACCAATGAGTATCACCACATATCTAATTACAATAATGAGGCATAGAAAGGGGACTAATCTCATTCCCAAAACTTAAATATAACATGAGTGTACTACGGTAATTTTTGTAACCGATGATTGACTGAATATAGGACGATGATTTTCCCCTTCCACATTTCTTCTAGTCATGACACTCCATCTTATTTTGTTATTCTAAATCTACGTTTCGGCTACAATTTGCATAACATTATCAACTAGAGGAGTCGGATTATCATTACCATTGATTAACCTTCTACAACTCAAGAACCTGGAAAAGACTTACCGGTGAACGAGTCATCGTTGAAGAAAGTGAGGGCCGAAGGAATTTGGCCTTCCAAGCTATTGTTGGCAACACTAAAGATCTTCAAGGATCCGGGGCTAAAAGCAGGAATTTCGCCCGAAAAACCATTATTATCAAGATACAATTCTTTGAGTTTTGGCAGGGTAACCAAGGACATCGGAATCTTCCCAGTAAACTTATTACTTCCCATATATAATTTCCTCAAAGAATTCATTCCATCAAAAGCTACAGGAGGAATATCTCCATGAAAATTATTGTGAGATATAAAAAGTGCTCTGAGGGACCTAATTTTCTTGAAATTTGGAAATGTAGTATCAAAATTATTTTTTATCACGCTGAGAGATCTTAATGTTTTCAATTCACCAAGGGCCTCTACATTGATTACACCCTTCAACCCCATATTCTCTATCTTTATTCCCGAAACTATTCCATTACGGCAGATGATAGTCGGCCCCCAATTTGACTTCTCACCTGAACAGACCTCTTGCGACGCATTCCAACCGGACAATGCGCCATTGTTTTCCAGGGAATCCTTAAACCTGATTAGAATTTCAGCATCCGCGGACTCCCCTTTCAATGCTACAACAACATTAATTAGCAAGATGACGAGAATAATTATTAAAGGGCATCGGGAAAGACTAGGAACGCCTAGAGCCATGATAGAGAGTGGAAGTGCGCGCACTAGGACGTGCGCGCCCTTTCAACTGACTGGAAAGGGAACGAAATGGTTGTCCGAATGCAAGGTGAAACGAAACAATGTAGTTATTTTTGTGGGAGAAAAAGAAGAAAGAAAAGAATGGTTTCATTAGCTGGTTAAAAATTGGAGTGTTGGCAAGAGAGGCTAAGAAACAATGAGCAGATTGCACCAGTAATGCTACATTTGGCCAACTTTTGGCAAAATGTATGTGCATATGGCTTTCTCATCAGAAATTTACGGACAACCTCAATTTTCACAAACAAATATTCCTAGTAAACTGTAATAAACACGTTTAAATGAAGATCCAAAAATTCATATATACAAGATTCTAGAAACTCATCGAATGAAGCTACAATTTAAAACATTACTTGTAATAGAGAATACATTAAAATACCATGTAATAGAAGATGAATGAGATTCAAATATTATTTGAATGAGATATAAGATCAATAAATATATACATTCTCTTAAGTCATTTATGTATTTTGAGCATTACGAAAAAAGTTGTATGATACAGTTTAGCAACAAAATCTTTACAATTTCCATAGTAACTTAATACTATATGCAGTCTAAAAGATCGTCACCATATAATGCTTAAATCGTCTTTGGACTTTACAAAAGTCAGTAAGGTATAATTCTCAAAGATGTTAAAATGGTTAAATAATTTATTTTAACTATAATATTTTTGTATAAACATAAATATATATAAAGAATTCCCATATTTAAAAAAGTAGTCTTACTTTCTTCTCTTTTTTAAGGTCTCTTATTTTAAAATATAATTGAAAGACTATAGTTGGGTGTTCACCAATATCTTATAACTTGAGAATGAATATATCGTTAATGAACAAAGTATTATAATATACATGAATCATAATTATTAGTTGAGAATACAAGAGTTATAAATGAGGTACAAGTTAATCGAACAAGTTACATCTTTAAATATACCAAGCATATCAATCGAAATATATATGGAAAACATCAAAAAATATGGATTGAGTTACATTAATTACAGAAGAAAGAGCAACTTATTATTCACTTTTTTATTGCAAATTCAAAATGTCACCTATTCAAAAACAACAAATATATTTATGAAACTCTCAAAAAATAAATAAAAAATTGAGAAATACGCAGTATAATACTGGACGCTTAGAGAATTGTAGAGATGAGATTGGCTCTAGAGAGCAAATTCAAGATTGCAAATCATAGGTTGGTGCCGGTTGGGGATAACAGTGTTCCTGCTGCAGAGGTGCGATGGAGGCCTCCTCCCATGGGCTTCATCAAAATCAATTGCGACGCAGGGTGGAATCGGCATTCGAAGAATGCAGGTTCAAAGGTGGTTGCGCGAGATGAGCTTGGACAGTTTCGAGCTGCGGCGTTTCGACAACAGGGTAAGACATCTAGTGCGATGGTGGCGGAAGCTATGACAGTCCGGGAGGGCTTGGAGTTGGCTTGGTCTCAAGGATGGTGTAAAAATCACGCAGCTTAGTGAAAGAAGAAGCTCATGAGAGCCTCAGAACAGAACAAGAAACAAACTTTTATTCAATAATGGCTTTGAGCATTTTACAAGAGAAAACAGAAACGAAATGTTGAATGAGTAAATGATACAATTGGTGAGATGATAATTATACAAGAAGCACTATATATAGAAGTGAAATTGATCCAATCTTGATCTTGTAGGAGCTGAAATCCGAAACAGAAACAGTTGGAAGAATTAGTTGTAAACTGTTTGTTGGAAGCTGATGTGGCATACAGTTGTGCAACTGAAAACGGATATAACTAACTTCTTCTCACGTGATAAGCACGCCTTCATTTAATCCAAAACTATCCGTTGGATCTTTCAACTGTTGAACAATTCAGCTCTCCAATAAGCTAACTGATCAGCTCAAAAGCAATCCAAATAATCACATATCTTATCATCCCCCCCTCAAGCTATGAATGAACAAAGTCTTTCATTCCTAGCTTGACAACTAAAGAGGAGAATGTAACCTGAGACAAAGCCTTAGTAAACATGTCGGCAATCTGCATAGAAGAGGCTATATGCTGAGGTTTAATCAAACCAGCCAAATATTGATTTCTAACAACATGACAATCAATATCTAAGTGTTTAGTACGCTCATGGAAAACTGGATTGGAAGTGATATGTATGGCAGCTTTATTATCACACCATAGAGGAATTGGTCGAGGAATAATGACATTCAGATCTTGTAATAGATAGTTAATCCACTGAATTTCTGATACAGTAGATGCCATACTTCGATATTCTGCTTCAGCAGAGCTCTTTGACACAGTGTTCTGCTTTTTAGTTTTCCATGAAATGAGAGCTTGTCCTAAGAACACCACATATCCTGTAAGAGACTTGCGTGTGGCCAAGCAAGCTCCCCAATCAGCATCACTGAAAGCCTGCAACTGCAAGGAATGCTGCCTAGGATAGAATAGACCTTTTGAAGGCTCTCCTTTAAGATACTTGAGCACCTGCACAGCAGCCTTCCAGTGTACTTCCTTAGGAGACTGAACAAATTGGCTCAATTGCTGTACTGCATATGTAATGTCTGGCCTTGTGAAGCACAAGTACAGCAATCTCCCCACAATTCTCCTATACATGTAGACATCCTCAAAATTAGGAGAATGATCATTATGAAGCTGTACACCAACTGCTATAGGAACTTTAGCAGGTTTGCCTCCCATTAAACCTACATCTTTCAACATATCAAGCACATATTTTCTTTGATTCAAGTAGACTCCTCCACTGGTTTGAATCACCTCCACACCAAGGAAGTATTTAGCAGTCCCCAGGTCCTTAATGGTAAACAACTTATGCAGATGATCCTTAATTGCACTAATTTCAGATATAGTGTTCCCAATCACTAAAATATCATCTACATATACCAAAAGAGCAGTAAAGGAGTTCTGCCCAGCCTTAATGAACAAACAATAATCATTGGTAGATTGATGATACCCAAACTTCTTAACAGCTTGTGTGAAAATAGTATTCCATTGCCTTGAGGCTTGCTTAAGGCCATACAAGGATCTTTTTAATAAACAAACCTGGCCAGGTTCTGTCAACTGCAAACCAGGAGGAGGTTGCATGTAAATCACCTCATCTAAATGCCCATGTAGAAAAGCATTATTCACATCCAATTGGTGAATATGCCAGCCCTTTGCAGCTGCTAATGCAAACATTAGTCTAACTGTCACTGATTTAGCAACAGGACTAAAACTTTCCACATAATCTTGTCCTTCAATTTGTGTGTAGCCCTTAGCAACCAATCTGGCTTTGTATCTTTCTACTGTCCCATCTGCATTCCTTTTTACCTTATACACCCATCTACAACCAATAGGCCTTTTATCCTTAGGTAAAGAAACCAATTCCCAAGTTCCAGTCTCTTCCAGAGCCTTTAACTCTGCATTCATGGCTTGTAACCAATGTGCTGACTTACTGGCTTGCCTATAACAGGTAGGCTCCTGTTCCTCAGCAATATTGGCAAGGAAACTGTGATATCCAGCCACATTCTGGGGCAAAGACACAAAAGGAAAAGTAGCTGGTATATGTGGAGAGGTTCTTCCCTGAACTGGAATACTAAGCTCCTGATTAATGCTACCATAATTGACATAGTCATGCATCCAGTTGGGAATCTGTCTCTTTCTTTTTCCTACTACCACCTCAGAGTTTGTAACAGGCACAATCTCCTTATATTGAGTACCTTGATCAACAATTTCAGATTGTACTCTGCCTTCAGTGTAACTAGACATAGAATTAGATTTATATGGAAAAACAGACTCTTTAAACACTACATCCCTAGATATAATGCACTTGTGATTTTGTAGATCATATATTTTATAGCCCTTCTGAGTAGCAGCATATCCTATGAATACTCCTCTGATAGCCCTTGGATCCAACTTGTCTGAATTTGGAGATACAATAGTGGCAAAGCATAAACAGCCAAAAATCTTCATGTGATCAAGCTTGGGTGGTTCACCATACAACTTCTCATAGGGAGTGCTCCATCCTAAAACAGATGAAGGCAATCTATTAATTATATATGTAGCAGTCAAGACAGCCTCCCCCCAAAAATCCTTTGGTAAAGAAGACTGAAAGAGTAAAGCCCTAGCAATTTGCAAAAGCTGTTTATGCCTTCTCTCAGCAACTCCATTTTGCTGGGGAGTATAGGCACAGCTAGTTTGATGCATAACCCCCAAACTCTTAAAGAATTCACACATTTCTCTATTCATAAATTCAGTACCATTGTCAGACCTGAACTTCTTAATATGCTTATTAAACTGTGTGTGAATAAATTTAAAGAATTGCTTAATGGTAATGTAGACCATGCTTTTATCTTTTAACATAAAGGTCCATAGAGTTCTGGTGTAATCATCCACCAAAGTAAGGAAGTAATGACTTCCAGAATAGGTGGGAGTTCTATAGGGGCCCCATTGGTCAGCATGAATGAGTTCAAAAGATTCAGCAGTGTTAATATCACTCAAATTAAAGGATAATCTCTGTTGTTTTGCAATGGGGCAAATTTCACAAACAACTTTATTAGGATTGCTCATCAATTGGCTCAATGTGTTTACATGCTTCAATACATCATAAGAACTATGTCCTAATCTAGCATGCCACAGAACACTTTGCTCTACATTACCAGCAATCACAGTATTTACAGAATTAAGAGATTGTCTATACAAACTAGCAGAATTACTAAGAAAATTTTATATGGTACTATGATGAAAAGAACTATGCTCCAAAATGTATAACCCCTTCAATTGAGCTGCTATGCCAACAATATGATTAGATTGTTGGTCCTGCAAAACACAACACTTATCAGTAAAATTGAAAAACACCTGAACATCCCTGATACATCTGAAAACAGACAGCAGATTAAATTTAAATTCAGGCACAAATAAGCAAGATTGTAAAGTAAAGTGTGGATGAATATGAACCTTTCCTTGCTGTTTGACAATTCTAGTGCCACCATTAGGCAAAGTTATTACTGAGCTTAAAGGTAGATCACTGAGAGTGTCAAATAGAGCTTTATTATGACACATATGATTAGATGCACCAGTGTCAACTATCCATGCTGTGTCATAATTTACATTATAGTTCATGATATTCATACCTGCAAACTCCTCACAGCTTGCATAGTTAAGAACTTCTGAAGAGCCTTGCTTATTGTTATCCTTTAATTTGCTCAATTCTCTTTGCATAGCTTCAACAGATTGCATTAAACTTGTAACTTGATTGTGAGGAAAGTTATTTTCTTGTCCCCCATCTTTATCAGTACTAGCATGAGCTGCATTGTAATTTCTTGGACCTTCTGCAGTGTTCCTATTCCAAGAATTGTAATTGCCTGTGCCAATTCTTGATGTTGGATTATTAAATCTTGGTCTTGGACCTCTGTTTGAAGGAAATTCTGGATAGCCCTTCAGTTTGTAACAAACATCTCTAGTGTGTCCCTTCATACCACAGTGATCACAAATTCTTTGGAATGGAACACCATTAGAACCAGATTTCTTATCTTCCCATTTTCTGGGAGGAAACTTCTTTTCCTCAGTTTTAATAATCATGGCAGAATTGCCATCAGATGGATCATTTTGATTGATGGTAATAGTTACTGTTCCTTTCTTTTCTACTGATGCAACCATAGAATATGCTTTACTGACTGTAGGCCAAGGTTCCATCATAAGAATTTGATCTTTAACAGCATCATACTTACTGTTTAAACCCATCAAAAACTGCATCAATTTTCTACCTTGTTCTTTCTTTTCTGCATTAGCCATTCCTGTTGTACAAGAACAAATGAAAGAAGGTTGTAATTCATTCAACTCATCCCAAAGCCTTTGCAATTTGGAATGATACACATTGACACTCTGATTTCCTTGAGAGACAGAGGTAATATCCCTCTCAAGCTCATATAGCATAGGGCCATTGGATGTTCCATATCTAGCCTTTACTTCTTCCCAAACTCTTCTTGCTGTGGGCAAGAAAACAAATTGTTCCTTCAAGCCAGCTGGTATAGAGTTCAGAAGCCATGAACTGACCATGCAATCCACCATCTTCCATGTATCATAGAAGGGATGTAAGCTGTCTGGTTCATGAAACCTGCCATCTATGAAGCCCAGCTTTCTTTTGGCACATAATGCTCTCTTGACTGCCCTACTCCATATCACATAATTGTGTTCTGTGAGATCCACAGACACCACATTCATCCCTGGATTCTCACTGCTATGAACAATGAAAGGCCCAGAATTTGTAAAAGCTTCATTATCATAAATGCTTCCTCTTTCCTCCAAAGGAGGCATTCCATCAATGTCTTCACCATTGACATTTCCAGGTGAACTCATATCTTCAGGGATGTTCTTTTTCCTTCTTGAATATACTAACAACGAGGGTGTATTCAACCGCTCTGATACCATGTAAAAATCACGCAGCTTAGTGAAAGAAGAAGCTCATGAGAGCCTCAGAACAGAACAAGAAACAAACTTTTATTCAATAATGGCTTTGAGCATTTTACAAGAGAAAACAGAAACGAAATGTTGAATGAGTAAATGATACAATTGGTGAGATGATAATTATACAAGAAGCACTATATATAGAAGTGAAATTGATCCAATCTTGATCTTGTAGGAGCTGAAATCCGAAACAGAAACAGTTGGAAGAATTAGTTGTAAACTGTTTGTTGGAAGCTGATGTGGCATACAGTTGTGCAACTGAAAACGGATATAACTAACTTCTTCTCACGTGATAAGCACGCCTTCATTTAATCCAAAACTATCCGTTGGATCTTTCAACTGTTGAACAATTCAGCTCTCCAATAAGCTAACTGATCAGCTCAAAAGCAATCCAAATAATCACATATCTTATCAGATGGCATAAAGTGGAGATCGAGAGCGACTCCAAAGTTCTCATCTCGACACTTAAGGGGGATCAGACGACTCCCTTGGACATCGAAGTTAATGTTTTGGACATCTTACACTTGACGAGTAACATGGACGTCAAGTTTTGCTTTTTGGATAAACGATCTAACGACGCGGCTCATTGTGTAGCACGTTGGGATCATGGTGCGGTGAATATGGGGCGATGGCTCATTTCCAACACATTGGCTGTGTTCAGCCCTCTCTTGTGACTTGTGTTCTTAATTTTTGGGTATTAGTTCGTTTCTTGCATCATTGTAACTTTGAATACTGTTGTTGTCGCTTGGTCATTTTGGAATGACAATCTTATCGATTGAAAAAAAAAGCTTTATTATGGGTCACTGATACCTTGACCCCTTCTTTACACATAAATTTTGTTGGAATCTATAATACCAAATAATAGAGAAATACAAAATCATAAATGAACAACAAAACAATACCATCATGATAACAATTCTCAAATTCGACATAAGCTCCACTACATGTAAAAATATATGTATATGAAGCCAACATTGCCAAGTAAAATTAATGAAATTGACATTCTAAAATAAGACACTCATACGTATATTAAGATGAAGGAAGACATGTAATATTTATAGTGATTTATGTAATTGTGTTACTTATAAAGAGTAACTCAGTTACCTCACTATATTGTTACTTAAAGATCCTTAAATGTTATTTCAAAACCACTTATTCACTAAGTTGAAGAGTCATTCTAGTATTATTTTTACTTAGATAAAAAGTTATTTGAATTATTGTTATATTGAAATAAAATAAAATAAAATAAAATTCATATTTATATTTTAATCATGAAATATTTAAAATAATTATAAAGAATGCTTATTTTATAGAGTAAATAACCTATTATACTAATGGAGAATCGCTAGCTGATACGCCATTTAAAATACTCGACTATATTCTTATTTCAAATCATATTATATTTTGCTTACAGTTTTAATTTGTATTTAGCTAAAATATAATAATTGATATATGTGACTATAAAAATATCCACATTACTTCTAACAATGTAGTTTAACTTCAAATACATTTTGGTATTTTTATCTAATAACACTACTCATTTTATTTGTAGTAATCGAATGCAATATGTACTTTTATATTACTACATGAAATATAAATAATTTTTGTTATAGTTATTATTGAACTTCATATTATAAAAAATTATTTGTGCATTCATGGGATGTAAGTAGTATATTTAATGGAGAACCTTATAGTATTAACATAAAACGATTGATCCATACTTGTAGAAGGTATATTATTATATTTTATTTATAGTTAGAATACTTAAAATATAACAATTTTTTTGTCTCTCCTTATAAAAACATCGAAATTTACTTTTATTATGTTGTTTAACTTTATGTATATATATATTTTACACACATCTAACAATATTTCTTATCTTATTTTTATATAAAGTCATATAAAATCATAATATTTTTTTATATTAAAATGGTGCATTGTGTCTTTTCATATCCTAGACATGAAAATAATGTTTATATAAAGGCATATGAAATCCTAATATTTTCTCCTATTAAGATGGTGCATTGTATTTCCATATCTTATATATGAAAACAATGATTTTTGAATTCTGTGGTATGTAATAATGTAACTATAAATATTTTCTTGACTAATAATAGAATCTTTTACAATTAGTTCAATGTGAAATAACATTCATATTCAATATGTGCATTGTAATTAGATTCATATGGATGGGTAATTTAGTACTAACAAAAAATGGAAGAAACACTAAGCCTATTCACACTTTTATAAGTATTATAAAATAGATTATAGATTATAGATTATAGATTATAGCTTGGAGCTTGGATTTGTGTAAAATTATAATCCTGTTTCTTTTAACATATTGTTTAGCAACAACTTATTTTGTTAAGAATATGAAAAGTATTATATTTTGTGGGAGTCAATAACAAAATGCGAACTCAATAGTCTACTATTTTATTAAGTATAAAATTCGAAAGATGGTAAAAGAAATTCTATGATAAAAAATACAAAAGACTTTAGCCTTAAAAATATGTTAAAAAAAGACACTACTAACTTCTTTGCGAATAGTTAAACGTAGAGATAGAGGAAGATAAAGAAAAATTAGACATAAATGTTATCAAATGATATGAAGTTCATATGTTTACTGTTTAATTATTGAGGAGATATATCCACAAATTTAATGGATATCATATATCATTGAAGTATGTATCATGAGAATCTTTGTCAAACATGGTCCCGTAGCTCAGTTGGTTAGAGCGTTGGTCTTATGAGCCGAAGGTCGCGGGTTCGAGCCCCGCCGGGACCATTATTTGTGATGTTGTTTTCGTATTTCGTGTCTACTTGGATTGAACTATTATACTTATTAGGTAACTTGGATATTTATTTCCATTTAGATTTTTTTTTCTTTAATCAACACTATAATAATATCATTAAAAGTGACAATACCAAAATACTCCTGTAACAAACAACCTAACTAGCAAAGTTGTCTGTGACCATTGGGGTGGCAAATGAAGCCAAGCCCCTTCACTAGCCGAACCACATTACTAATTGAGTGATTGTATATGTAACATTGTTTACTCCTCGCCTAATATATCAAAATGTTGCATCCAAAGTTCTTTCTTGTCGTCGAATATCCTCAACAACATCGATCTCCAAAGGTATCGAGAACTCCCCCAAAATAGCTTTAATAACAATTTTGAGAATCGCTCTCTATCTCAAAATTGTGCCATCTCTGACGAGCAGCCATCGATTCAGCAACTGTAGCATGTAATACGGAGCGAATAAGTTTGTATGTTCCTCTGTCATGATGTCTAAAGATTATTGGTGTATAAATAGCTAAGCAAGTGGTAGATTTGCTCAGCCTTTTAAATGTGAACGGCGTAAAACGTCAAGTGGACGGTGTATTGAAAAGGTATAAACAATTTGCCGTACACAACTAGGCATGAGTTCACTTGCCTCTACGAAGTCTCCAAGTCGGTAAATTGATTCTACCACCCCTAGTTGATTCTCTAAGTTCATTTCGACCGAGTGGGTATAAAACAAAAAAAATGTAAGTTTACTCAAGTTAAAGAGGAAGATTAGATTTTATAAACTGGACAACGATATGTCATATATCGAGCGAAAAATTGGATGTTACTGGCTACCAAATCTTGTTACATTAAATATATAGTGAAGGAAAAAAGCTAGCACATATACAGATAAATGATTGAACAACTACAAGGGCTGTAGAAAAGAATTTCGTAGATTTACAAAGATATCGAAACGAATATAGATTTACAAAGATATCGAAACGAATATAGCAGTAGACCGACAATGGTAGGTGTTAGGATACCATAAGGTTAAAAAGGCAGCAAAATTTCTTCTACGTTTCTACACAAACAACAATCAAAGCCGAAAGCAGAGCCGCCTCATCTCTAGACTAAACCATGTAAAACAGCAAAACAGAACCAACATATATTTATCTACCTACAAGCCTCTAGTGTGCCTGTTGCTTCTTGTATCTATATTAATTTCACATGTGACTCGGTGAAGAACAAACCAAAACATTTTGGCTATGTAACCTACTATCATAGAGCAAAGTCATGGTGTGAGCTTTACAGAAGAAAATATTGATGCATGCTCATCAAGGTTGATCCACATAAAGCACAGGAACCAGCCCAGCCAATTTGCCATCCCTACCTGGACGTTTTTTCTTCACCTGCAAGGTCAAATACCAAGTTATCTTACTCATTAAGTGCCAACACACACAAGAGTGTGAATGGCATAGGTGGGGACGAAAAGTAACTTGCAAGGCCTCTCAATAGAAAACACACTTACATAAAACCAGCCATCTACTTCATATTCGATTTCAACCTCTTCTCCTGCAGTAAGATTGAGCTGGAAAAAGGAAACGGAAGTCATTTAACATAAATTATGATGAAAATTACATAGAAATGTAAATTAAACAATCAGAATTAGTTGATAAACAAGTATGTAGTATGTGCTTGCATGACCAATTACATTGGCATTTGACAACAAGGACACTTGAGATATAAAAATAAAATGCACTACAGCGGCAACATAATGACGCAACAAACAGAAACATGGTCCACAAGATTCCACCGTGCAATACGCGTAAACATCTTCTCTGGTGTGAACAGCTGAGAGGCACACTTTTCGCACATGGAAATGAGGTAATTATTGCAACTACAACAGTCAAAATTAATATACACCAATAGTGAAAGAACTCACTTCATCGTCACCACCAGCAGTAAAATCATATAGGGCTGTCCCAGACTGGGGATTTCCAAAAGAACGCCGCTCTTCAGAATGTGATCCTAAAGTTGGAGAACTAGATCCAGCCAAAGAGTTCTCGAACGAGTCATTTTTTTGGTAAACTGGGGAGGAGTAAGGAGGAGGTTCTTCTCTTATCTGGCATTGGTTTTAAAGTGTCAAATCTAACACAATTATAAAACATAAAGACCAAACAAGCCATTAAGACAAACCCTTACTGGAGAAGAGAGATCTTCATATGAGCGTCCACCATAGGAGGGATTACTATACTTGTTTGTACTTGATCTCTCCTGCCATGGAATACTTAGAAGTGTTATCAAGAGAAGTTGCACATAAAAGGTTCGTTTCGCGCACTGTTACTTCTTGATCACCGAATTCTCATTATGGCAGGATTTAAGCCACATCGTAAAAAATGGTTTAGTTTTAAACATAAATGATCACTCAAGCATAATACACATCTATTAGAGCCTTCTCATAAAGTGTTCTGCTCAGACATTTCTAGTCCCACTTTTACTACCCAGTACCTTAAAATTTTGGATTTCCTAAACTTAATACTACCGGTACTGGACCAAAACAAGATGGAAAAAAGGACTTATTTATTTCACTACACGGAAAGCAGGAGAACTTAACAAGCATACACCAAAAACATAGAGAGAAAGTTATATACAATTATCATGTGCAACGTAACTTTATATTCAGACATATACTAGGTAAGGAAATAAAATTAAACCATTACCGAGGCTTTAGAAGACTTATAACTAGAAGGCTTTGAGCTGAACAACGTTGGATAGTTCATCCCACCAAAGTGAGAAGAGATGGATGTCTCCACCGATCCTACCGAGTCTGGTGAGGAAGACCCAGATGATCTCCGGCCATCCTCCTGGCAAAGAAACAAAAGTCAAATAAAGAATAAGGGAAGAAATAGTTATTAAATTAGTATATCTTCTCTCCCTCTCCCTCTCCCTCTCCCTCTCCCTCTCCCTCTCTCTCTTTCTCTGAGTGTGTGTGAGAGAGGGAGAGTTCCAATACCTACAAGATGTTTTCCTGTATCTCAACAAAATTATATTGGTATCTCCCCAAGTTATCAGTACTGGAATTTGGTTGTACTGTGCATGTGTTTGTGTGTGTGCGCACTAGAGAGAGAAGGAATATTAACCTCCAATTCTGATGTTTCTAAGAGAGTCTTTGCCCACATATCATCATAGCTCATGGATTTTCTAGCAAATATGTTTTCTTCATCAACATCTGGTGCATCAGTACCAGCACCGGCGAGGAAATCATTAACCTAGCAGCACATAGAGAAAGGACTTTATGTCAGAAGTATAATAGCATTAGTAGGTAGGTAAGTATATTAACATAATTTCAGCAATGTGATATCAAGCAACGCTGCAACTCCAATTGATCAAGGTACAAATATGATACTTTACTGATTTACAGTATTCAAATAATATTCAGCTCATTGCCAGACTCCAACAGAAACAGACATCTATCATAGGGGATTGAATTTCTTAAAGACCATCTTTTAGTCAGTAACACCTGCAATCTAGCATGGATCTGAAAAGTTTTGTGTCAAGTCTGCTATAACTCGAAGCTGGTAGAGAATGTTGCATGACACAAAAACACTAAACATACACCTGCTAGAGAATGTTGCATGACACAAAAACACTAAATATACATTCAATCTGGAAATATCATCAAGTGTCATGCTGAAATGCTAAAATACGCCGCCCCTCGTTTCACCATGTAACTGTAATAGATAATAGATCAATAAATGGGTAGCTGAGATATACCCTACTCATTGCGGGTGCATTCTTTCCCAACAAATCATCATCGCCAAGGTTTGCAGCCCAAGCATTAACAAGATCATCATCGAGTGACTCGGACTTAGTAGGTGTTGGGTTTGATGTCACATAAATGAGTTCAGCTATCCCTGTGGAGACAGCTGGATCAATAAGGCCAGCAGATGCAGTTATGTTGTGCCGAGTGCGGTATATGTCAATCAGTTTGGCACTGTAGTAAGACAAGGTGGGCAGAAATAAGGTGAGGATTACATATAAAGAAAAATCAAATAGAATAGTGATAAAGTAGGTGCTCAAATGAATTCAGTTTTTTTTTTTCAATTTCAATGTCAAACCACATAGAACATAATGAAGTTTAAGAAGGTGTAACATGCACCGAGATACCATTATATAAACAAAACTAAGCGCTTTTGTATTCTACTAAACCAATACTCAAGACATGCTTAACTTACAGAACCACACTTCATGGAAAAAGTTTTAGAAGCCTTTAGAAGTCTATAAAGGCCATGGAGAAGTTCTTTGAGACAAAATGAAATGAAACATCTGCCATGGACGAACTTTCTGTTGAAGCTAATTCTTACGGGGGTCATATTCGAATTAGTTTATTTCTCTACTTTCATAAAATGACTACTAGGACTTCCTTCGCTCTGTGCATTCTCTTGCTTACTATCAGTTATCAATTTACTAGAAGAATCATATTCCTCCCGTTGATGTCAACATGAGATACCTCTTTCCATCTTAGTATTGCCTTAGCCTTAAGACACCTAATATTACATCCATCTCTCAATTTCATGTTCCAATAACAAATCTTCAACCATTTCAGTTTCATGGTGCACTCCTCATAGTTGATCTGCATCAGTGTTATATCCTTTGGGTTCAAAAAAGAATTAAACAAAATAAGAACGTAACCTGCTCCTACAGTCCCACGTATATGTTCTGAACCTAAGGTAGGGGGAGATTTCAAAGTGTTTAACCAAAAGCCTAATCAGTTGGGGAAAATATATAAACAGCGAAAATAGCAACTACATTAACCCACAACCAAAAGAGCATTTAAATCAGCCAAGGCTGCACGGTACCACGAAAACGATTTCATTCGAGTCAATTTGCAAATACCTTTCGAGCCCCTGACTTGTTTTATTCAGATTATAATAGGAGAGAACATTTTATCAAGCTGGATCGAAATGATAGAAGCAAGTTCTGACGAAAAAAACCCAACAAAATAGAGTACCTAGATGGTCCCAAGGGCAGATATTTTGCTCTTGGGACAAAACAGAAGAGTATAACAAGATCCAACAGCCTCTCATGAGTTTCATACAGTTTCTTGAGCTCCTCATCCGTCCATTCTTTCTTGGCATTATCATGGTTGCGCATCTCCCTGGTTAGCCAACAGAATAATCAGAATAAAGAAATCTCAACAAATTACAGCCTGCGGCTCTCCTCAATATAAAGGTGAATGAGAATATTAGCTTACTTGATCATTTCATCCTGAGCACTATACATCTCATCAAGAACATTCAGCATAGGGCTAATCAAAGATCCAAGTCCAGTTCCACTGGCTGCCTGGTCTTCCCCATTGCTAATATGCAATTCTGAGAACTCTGACTGCACACCACCCAGGGATAAAGCATGTAGAAACTCATATATCTGTAGCCTATAAGGTTCCCCTGACCTGATTGCAATAGTTGTGAGAGCTTGAGCAGCAACTATGCGAACCTGGGACGCATCAAAAGTAGAACAAGTCAAATGGAGAACTGATAAGACAATGGCAACAAAGAAAGAGATAGTACAACATGGATGGTGCTAGTCACACATCCATACTTATTTGCCAGATTAGACCAAGTCGCAAGCACATCAAGATGTCTTCTATAAGACTCCGAATCAAGAATTTTAAGGACAAATAATAAACTAAAATTTAAGTATTTCCTACGCAAATATAATACATAGTATAGACAACAGAGAAATTAGGGTCTCACTGTAAGGATTTATTAAGATTGAGTTCCCTCCTACGAAGCAATATGCGCTCTACACAATATTTCTCATTCCGCATTATATTTTAATCACCATAGTAACAAATCTTGGGCATGCGTGTTAAGACCGAGAGGGCTTTCCCTCATCCCAAAGATTGAACTTGATGAATGAAATATGTTATCACATGGAAAAAATTCACAAGTGCTACTGCAACAACATGGTCCACAAAACTCATTTCCATCTGATATGGATGTGTTAAGTAAGAGAATTACACTCAGCCAAAAAGTAAACTACCATAATACTGCACTAACAAAACCACACCATATTCCAAAGTGGGGTCGGCTAAATAAATTTGACGTCTCTATTCCACTCTATGTCGTGTCATCTCTTCTGTAAGCACATGAAGTCTAGGTCCTTTGATATAGTCTCTCTTCAACTCTTCTCAGGATTCCTTCTGCCTCAACTTCCCTTCCTGGCTATCATAGCTTTGCACCTTTTTGTGAACTGTTAGACGTCTTCTGACATGATCATACAACCTCACATGTATATCCCTAAGTTTATGATAAAATGAAGCAACCTCCAGTTCTCACAGATCTTCACTTCTAATTTTATCTTTGTGGGTGACTCCACACAATCATATTAACATTTTCATCTCTGCTATTGTCATCTTATGGGCATACTATTATTTCCCTGGTCAATAATGCGCTTCATAGAGCATAGCAGCCTAGCAGGTTTTTCTTGTCATCTTGTAATATTTAACCTTGACATCTTTTGATGACTTTTTTTTTATCATACAACACTCAGGATGCACTTCTGCATATTTTCCATCATTCTTTAATCCCATGTCTAATATTGTAATTCTCCACCATTTTAAATCATTGACCTCACATATTTGAATGCATCATTTGACACAATCATTAGACTAACTTGTGAAGTACTGCCGTCATAACATAAGTAGAAGTACCCAATTACTCCACTGCCTAAAAGAAACCAGAGCTACGTAAGTTAATTTGGTTGAAAAGTAACCCATCCACTCATCCAAAATATAGACATACTCTTTGGCTCATACATAGGGTCGGATCTAGGATAAGTATATGTGACGCCCCGCCCCGGAAACCGGGTCGGAACGTTATTTGATTTGATGGAATGGCCTCACAAACCACCACGGGTCTTTCCAGCACGTTTTGTCCTCACTCACGTGCTCACCGAGAAACTTCCCAGTGGGTCACCCATCCCAGAATTACTCCAAGTCAAGCACGCTTAACTTTAGATTCTTATGAGTTGGGCTACCTAAAAGAAGATGCATCTTGATGATATGAGTAGTACCAATCAAATCATATCAAACATATCACATCGCCCCACCTTGGGCCGGGTATTATAGTATACATGTCACTCACGGATGATCATGTGGTGGTACTTCCAGGTGGACCCTGAATATGTTCATTAGCCAAGGCCTATAAAACAGTCGAAAGGACGACCAAAGCAACAGTTTCTAAAAATGAAAAAAATATTTTTGAATGTAGAAATGCAACAAGAAACCTGACATGTGTTTCAAGTTTTTGCGAAACTCAATCAGGAGCCACAAAATACAAAATTTCAATATTCATAAACAAGATGCAAAAAGTTGAAAAAAATTACCTCCCAGCTGCCACTGAAAGCACACCTTTGAAGCCGAGTTAAAGCATTGGCAAGCGTAGGATTGCGTGAACTGGCAGCAGCAACCATTTTATCTGTGTCTAGCATCATCAGTGCAGTGCCAGGAGGGGTTGCCGACTCCCAGGCATACTCAGAAGCAGCATAGTTAGCATTTTCTCCAAGGAACCAGACCTGCATGTCAAATTAAGCCACATTAGTTGCAAGCAAACTCCGAGTACTTTGCTAAAATCGAACAGTCTAAGAACCTTAAATTCTGTTGATTCTTACCGCAGCTTGAACTAATCTTTGCAAAGCCAGGGCTGACTTAGGATCAGCTGCCGTAACACCGTCAGTGGAGGTGAGACCAGCAACCAAGCCAGGTTGAGGAGGTGGAAGATCAAGAACGATGGTTACTGCTTCCAGAGCTTTATGTTTTCCATCAGGGCCAGCTCCAACAAGACAAGTCTACAAATGATGTCATTCATTACACCAAATTAAAGCATATTGGACCTTCAAGAAGTAATTTCAATAAACAAAATTCAAGGAATTATACAGAAATCAATAGCACCCATCTGAATAATTTTTAAAAATTTGTATCAGAATGTAATTAGAGTCCATGAAACGTGGCTAGTTGGAGTTAATGCAGAATGTTCGTATTATTATAATACCTACAGATAATGCAAAAATAGAAGCACTATCACTAGCAGAGTTCAGCAAATGACAACTTGAATGGACTATTCGTTATATTTATAATTTAATGCAATATGGAGTAAGAACATAAGGTGACCAAATAGTTTAGCTTCTATAGTATCATCACATCAAGTGGGTACGTACTTTCCATAAAAGTTGTAATACATCAGCATCAATCTTCCCAGGAACCTTTGTGGCAAATAATCTAGCAATTTCAAGAAGAGTCACAGCCATATCTGGGGTAGCCTAGACACCAAGAAAGAAAGAAAAGATGATATGAACACGAGTGGAGATATAAAACAATAATTACACAGGGTTAAGAACAATGAACTAGAACTTCTGCGCACAATTATAGATGCAGTTGAGTCGTATGCAGTAGAAGCAATAACAGCAAATAACTTGTCTAGAGAAAGTGCGCAAGCAATGATAACAAAGTACAGTAAGTTGTTAACAGGAACTACCATTTGTATCAACCATCACAACTAATCAATGTATTATTAATAAATAGGGGAAAACAATAAAGAATGAAAGAAACAAGGAGACAGACAAGCAGAAGGGCAAACTTATACTCCCTCCATCCCTATTTGTTAGGCCACTTTACTTTTACACACACTTTTAGAAAATTTCAAACTTCTCTCACAAAACTCATTTTCCCTCCAATTTTTCTTACTAAATTTGGTAAAAGTGGAATCAATAATGGGATTTCTATTATAGGAAAGATGGACTAACAAATAGGGATGGAGGCAGTATATCAGAAGGGTTGGGTGCAGAAGTTTTTTTCTCAATATATTGAAACTCGGTAATAGTACATCTTCCGGAAGCAAAACATAGAAAGAGGTTACAGAAATCTATTCAACCAGAAACCAAGAATAATACAGTCTAGAGAACACGCTATGCAGGAAAAAAACATTTGAAACTGATGTCAGCTCATATAACATGAGGAAGGATTCAAAGAAGCCCAAGGAAATACAACTGATAGAACCATTGAGTACATCATGAACTATCTATTAAAAATAAAAGAAAGAGAGGCACAGATAACCATGTTTACTGCCTCCCAATTACCTTGAAGCGAGCATGCAAGGTCAGTAATATATCATTTAATACAGCTGCAGGCCAACTAGGATCAGACAACTCAGATGCAATGATGGATTCCAATTCATCAAATGTTTCATATGGACTCTGCATCCATATCAGGGCTTTAATCACCATGCCACGAACATAAACACATTCGCATGCAACTGTTGTTCGAACCACTTCCATTAGTGAAGCCAATAGACTAGCAATTGTCTCTTTGTTAGTTGTCCCATTCGATAGAGAGGAAACCTTGCGTAACCCTAGAAAGAGCATGATAAACAATTCGCTGGAGTCATGTATCTTTGGTCATTACATAAAAACAGTTGATTTACACCAACTCTTGCAAGATGAAAAATTCAACATCTGGGTAAGTGCTTATATTAAAAAATATATATTAAATTAAATTGCCAGGTATTGACAATATTATACCTGGCAGCTACACCCAATAACTATCTTGAAGAGTTGAAATGAACCAAGGAAAAATAAAATTTGCATCAGCTATAATTTACATTGGTGAAAGACAACTAACAGGTTTGTGGCTACTATTATTTAGATAACTTCAGAGGAACTATAGAACAAACCATCATCATTCAAGAGGTTGGTAATGGGTTATCACATAATTTTGAGGGCACTGCACAAAATGATGAGTGTGAATGATGTCTGATATTTTCTTATATCCTAGTATATGCAATCTACAATAACTTCTAAAGTGGTATTTAAACAATTGATTAAACTCCTTCATGTATGATCCAGCATCTATTCATCTATACTGCTTTAAACTGTAACAAGGCAAAAATTGCCACGAAGATACAACTTTTATATCTAACAAAATCAAATGAGTCAAAACCAGTGTAAAATTAGAGAAGTTGGCAACAAGATGATGTTCAAGTCTCAGATAGAAACTATCTGAGCATTGTGCACCTTCTGCGAGTGAATCCACCTCAAACTGTATCGACAGGTCTATTAATGCCTAAGCACCAGAAGACTCTAAATAAGAATGATAACAACGGCAATTCAAATTATGGTATTTCTTCCAAGTAATGATTCATAAAGGCCGACTCTATTATAAGATGGGCAAGCAAGAATGTGCTGCAAACCACATCTGCATACTTGAGTGGCAATGTAACAAGGTATAAAGTGGTAAATCCCAACATCAGACAAATTCATGAATAAAAGGAAGTACCATACAACACTCAATATATATAAGACCTAACTGAAATGGATAGCAAAGAAAGATCTCAAGAAAGTTAAAAGAATGTTTGAGCAGTTATTACCTTCAGATTGGGCAGTGACATTAACATTAGGATCATATGAATCATTTTCATAATATGAATCTATATAGGCTCCTTCGTCAATATCCTGATGACCAAAAGCAAATGCAGCAGCACGACTCTTACCCATCTCCTGTACCACTCTGGAAGCTGCATGAAGAACAGGGCGAGAGACACTGCGGAAAGAACTTTCTAACCTGTCGAAAGGCAAATATAATATAAAATGAGAAATCCCATAAAACAATTTCATTTTTCCAGTTCAATAATTGATTCTCAGGTGAAGTTCCGAAAAGGAGTAGAAATAGAGGCAGAAAATTAACCTTCGCATCACGAGCTTTATGAGTGGTTGTGGGCGCCTTGTTTTAGATTTGTCTTTTCCTCTAGGAGGAGCATCTTTTGCTTCTGAACTAGTGTCTTTCACAGAAGGAGCCTCTGGAAGTTTTAGAATTTCTCTTGTCAGACGGTACCACCCAGCAGCTCGTTCCTCGCTACTATGAAGCATACAAGAGAGAATAAGCATGCCAAGAGTAATTGGTTCATCATTTGGACATATTAACAGAACATAACAACAAGTACTACCTTTCTGCATTATCGGATTTACCCAATACACAATTGATAGCCTCAAAGCAAACTCTTTCACTTGGATCAAGTAGCAATTGGTAGAGCAAAGAACTAAATTGAGATCTAATGTCTGGTCTTTCTGCAAGCAGCATGTTTAAATGTTTCTACCAGTCATCCTCACGACAATGTGTGTACTAATGCCAAGCAGAGAATAATCACTACAGCATGTACATACCTTCCAATGCCCGGGATCTTGATATTGTGTGGCACACTTTGGCCAGAGCAACTCTGGCAAGAACATCATGCAAATGGAGAACATCATGCAAAGCCCCTGGTCACAAAAAACTTTGATCAGGTACGATCTGTAAAAATTGATGGTAAAGATTACCTATTACAAAGTGAACGCACCCCCAGGTTCTGCGTCCTTCACTGCAGAAATAAAACAAGATAAATCTTAGTCAATGAAAGGGTGAAGTAGAGTAACAGAGGATTAGAAGAATATCTCCAGTGTATTTATAGGTCAACTACCTACAACCTTAAACATGGAAAATATAAGTTGATGAAGAATTATGCAGGCATAATATGCAGGAAGTGAATTCAGATTTTACAATTTCGTCTGCCTTTAATTTAGTATGGCTTAAAAGTTAACACACAAATGGAAAGATAAATGACAAATTGAGAGCACAATATAAAATAAGAGATTACTTTGCATTTCCGGTATTAGTTATATGCTCATGTTAATGAACAATTGACTATCATGTATATCAGCAAAAGGACCCTCAAACTTATTTTATAACCAAAAGCATAATGATTAATGAATCGCAGTGGTTTTTTGTCCGTTTATACCGGGATTACAAACACTCTAAAGAGTGTCCACTTATATCCTTTCTCTCAAATTATTTTAACCCACTAGTCTTTTGTTCTGAATAGATATCGGTCACCTTAACGGAATTTACAGATAGCACACTTAGGAGTTCAAAAAACTGACAAGATGCTGGCACTGGAACCTCAATAGTCATGCCATCATTATGAAGCAATAACTCCAATTACCTAAAGCCATTGCAACGGCATATGGATCACTTGAGGATAGTTCGGAAAGAATTTCCAGTGAGTGCCTCACTGCAACTGGATCAGCAAAAGAAACTCTGAAATAATGCAATACACAAGGAAATTATGATATGCTAATGACGTTACCAAATTGAGGTTACAAAATGAGAGCAAAACTAAGGCTGCAGTTGGTAAAACTCCTTAAGCTCTAAAGCTAGTGATAGAATGCGACCAGTGATAGCAAACTAACCCTTGAACAGCACGATGTATGAAAGCTGGGTTTCCAGGATCCAAAGGTAGTCTTCTCAGTGCACTTAGTGAAGCATACTGCAAATTACTCCTAATGATGGACTGACATGCAAAAAGAAGTGTGGGGTTCAATTAGGGAGAACAGCAGTTCAGCCAACTCAATCTGGCAGAAAAGCAAAATGAAGAATATACTAGATGAGTAATTCCACAACCTTAATTGAGCACATTACGCTTTGTAACCTATAGTTGAAGAGGTCCATTTTTATCCCCAATAGTTTTCAGTACGACAAAGAATGAAATCATCATCTTTGATCAGAGGCAACACTTTAAAGTTTCAGTTCTAAATCATTTGCATAATCTTGGCTTTCAAGATATAAACGTACGAATCAACTATTGGGTATCAAAACCTAAATTATGAATATCATTTGGTACTAGAGCTGCAATTACACTCACGTGAAGTTACAGGATATTTACGGATCCACGCAATATTAAAAACCTGTCTTACATTGGACCTCATCAACATCAACATGTCTCATTAGTCTATTACACTAGACCTTATAAAACATTAAGAAAAAACTGTATACAGCTAATGATTTTCAGAATGAGGAAATACCTCTTTATCACCACCTTTTGTGCCAAACATGCCTTTCTTACGTTTTTGAGGAGCATCACCAACCTAACAAGCATTTCAATCACATCATAAGTACTATGAAGTGTCGAAAAGACTTTTGATGTAGGAAGAATAGAAGCACAGACTCAATTATATAAATCTTCGGCAAAAAAAAAATCATCAACCAAAATCTTGCTCTCGGAGTTCTAGTTATAATATAATAAAGTAATCCACAATGAAAGATACAGTCCTGGTCCTAGCTAGAATTATTACAAAATAAAGGATGTCAGAGACTTTAAGGTAACTGAAGAGACAGCAATTCAATGTAAGTACAAGAAAAGCTAAATCTAATACTCCATCCCAAAAAGATGTCAGATTTTGGATTTTGATGGTTGACCTTTTAAATTTGAACTCAAATATCTCTATATGATCTTCTAATGTCTAATAAAATATAAAGGGTAGTATTTTTAATGTAATTTACTATTGAAATGGTAATTATGATTCAAATAAGTTATGAGTGTTAACGAAAGCCTCCAAGTTTGACCAGCAAAAATCAAATGTGACAATCTCTTAAGAATGGAAAGAATATAAAATAAGTCTGCCACTTCTTTAAATCAAGCGGTTAAAAGAGTCCAGAAGCACTTAGCAGACACATACAATACAAAGGTACAAAGAAAACAACCATATCTATTTTTGTGTTTATGAAGGGAAATTTGAATTTGAATCAACCATGTTCCCTTAATACAGATTAAACACAAGAGATCCAAAATTGCAGGATGAGCCTTATATATTGAGAACTCGCTGACCTTTTCGTTAAAGTTAACATAGTCAAGATTATTTAATCTGCTTACAACATTATATAGTGATAGATGGTCTCCCGTTCTTCCACAAGAGATCTGATATCCAAGCATTAAAAGTTGACGACGGAAAACAATACAAATGAATCATTAAAAGTTGAAAGAGTAAACATTGGCAGGATGAACTTCTATGCACTTACAATTAAAAAGACAATTATGTTGCATGCATCAGTGATTTTATGCATGCAAAGATATACAAACCTCTGTCTAATCTACAACAATTTATATATCCAACACATATAGGTCCATGTATATTGCATTAACCACTGAATATTCAGACGGAGAATAAAAGCCCCTAATCACAACCAGAGATTGAGAGAGAAATATCTGAAGGAGCACGGAACATGTAATAGCATTGAGACTAGACATAAATTATGTAACTTCCACAAACCTGATCCAGAATGCCAAAGACAATTTCATACAACTTCATCAATATTTCAGTGCTGCTGGGAGGTGCATATGTAAGAGCTTTTAAAGCTTGGATTCTTCGAGCATGAACTTCAAAAAAGAAAAACCAAAGATAATATCGACAACCATTCTCATGAAATTTAAATGTTCGAAACAAATGACAGTAACACACATAAAGGTGAACTAAATTAAAATTGTAATAAAGTTGCGCCGGCTGACTGCAAGAAATCCATCAACATGTTGTTTTCTTTTTTAATGTGAATGTTTTAGATAATAACTGGTTGAACTCGAGCAAATTGAAAAGCTGATGTGCATGCATGACTTGGACATGAAAGACCAAATGGAGATGATCATTGATTGAACTCTGAAGGTAACAAACCAAACGCTAACAATGTTTAACAGGTCATGACACATACTTCATCTTTATACTAGAGTATGCAAAAGCCGAACATATTACTTACTGAATTCATTGAAAATGTTGGAGATTACAAACTCAATATATATTCTAAGTTTCTAACAAGTTCTTACTATATATAGAAGATCTTTGATTGGAAAAGGATAAAATCTAGTTTTTTCACTTGAACCAATATGGTAGTGAAACGGCATTATCATCATAACAAGCTGCTATCTACAGTAAATGGAAGGGTAAAACCAGGATCCACTTAGTCATATGTATATAGTATGACCCTGAGAGATGAATAGGCTGAAAGGTGAGACATCTATGTATCAAGATATGAGAGAAAACCCGTAAAGCAAGATGGAAAGACACTTCCCTCTGTTTCCTTATTTCATGCACATTTTTTCTTTTTGGTTTTCCTCGTAACAAATTAGGAGGACAATATGGCTGATTGTTAAGAATACACCCCTAAAACCAATTGGCAATAAGAGGGGTAACCCAGGATCATAAAAAATACCTTATCTGCTTTAGCATATTCAGTGTGGAATGGGTTCTCCTTCAATGAAGATGAATTGACTTAAACTGACACCGAGTGGAAATGATTTGTTAAGCATTCATTTATTATTGACTAGGTTTTACTTATTTAATACTAGAATATATTACAGGCCGGTAATCGTAGAAACCATAATATTAGCATACTTCATAATCATATATATTATTACAAAGGGAATTTTAGTTAATGTTTGGGACGCTCACTAGTTAATATGTAGTGATGAAATTAATTTAACTGGGTATTATAATAAGATTGACTTACATTCAACATCTGCATTTGAGGCTTCAGAAGTCAGGCGGTCAACTATTCTGGGCACAACATCAGCGCGAGTCACACCTCCAACAGCATCGATGTCAGCTAAAGCATCCCAATTAGGAGTTGGAATCCCACCGCCTGGATTTAAACCTTGTGACCCAGTATCTGAAAAGATTCTGGCCAAGTAGTAATATACATATCGTAGAAGAGTCCTATCTTCCGCCTGCTGGTCAAGCTACAATATCCAAAAGAAAGATGAAAATAGAAGAACCGAACTGTCATCTATTATTTTGAAAAGAAAAGGAGGTGAATACGGCCATATCACATTAGATACAATGAAGGAGAACTACCAAAGAGAGAATCTTAACGAGATCATTCCAAGAGACACAATGAACATATATGCAAGAAATGAGAAGGTGTTTTACTCAACAAATATCGATCTTATAATTGAAGATGAACAGAAACATGCTTCAAGAATGTAACTGAAAAAAAGTACAAAAGATGTAATGGCAATCATCGATTTAGAACATACATCACAAAACCAATGAACAATGAGGCATGCATATAGACAAATGTTACAAATGGAGGAACAAATCTGGTAATTGAGAATGCACATATCATATGAATGCCCCCCCCCCCCCCGCCTGAAACTTCCTAACACAAATAATTCAAAGATAGGCTTTTACCATAAGATGGGAGCAAAAATTGGCAGTACGTCAATGAATGTATTCAACCAAATAAACCATGAAAGGGGAATATAACAATTTAAATTTAGTGAAATAGACCATATATAAAAGATTTGTAAAATAAGAAGGAACTACTTATAAATTTTCAACACAAGAGGAAAGAGCTATCTTATGGTGTTTTAAATTCAGTAACGTAAATAGACCAAAGAAACACACAAATATAGCATAGAAAATCAAAACACATTGCAAGCTACAGACACAGATGAGTATATATATGCACACCATAGGATTGAACAACATACTGTAGTTAAAAAAAATGGTTAAAATCATACCATAAGTAGAGATGGCGCCAATGATGGGTCAACAGAATTGTACACAGCAAGTTTGGGGAAAACATGATGAACCAATTGTTTCTGGGAGCTTTTCTAAACCCAATTAAGAGTGGTTAGTTAAAAGAAAAATTAAGGAAGAAATAAACCTACTGAATCGAAACTACAACACGGGTCAGACATACTTGATCAGATGTTGCAGCTAGCTCATGAATACTCCTTGCAAGTTGGGCATAAGAGACCGGCTGCAAAAAGTAATTTTGAAGACCCATAAATATCTACAATTTAGTAAAGGTAAATGATCCAGACACTTGATCTACTAATTTATATGAATATGACACATTTTAAGACAAAATTGAAAACTTTTAGTGATTAGTCAAATATGTCAGTTAAATCAAGATGGAATAGTATCGGTTTACATATAAAGGCCTCAACTGATTTAAACGAGACTGAACTTCAGAATATAGTTCAGTAGACTACTGACCTTAAACTCCCTAAGTTAATACTGCATGAGGGGGAACATAAATAACATAATTAATTTGAATTCCAAACACGTTTATTACTGAATTCACCTAAGAGTATGTAACATTGTAACCCCATTCCTCTAAAGAGGACAACTCAAACATACTCCCTCCATCCTAAAAAATCTGTCTACTATAAATTTGATGGGCAACTCAAGTAATTTGATGTGAAAATATATCAAGTGCTAGTAATGTTTAATGTACTTTACTATGAACATAATAATTTTGATTCAATCAAAGTTAACGTGATAAAATTGCCGGTAACAAAATCCATTATTCTGAACATTATTGGACCGAGGGAGTACAAAGCTAACAACCAAAAGAAGTCAAATGAAGTAAACAACAAGTCACCAACCGAATAACAAATATTCATAAGCACATACTCTTTTCTTGGGATCATTGATGAGAAAAAAACATCCAATGCTAGTATTTTTAATACTACTTACATAATAACAACTTTTCATTCAAATCAAATTCATGTGTCTGTTAAGGCATATTGTAAATATGAACAATAAACCTCAAACTGGACAGTCTTTGGTGGACAATGGAGTACAAAGCTAGCAAATACACAAATATCATAGATCAGATACTCTTCAATTTTAGTAGTTTCAATGGACTTCAATTTTGAATCAAACCGCAGTTAAATTTGTTGATTTTGACAGTTGAAACTCAAACTGGACAATCTTTTTGAGACAGAGGAAGTACACAGCAAGCAACTAAGGTTACTAACAATGTACCCACAAAAACCCATCCAACTAAATAAACAAACATCACAAAACATCTTCTCTTCGGCTTATTGATGCGAAAACTTATCAAATCCTAGCATTTGAATTGAAGTTAACTTTGTTACCTTTTTATCATAGAAACCCAAACTGGACAATTTTTTGGGACAGAGGGACAACAGATATAGTAACAAAAGCAAGTCAAATGAAGTAAACAACAATTCAATCAACTAAATAACCAAAATATCAGAAATCACATACTCTTCTCTTCGGCTTATTGATCCGAACTGGGATAAGGGCCGCTTTAGCAGCAGACATGGTATCATTATGAATCTGCAGCAGCTTCTCCTTCTTTGACTTCCGATCCGTCGTCACTGGAGCAGCGGAAGGAATCGGGGGAGCTGCCTCAGCACGCGGAGGCGCAGTGGCAGAAGGTGATGCCTTAGGCGGCGGAGTGTCGGAAGTGATCAGATCCATCAACGTAGTTCCTCCCATTGAATCCTGTCAAATCAAAGTCAAAATTGGTAGAAAATTATAATTGGAGTCAAAGTTAGTCAACCGAATGAGAGATCTAAAGGAGGTGGTAGTTACCGCCATGGTGGTGTTGATTCAGTTGGGGAAGCGGGGGGGGGGTGTCGGATAAATGGAATTTTTGAGCTATTTGTTCGGAGATGTGTGTCGATGCGCTCGGAAAATTCGGTCTGAATTGGACCTTGAGTGGACCGGATTCAAAAATCGGTTATAAATATGTAGTGTCTCAAAATAATGTCTAATTTGTCAAAATAAAATATGTACTTTCTTTCTTTCTAATTTTTTCTTTTTAAATTATAACACTATCTTCTCTTCTCATATATTAGAACTCTATATGACTGTTGAAAATCGATCAAGAATGACAATTCAAACCCGCAAATAATCGGTTGAAAACCTACCAACTAAAGCTTATACATGCTGGAAATGATAGACCTAATGGATTTGAATCAAAAATCATATGTTAAGAAGCTCTGACTAAATACCGCTATGTTGAATGCCGTTGGTCTCAGATATCAAAAATAACATGCTTAATTTTCAATGATCAAAATTAACATATTTTATAGGCTTAATATACCTACAACTTTAGTGAAGCTATCGAAGATATAAATGCTATCAAGAACGGAATAAATGCGTGCACCACAATCCTCATAGATGCCTCTATGTCTATTGTTACCTAGTGACCCCCATTCAAAATAAAATTATTGACATAGTTGTATTTGTAGGCTTACATAACGTGTGTAAGCACCGTGCTTGAACAAAATCAATTAATGGAGACCACTCACTATGATGGTCTTTTGTGCAACAAAAACGTGGGCCAAAACTTGAGCTGTATTTTTTTACCATAACTTGGCCATCATTAGGGCAGGTCTGCAATTGGTTATAAATTTTTATCTAAACCGATTCGAATCGATCCAAACTGGCAGTATTTTTGTCGATTTTCAACCGGCCGGTCGGTTTTTTTCGAAAACCGATCGGACCAGTTCGATTTGAATTTTTGCTAACCGAAAATCAGTTAAAAATCCGAACGGTTCTGAGGTGAATAAGTAATTAACACTCACGACTCAACCCTAATTCAAACTCACGGCCTCATCCTCACACTCACTCACACTGCCGTTTCTCACCCTCAGTCTCAGTCTCACTCTCACTCTCACCCTCACAGTCACGTTTCTCTCCCTCCCGGCGTCTATCAGGTACATGTTTGTTCAAAATTTTACCCATTTTGTTTGTTGAATTCATGTAATTTTTTAGTTTGGAAGTCAAAATTGTGGGTGTTAATTAAGGCGACAAAGAGTTTGTACTATATGTATGACAATTTGATTCAAATTGAAGTTATCTTTGTTAATTGAAAATCAAAGTGGAAATATTATTGGCTTTGTTTGAGTACCTTTCTGCTATGATGTTGTATAATTTTCGGTATTTGTGTTTAGAAGTTATGGCTGAGGAGGCGGTGCCGCAGCAGATGAATTACATCGACGAGGTGGTGTTGAAGAAGAGGAGGAACAATGACCAGTGGGCAGTCACTAGGAGGCAACGGATGGAGCAGAAGATTCAGAAGAAGAAATCTGCCTTCGTTATTAAAAAGCCCGAGCAGTTTGTTCGCGAGTTTCGTGATAAGGTGATTCAATGTTGGAGCTGATATCTTTGAGTGTAACTTGTTCTTAATCTGTATTTAGCGATTTGGGTTTTGATTTTTAGGTTGCGGAGATTTGTTTGGTTTAGAACTAGGTGAGAACAGGACATCATCATACTTTGCTGAGGTCTGGCTTAGATATAGATTTAGGTTTTGTTTTAGGGTAAACTACCCATGAACATGAGGTTATACTTAGGACTTCACTTTTGACTACTTATCTTGTTCCTCAATACTGCTTACCATTAATTTGGCTGCTCGCTTGTTTACTTGCTTCTGGTTAGGTAGTCCGAGTCTAGAAATACTTCAGTTTGGCTCAATATTGTGATACGGAGTATTAGAGTTTGTAACCAAAGAAATGCACATGGCCTTTCATTTTTGCATATCTATTTAGGCAGTAGCAGAGAGTATGGACAGACTCATAGACAGAACAGTGTGAACAGTTGCTAACTTGTCATTTCGATTAATAAAATTGTTGTTTCCTCATTAGCTGGTTGAGTATGAATATAACTATGATACTGAAACTATGAATATATGGTTATCTGTGCGGGGTGATTATTGAAGGAGCAAAGTAGTTAGTTTGGAGTAACAATTAGTCATTTCTGTTTTATGCCACTGTTATTAAAGTATCACATGCCTCTCGTATGCTACTTATATCGTGATATGCTTACTTCTGTTTGTGCCAGCTTGTGATTTGTGAATTGATGAGATTCTTGTAACAATATTTGTTTCCTACATTAATGCATGCAGCTGATGTGTTTTATGCATGTGTTCGTTAAGAATCTCCTCATATATATAGAGAGTTGTATTTGATATTTCTTCTCTGTTCTGTTTGAGTAGGCTGTGCTAGATCTAGGCTTGTAAAAGAACCTGAAGGGTCAAGTCAGCTCGAGAAGTTCGGCTCGACGTAGTTCCAGTCGAGCTCGAATCTCATTTTCATGTTCAGCTGACTCGAGCTGAAGGCTCGATTCTGTTCGATGTACATAAGTTTACAATTATAATATTCTTTCGAACTTCTTCAACCTAGTTGAACTTGGATTTTTTTTATTCGTTCAAATCTCAGCCTAAGGAATCTTGAATCCTTCTGTTCAAGTTGCACTCAAACCTGATAGGTTCGGTAAAGTTCAGCTCGTTTACTGTCCTTTAGATCATTACTTTACTGAAATTCCATGAGTTATCTGGTAGTTATATAACTGCTGATCTTTATTCTTTATTGGCATCAGGAGTTAGATTTTGTTCGTATGAAAAATAGGGTAAAGCGAAAAAGAAAAACTTCATTGCTACCAGAGTCCAAACTTATTTTTGTCATCCGAATTGGAGGGTAGGTTTATCTTTCGTACTGCTTCATTGTTTGTGCTTCAAACCTGGCCCTTTTTTCTGATTCATTTTGTGTAACACCATTTCAGGAAAAATGACATGAGTCCTACCAGTAGGAAACTCCTATATTCTCTGAGGCTGAGGAAATTATATACCGGAGTATTTGTCAAGGCCAATGAAAGAATAATGGATATTCTACAAAAGTTGGAGCCTTTTGTCACATATGGGTATACGCTAAGTTAATTTTACCTTTCCCTCCAATTAAGTAATGTTTGCTCTATGACTCTGATGGCAATATTTGTGACTGCAGATATCCAAACCTCAAAACAGTGAAAGACCTCATCTTTAAGAAAGGTGTTATAAAATTGGACAAGCAGATTACTCCATTGATAGACAACAATGTCGTGGAGCAGGTAGTTATTACTTTCTGGCTGATTCCATTCTCCTTCGTCTAGTTGGTAGCCTGTTTCATGATTTTAACTACTTCACTCCATTCCAGGCCTTGGGCCAGTACACCATTATCTGTATTGAAGATATCGTCAATGAGATTGCCAATGTCGGTTCACATTTTAAGGAAGTTACGAAGTCTCTATGCCCTTTTACTCTCAACAAGCCGGATAAGGCATTACAGGGTAAAAAGAAACGCTACACGGATGGCGGAGATGCAGGAAACCGTGAAGACCACATCAATGATCTGATTAGTAAAATGAATTAGTTTCAGCAAACAGTGCCCTTGACCTGAATCAGTTCCTTCTCTATGAACTTGTATACTCGATTATACTTGATTATAATTTATTATACAGTGTTATAATCGATTATACGTACTTCATTATACAGTGTTATACTTATAAAAAAAAATGAGACTATATCAACATAATACCCCCAAGATTCGAACTTTTATTACAAAACAACATCAAATCTTGAAATTAACATACACGCAACACACATAAAATACAAATTTGTAGTTTAAACACTATTTAAACTCAAAGTCTTGTGTTCAACTTAAAAAGATTCCATTTTTGTTAAAAGAACAACGTTAAAGTATCAAAAGAACAAACTTTACACACTCATATATATGCCATTTATTACATAAAAGAAGCATGGGTGCCAATAATTAAAAAATGGTGAGATAGGTGACATTCTTCCAAAATTCTCACATTTTCAAACTTTACCTAGTAGTAATTTCTTGTTTATATAGGCTTGGAATGTGTTTCACATGCATGTGGTACATATTAGGATTCTCTTTTGAAATAAAGAAATGATTCTTTAATTGCATCTCACTAAAAGAACATTATAATAAGCCTTGAAATGGGACACTTCAATAGATCCATCACAATATTTTATTGACAACTACTTATGTAAGCTAAGTATATATAACAGAATAACCTTTTCCTTGCAGCCTTAACCACTTCCACACTATATAAACTCCAACCATTTTTCTATAATTGTAGAGATGCATGCATTTTGAGTTTCAATGGCAACCTTAAATCATTATGTATCATTACAAAGCTTATGCTCTAATACAAGAGCTAATAATAAACAGCATTTTTGCATGAAACCATTCATCAATAGAAAAACATTTCAATGTCCAAATCCTTTAATCAAGAATCCATCAAGAAAGTTGAAAAGGAAAAACAAGCAGTTGATGATGGTTTCATCACTACCAAACGATTGTTTTGGCGATTTAAGCTCATATTCTCAATTAATAATCGAGAGCTTTTTCGATTATATAAATAACAAAGATTTTAATTCCCTTGAAGCAATTCTATCTGAACATTGCATCTTTGAAGACATATCTAGTAAAGAGGTAGGTCTGGTAATAACTTCCTTTAATTTCTTCCAATTATTACCAATATATTTTTAAAATTTGACCTAAATCCTAATCATATTTATTCATAATAATCTAGTGTTAAATTGGTTTGTTATATGTAGGTCGTGAATAAGAAGATGGATTTTCTGAAGCTATTTATTTTAGCAATGGGTGAAAATGTGGAGATAGAGATAGAATTCCCCAGACCACTACTTTGTAGCATCAACGAAGAAGCAGGGGCCATTTGGCACTTGAGTAAGTAGTAGACATGATAAATGAATAATTAAATGTCGAAATAGTCTTAATAAGTGTGACAATTTAGTCCGAATAAGTGGTATCAATATATAAATCGTTTGTATAAGTGATATCTATAGAACCAAAGCGCAACATCCACCCAATGACCTCATAATAACATATTCGGGTTTTTTGTTATAGATTGGAAAGATAAAAAAATTCCTTTCACGAGATGCAGCAGTACTTTTCAATTCACAGAGAGTAGAGATAAGCTATTGCTCAGGTAATTACTATGAATACTTTAATTAATTAATTAAACCAATAGTTATTATTTACAGAGATCATACGCGAGTAACAAATTAAATCTTTCTCTATTTGCAGGGAAGTTCAAGTTCTAATTACTCAAGATGAATCACTAATGAAACGAGAAGCCTTATCGATGGTACGAAAAAATTTATGTCCATTGGTTGGAATTCGCTTAAGTCGTATATCGGATATCAAGTTTAAAAATATGATTAACTTGTCCCTGGATTAAGGAACTTTTAAATGTAAAAATTCTATACTACTTACTATTTTCAATAGTTTTTTTCACTGCATTTCCTGTTTTAACTTTAATAAAAATACATATAAATTAAATATTAAAAGTAAGTGGTATCAATAATATATTTCCTAACATAAAAATTGTAACAAGTCGAAAAAAGTTTACATATATACTACGTAAGTTGTAACAAGTTCAAATAATATGAGTATTTAGTCACCTAATGACTAAGTGACCCACTATATGAAATGGTTAATTCTTAAGTAATTTTTCTATGTGGTACTTAATTTTGCATTCGCTCGCTGACTTCAACGAAGTTTACATTAAACTGTTATTATTAGCTGGCTCTGTTTGCAAGCATGACTACATTATTGGATACATATCCATGGGTTGCAAATATTCTATTGAAGCTGCCAGAGGACACCCTGCTGCCGTACGCTGCTATATTGACTACACTCTTTGATTTATACCCACAGTTTGCCTATGGTATGTACTCTTATTATAATTATTTGAATGTTTAGATTATGCTTTTGCATAATCTTATGTTAATAATGTTGTATTAATACTAATTGTAATGACGTGTAACGTGGTAATACAGGGATGCTACGGAGACATACTAGTTATATGCAGAGATCGAATGACATATATCTTGGTTGATGGAACAAGTTGTTCAAGTTATATTACTTCAAATTTGTATTAATCAACACTTGCAAGTTGCAACTCTATATGCCTATTTAGTTTCACCACACTTTGTGATCTTAGTTTTAATATATATATATATAGAAAATAATTACGTGTATTGCATGTGGAGAACAATATTAGTCATCCGAGTACATTACATGTAATAGTAACTAGTAAGAACAATATTTTTAACATGTGCCCCTTAGGGCACATTTTAGAAAAACCCATATTTTATATATGATGCACAATAAAAGACAACCGATAAATAAGAAAAAATATAATACTAATATGTTTTTGTTTTTGAAAAATAATAGGGGACGAGTGCCTTGCGGATATGCATACAGAAAAACGTCTATAAATTAATAATCTCTAAGATAATAAATATGTCCGGTCCCGACTTCGGTTAGTTGTAAGAAATTAACGAAATCGATAAAATAATAAGATAATATTTTTTTTTTAAATTCCTTTACAATATAAGGTCCCACGAAAACTATGAATTAATAATCTTTAGAAATTGAAATAATATAATTACAATTTATTTAAAATATAACTCTATCGTAGTTTGTTTTTTCTTAAAGTTCAAATCACATTTGAGTTCATCTCTAATTTTTCTTATTGCATCCATTAGTTCCGGTGTTGTGTTTTTGGATTGTAACATAAATTTGCGAAGAGTTCTAGACGCCAAAAGTGCTTCCTTTCGGGTAACAGGTTCCGAAGACACGGTATCATCTTCATCTTCATCATCAACATTGTTCTCAATGATAGTAGTAATGTCATTAATATCTACATATATTTATGCAAAAACTCTTCCTCTCATGCAAAAACTCTTTAAATTAATAAATTATTAATTTATAGTAAGTTAATAACTCTCTAAATTAATAAATTTAGCCGGTCCCAACATTATTAATTTATAGAAGTTTTACAGTATATTGGAAAATGGTGAATTTTCTATCAAACAGTTACTAGTATTTCGGTGGTGTTTGTATGCAATGTTTTGTTGATGTTTTTATGACATAAACTTGTCCTATGTTCTCGAATTATTGTCAGTATCTCGCAAACATCGTAAAGAATGCCTTCTTCATAATCGGTATGTTTATATGTGCACTCAGTGGCGGATCTGAATATTATAAAGTGGGTGTTCATGTCATCTATTTTGAAATGGTGCCCGAAACACTCAAATATATTACAACTTAAACCTTTCGATAATCAACCAAAAAAAGTCAACACGAATATGTAATTTTATGTACAATAAACTAGTTGTTATAGCCCGGAAATTGCCGGGAGAGGTTTAGCTTCGTCAATGTTTGGGACTAATGATACTCTACTTTTCATATGATTTTTCATGTGCTTTTTACGTGCGTTCCAAGTGCGTTCCAAGTGCGTTTTATGTGCATTTTACGTACAATACTCGTGCGAGTTTAAATTTAAAGTACTCGCACATTCAAGAGCATACAAGCATTTCGCAGTGGCATCTGTCAACATATGATGTTATCCCTTAAATTTAAAATACTCCACCAAAGATACGAGAGAGTCTACATACATGATAAGGATGATGCAAAAATTGTTTTTCTTTAGATTATGCTTCAGAAGAATGATGCACTTGTAGAAGTCTAAATCACAAAATAATTCACCTTATAGATATTTTTCTTTAGATTATGCTTCAGTAGAGTTTGTTGTTTCCATTTTCCCCAAGGCATCGGCTAATGCCTTGTTCTTCGTCTCGAAGGGGAAGAACACGACGCTGAATCCTGAAACAAGGATCACAGATGCTAGAAGCATTACTGCACCTGTTTGATGGCAACCAGTTACCAACCCTACCGCTACAAGGGGACAAATCATCCCGCCTATTCTTCCAATTGCACTTGCTATTCCAACTCCAGTTGATCTTACAATCGTTGGATATACCTGTCCAGACAAATACCATCTTTTTGTTAATGCTTGAATTTGAATAAGTTAATGTGCCATGATTTTGAGACATTGTGATATCCAGTTGCAAAAGTATGTAAGAATTGCATACCTCGGGGGCGTAGATGCCAAGAACATTGAAACTTGATGAGATGAACATACGAGCTCCAAATAATAGAGTTGTGGTGACTAGTCGTGTTTGATGAGTAACCAATGGAAGAAACAGAAGGAAACTCATCCCAAACAAGATCACCATTGATAGCTTTCGCCCGATTCTATCCAATATAGTTGCAGATATTAAAAGCCCCGGAACCTCTGACATGGATTTTAAGGAGAACATCGGTATCTTTACAAGATCAAATTAAAAGGTAATGGTTAAGTATTTAGATTGATAGATTGATAGGTACCTGCTAAGCTGGTAATGAATACATTAATATAAAGGCTATCATCTTGGTGCTTCTTTGGAACCATGCGGATTGATGATCCACATTTATTCTGCTCACTGCTTAGCTCAGTAGTGATCAAGACGATACCATAGTACGCGAATGTATTTCCAAAGAACAAAATCCAAAGTATCAGTGTTGTCCTAAGTAATTTCGGGGAGAATAGGAACCCAATTGATGAGAATCCTGTTATAGATTCATGGGTTTCCACTGTTATACTTAACCCAGTTTCTGAAGTAAGAGAATGTTCGTCAAGAGATTGTATAGTCTGATCAGAAACAAGTGTCCCATTTGGAAGGCACTTTTTGTTCAGTACTGAAGCTTTCTCTAAAATAATTTGTGCATCTTTAATTCGGCCTTTATTGCATAAAAATCTGGGAGATTCTGGAACAAGAAATGCGAAGAAAAGAACAACAAATGATGGGACTGCAGATAATGCTACTAGCCACCTCCATCCCATATTCGGCATCACAAGCTGCAACACAAACGGTATAATAATTTTATAGGGGTGAGATTTGACCCCTGACCTCTAACCATATGTAGTACTAGTCATATTATTAAAATAAACGCGATAACAACTCTTTAAGTTTGTAAGTAATAGTAACTATCTATCTTATACTCCGTATTATTAAAGACAGATCTCTCTGAGTATGGTTTTCACCATTTTTCTTACATGAAAGGCGGTACACATATACTTACCCAAGCAAGAGCAGCCTCAGAAATGGATCCAATGGTCCAGAAACTCGAAAAGATAATCATCCAAGTGCCTCTGTTGGGTGTTGGGACGAATTCTAGGAACCATATTTGGAACACAAGCAGTCCCCCAAGACCAATCCCAGCTATACAACGAAACATCACTAGGTACATATAGCTCGGCGAAAAGGCACTTGCGAATCCTGCAGTTGTAGAAACAGATACTGCACCCAGAAAAGCGCTCCTACAAGCCAAAAATAACATAAAGACAGGATTGTTGCATTTCACTACTCATGAGAATGGAACGAGTCAGGCATAAAATTGGTCAAGAACGAAGATGACTAACTTCCTTCCATAGGCGTCTGATAAGTAGCCCCAAGCAAATGCTCCAAGCAACATACCACCAAAAACTGCAGTAGAAATCAAGCTTTCTTGGGTAGGAGAGAGGCTCCATTGAGACTTGACCGCTGGTCCTATAAAAGAGAGAAGCATCATCTCCATAGATTCTGCTATAAAACCAAGCCCTCCATACACAAGTAGCAGACTTTGGAACGTCCCAAATCCGACTGCAGATAAAGCTCCATCCAACGTGTACATACTTGTTTGATCACCCATCTACACAAACATAATAATTATATTAACCACTATGGTTAGCCTATTGGCAATTGGCTACGGGATATTACTCGTAATGACAAGGTCTCAAGTTCGAGCCCTTACAATAACAAGGGCCACATATTCAGAATAAAATACAAACAATTGTACTTCACATATTAATATATACTGTAAGGGAAGTACATGCAACTAGTACATCAATATTAATTCTTCTGGAGCTCCTACATTGTCATTACAAACACATTTGACTCGGTGTTTTTTTTTCCTTTTGCATATTTGTAGGTTCAAGATTTTAATTTTTGCTTACATACTAACTTCAAATTATTTCCACAAGAAAAGCTTAGGCATGATATAATAACATGTCTTAATGCCTTTGAAGAGTCTTCCGCCTAAGCAGCATAAGAGGGGTTGGATAGTATGCAATCTTACCCCGTGATAACCAGGTGGCTTTTTCAAATAGAAAAGTTTAGCCAAGATAAAGTGAATACAACATGTCACCAAATTGAGTTAATTGCAAATATGATATCAATAAGTGTGATCAAGTTACACTATAGTCCTACTAAGTGACGATATAACACGTCCTCTGCAAGTATACATACGAGTACACTTTAATCCGAACAAGTAATAAGTATTGCATATTCTCCTTGTTGTAACAAAAAACCAAGGACCAATATGAAACATTGATCATTTTGAAGAATATACTGCAATATCTGTAGCATTTTCGGGTACTGAATATGCTACACCGCCACTTAATGAGACCAAAATGTAACTTGCTTGGACACTCTTACGGAAACCATATCTCCAATTACCTCTCACAAAATCCATGTCTTCTGTGCAGCTTATAGTAAATTCAATATATTAAAACTCGAAGTTCACAGAAAAACAGACAACGTGTGTACCTTGATTGAGTAACAGAAATACCTTAACAGTTTTATACTTGAATGAACTAATGAAACCACATATATTTATAGTTGAAGGTGCTTCAAGAAACAGTTAATATTACTCCCTCCGTCCCTAAAAGATTGTCACATTTTGACTTTTGATGGTCAACAAAGCACGATTTAGAACATAAATATCTATTATTCTACATACGAAAAATTATAAAAAGTTAATATTTCAAAAATATACATTGAGACGAATCTAACAAGGTACCACAAGACTATATTACTACCTCCATCCCTAAATGATTGTCACATTTGACTTTTGGTGGTCAATAAAACACGATTTAAAACATAAATATCTCTTATTCTACATGCGAAAAATTTATAATAAGTTGATATTTCAAAAATATATATTGAGACGAATCTAACGAGGTCCCACAAGACTATATTATTTCTTATCGTTTAATGAGAATTCATGATCAAATTTTATTTTAATTGACCACAAAAGTCAAAATGTGACAATCTTTTAGGGACGGAGGGAGTATTTCTTATCGTTTAATAATAATTCGTGATCAAATTTTATAATGTTTGACTAACAAAAGTCAAAATGTGACAATCTTTTAGGGACGGAGGGAGTATCTAGAAAAGAAATGATGACACTATGTGAAGCTATAGTGCATCAACTAAGAAACAAAAAAAGAGAATCTTAAAATAGTACTAATGTATATATATGGAGTAATTGCTGAAAATTGGACAAGAACTAGAAAGAGAAAAGATAGAAAAATGAGTTAACCAGAAGCAGAAAGCTCTATTACGCACCTCTTATTTAGTATACAAGAGAGTGACGTATAATAGAGTTCCATTGAACGATGGGACATCACCAACTCGTTTGTAGACTTCGAATCCAACTATTGACTACCAATGTCCACTTCAAGCTCGGACATCGGTACTGTTCGATTATACCTTGATCAAGTCGACGATAGACGAAGAAAATCAATTATACTTGATAATCAAGCAAACTCGAGCACTCGACCACCAAGTTTTGCAAGTCAAGTTGGGCTGAGAGATTTTCTTTGTCAAGATCTTTGAGCTCGATACCATAAGAGATATTTTTCGTCACATCGTCAAAAATCATAATGGATGATTTTTATTATTATATTTATAATAACACAAGTCAATACAAGTTCAAGTAGTATACAAATGAACTACAACACTCTTTTATAGTCGATTTGTAGTCGCAACTCTTCGAGTGTGCACTGATAGATTTCATACAGCTTGAATTTTGTAAAACTGAGCAACTACATGTGACAACCAACCAGAAGTGTTTCCATACAACTAGGGCTGTAAACGGGTCGAACTATACCAAACCTTGATACGTGCGAAGTTCGGTCCGCACCATCGTCGCACGTACATGCGATCCGGTCCGCACCATGCAAACGAAAATATTTATAGTTTGAGTTCGCAGGTTATTTTTGAGAAATAGTTCGAGTCGGTTTGCATAAATAGTGCGCACCGTGCGCAAACCTTCGGTCCGCACCGTTTTCTTAACCTTTTAAAAAAAAAATTTATTTAGGAGTTTTATTAGAAATAAAAGATATAACCTTTTTTTAACTTCCTTATTTATAATATATATATATAAATATAACTATATTTTATCAGATTTTATAGTGACCGATCGAACCGCACTATTTCGCACCGTGCGGTTCGATCGGTCGAACCCTCAATTTCGACGTTTGGGTTTGAGTTCGCACATGCGCACCGAGCCGCGAATCGAACATTTTCGAGTCGAATAATGCGAACCAAGTCGAACTTTTTACGTTCGCTCACAGCCCTACATACAACTTGTGAATTCAGCTTAACTGATTAGGAGCCCAAGATCAGTTAGATTGATTGTTGCATTCATTCAAGTCTAAATACCTAATTCATGAAAATAATTTCGTCTTATAATATACCAAGAACCTCTAATTTACACGATTTTGCAGATTAAGCTTCAGTAGAGTTTGTTGTTTCCCTTTTCCCCACGTTATCAGTTAAGGCCCTGTCCTTCGTCTCAAAGGGGGAGAACATGACGCTGAATCCTGAAATAAGGATCACCGACGCTAGAAGCATTACTGCAGCTGTTTGATGGCAGCCAGTCACCAAGCCTACAGCTACAAGAGGACAAATCATGCCGCCTATTCTGCCCATTGCACTTGCTATTCCAACACCAGTTGATCTTACATTTGTTGGATATACCTGTCCAAACAAATGTTATGTAACTTGAAGCATTAATCTTTTTGTGATGCTTTGAATTAATACAACTTAATGTTTGTGAATATAGAGACATAGGTATGATATCTATAACAAAGAGTAGTTTTAGAATTACAAACCTCGGGGGCGTAGATGCAAACAACATTGAACGTTGATGAGATGAACATGCGAGCCCCAAATAATAAAGTTGTGGTGATTACCCTTGTTTGATGAGTAACCAACGGAAGAAACAGCAGGAAACTCAATCCGAACATGATTACCAATGAAAGCTTTCGCCCTATTCTATCCACTATCGTTGCAGAAATTAGAAGCCCCGGAACCTCTGATGTGCATTTTAACAAAAAATATTGGTGTGCTTCAAAATCAAATTATAGGAGTATCCAAATTGATAGATTTGTAGGTACCTGCTAAACTGGTAATGAATACATTTAAGTAAAGGCTATCGTCTAGGTGGTTCTTTGGAACGATGCTGATTGATGATCCACATTTGTTGGTTTCACTGCTCAGCTCAGAGGTGATCAAGATTATACCATAATACGCAAATGTGTTTCCGAAGAACAAAATCCAAAGTATCAGTGTTGTCCTAAGTAACTTCGGGGAAAAAAGGAGCACAATCGATGAGAATCCTGTTTTAGATTCTTGGACTTCTACTGGTATACTTGAGCCAGTTTCTGAAGTAGTAGAAAGTTTATCTAGAGAATGTTTAGTTTGATCAGAAACAAGTGTCCCATTCGGAAGGCTCGTTTTGTTCAGAACTGCAGCTCTCTCTAAAATAACTTGTGCTTCTTTTGATCTTCCTTTATTGCATAAAAATCTTGGAGATTCTGGTATAAGAAATGAAAAGAAAAGCACAACAAATGACGGGACTGCAGATAGCGCTACTAGCCACCTCCATCCCATATTCGGCATCACAATCTGCAACATAAACAGTACTATAATTTTAAATTGGTGAGATTTGAACCTTAACGTATATCAATTAGTGGTACTAGCAATGTTATTCAGATGAACGTGCTAACAACCCTTCAAGTTGGTAACTCATAGTAACCATGTATCTAACATTATCGAAGAAAATTACAACAGATTGATTTTCACCATTTTTCCTTAATAAAAGGCACTGAAAATTTACCCAAGCAAGACCAGCCTCAGAAATGGCTCCGATGGTCCAGAAACTGGAGTAGACAATCATCCAAGTGCCTCTGTTGGGTGTTGGGACAAATTCTAGGAACCATGTTTGGAACACAAGCAGTCCCCCTAGACCGAGTCCAGCTATACAACGAAACATCACTAGGAACATATAGCTCGGTGAAAAGGCACTTGCGAATCCAGCAGTTGTAGAAACCGATACTGCACCCAGAAAAGCTCTCCTACAAGGCCAAATACAGCAAAAAGAATATCAGGAATGTTACACTTAACTAATAATTCGAGATATCGGTTCTGCCGTGAGTGCAGACACTAGTGACCTTCAGATTAAGAAGTAGTACACTAATTGAGTAATGTAATAGACTTCCTTCGGTCCCTTTGAAGGTCCACGACTACTACTGTGCGTATATACAATTATGAAAAAAGAAGATGACTAACTTCCTTCCATAGGCGTCTGATAAGTAGCCCCAAGAAAATGCTCCAAGCAACATACCACCAAAAACTGCAGTCGAAATCAAGCTTTCCTGGGCAGGAGAAAGGTTCCATTGAGACTTGACTGCTGGTCCTATAAAAGACAGAAGCATCATCTCCATAGCTTCTGCTATCCATCCAAGCCCTCCATACACAAGTAGCAGACTTTGGAACGTCCCGAATCCCACTGAAGACAAAGCTCCATCCAATGTATACACACTTGTTTGATCTGCCATCTACACAAATAAAACAATTATATTAACTACTAAAGTTACAATATCGAAGTCTCGAGTTTGAATCTACTAAAGTTCACTAAAACAAACGATATATATACCTTGATTGAGTCTTAGGCTTCAATTAATGAATGAAACAACATGTACAGTTCAAATTGCTTAGAAACGTTTAATATTAGCTAGAAAAGAAAATGATGGCAATCAGTCAATAAAGAGATTTAGAGAATATGATAAGCTCAAGTGTATGAGGCTGTAAACTAATTTGGTAAACATATATAGTGGGAAACATACAAGACTCTTAAGGAATTCAATTATTGTTTTTCTTCTTCAACTTGTGCATGTTATAGCTAATAGTGATCTACTACTATTCATATTCTACAAACGGTCCTGCTTTGACGTTTGAACAACTAAAAATATCTCCCAAGGTTATTTATTCAAGAAATAAGAAACAAAATAACAATATCGAAGAATAAGTTCAGAATCAAGCTATAAAAAGTGATGGAAATATGCAGATATGGACAACTTTGTGAGAGTCGGAATAATTATTAGATAGTGAAAGGGAAGGAAAAGGAGTTCACACTCACAATGAGAACAGAGTTATCTCTTATTATGCACCTCATGTTTAAAATGCAAGAGGCCGTGACCAACTCGTTTGTAAAGTTGAACCATGGTAAGCAAGTCCCATAATAAGTCGGCCGG